>JAYEVI010000341.1:0-100000 GCA_036346575.1 Dendrocalamus sinicus | reverse complement strand
TTTGGAGCTCATTTGCTATATGTAAAACTCGCATAAATATCAAAATTGTATAAATCTTTTAGCAACATTCACAAATGGATAAAATTACTGAAAATTACACTATGAAGTACATTGTGTCGGAATGTTGTACATAAATTTTTCGTAATTTTTTTAGCTCATTTAATATATTTAAAAATTCAAACAAATACTAAATTAGAAAAATTAGGGCAGTAATTGCCGCTAATTATTCGGCTTAATCACTTGCCGTCCCCTAGCCGGGCGGTAGGCGCCTGCCATCGGTGGTTCCGCCACACGCCGCTTTGCCGCCCGCCGTCACCCACCGAACGATAAAAATAATATTTCTATAAACAGCATTCGATATTATTACTTTTATAAATACCGTATATAATAGTGCTAAATCCGCTAAAAGTAGAGTGCATGCGGATGTAGTTCTACGCAATCGTAAGTATGGGCTCAGTGGTTGCTGCGCATGGTGTGGCTCGATCACGAGCAGATGCGAGGAGAGGTGTTGGTTGGTGCAGGAGAGAGCCTCGTATGAGCTGATGCAAAAAGGTTAGCGGCCAGAGGAGGAACGTGGTTGAGAGATTCCCACCGGCCGACCACGCCATGCACAGTGCATCACCATTACGATAGCAACCAAACAGCCCCTATACTTCCTTCTCGGAGCCCTTGCTGCAAAAGCCAGACGCCGTGCGACTGCCGCCCACCCTCGCACCACTGACAAGCAGGACCCAAAAGTCAGCGATGTGCGGCAGCCCTCGTCCTCTCCGGCGACCGCCTGGTCGTCGCCCCTCGCCGCCGCCGCCGCCGCCGCCGCTTCCGCTTCCGGAATCCGGCTCTCCGACGAGGTACTGTTACTAGCATCTGTTCCAACCTCCCAAACCCGAACTAAACCCTCCATACCTGATCAGTTTTGCCAATACATTGAATCCAGTGTGATTTCCCAAACCCTAAACCCTAATCGAGCTAAGCTGAGCTGTTTCTGTGTGCGCGAGTGCAGGGGAAGGGCGTTTCGGTGGATGATCTCAAGGCGGCCCTGCGGCGGCGAGGTCCGGATAGCCTTGGCTGCGAAAGGCTCCGCCTTTGCGCGGACGGCACGATCCTAGGTAGTTGGTGGCTCCGTAATACGCGTGGGGGTTTTGGTTGCTTTGGTCATTTCTTTATGGTGATTGCCGTGTGTTGCAGGGGGTGATGGTAGTGATGGCGATGGAGGTGGCGCCGGTGCTGCGGAGCTGTGCTTCATTGGCGCGACACTGCAGCTCAGGGGAGCTGAGCCGGTTTCACAGCCGCTGGTAACCCAATCAGGAAGTGTTCTAGTGTATAATGGTATTGCTGTTGAACTTAATATGCTATTGTTTCACCTTCTTTCTATACAAATTGTTGCATTTTGGTATGTGGCAGGTATGCTATCGTGATGTATACAGCTAGGACTTTCATACTTTGGAAATGGTTACGATGTTCTGTAGAAAACAAGACGCTTCATAGTCTGAGTCGTATATTTAGATGATTCTATTTCTGAACTGGTTTGTCGATCTGACTTAAATTCAGCAGTAAACCCTTTTGAATGATACATGTATATCTGACTTCCATGCTCTGGAAATGCTGCTGATAATTCAGTAGGAATCATGCATTGACTGATTAGTATCATATTAGTTTTAAGAACTGAAGTGGTTGCCTTACTTAAATTTAACATTGAACTTGTTATTTTCACTACAAGGTGAGATATATGGAGGAATTCACGTTGCCGATGATCAGAATGACACTCAATCACTGCTGTCTTCACTGGACTCTTGTTGTCACTGTGGCTGCTATGTTGATAGAGCATGCCCTTGCTGTGGGAGTGTAGAGAAATCAGTTCCAGAAATCCTTTCAACAATCAAAGGCCCATGGGCTTTGATATACTGGCAGGCAGGTACTTGTGATTTTCGTCCTGTTTGAACATCCTTTTGTAGATTCACCTTTCTAACATCCAAGCCACAACTTCCAGAGACTCAAAACAATGTGGTTTGGCCGGGATGCATTTGGCAGAAGAAGCCTCTTGGTACATTGGCCCACACCTGATGATTCACGCTTTATATTATCATCAGTATCACCTCCTTCATCTGCAAGGAATAACTCTGGTAAGATATGCTTAATTTTCATGTGTCTACCTTGTCAATGGTCTGTACATCTGTCATTCCTTTTCAAAAGTTGAAAGATCCGCAGAGTTAAGAGAAGTTATAATGTTGTCTGCACCTAATGTTCCAGATTCTGCACATGATTTGGATAGTGATAATTCATATCTAATTGGCCAATTCCCATCTCATATATACCCTTCTTCACTCCTACAGCGTCAACAGTTAATGGTTTGGAGTCAGGGCAGATACTGATTTTTCTGACTATACCAAAGTTAGCTACTGGGAAGAGCTTCCTGTGGGATATACAGCATTCACCTGAAAGATCTTGAAAAAATGGCACACATATGAAGGAAGGATGTATTGTCAAAGTTAGGAAACATGAGTGGATGAATTTTTCGTTGAATACATTAATTCAATGGGAGAGGAAATTGACAGTTCCTATTGTCGAGAACTTAGTCCAACACAACAGTTCTGTTGACAAAGGAACCATCACTTGTCTCAGAGCTTCAGAAACTCAAGAGAAGCTGAAGAAAATACAAGTAATGGGGTTGCAAAGACAGATCTCCCATCAGATTTTAGTTTATCTTCCGCAATTGCATAACACAGTCAGGTGCATGAAATGTTTACTACTGAAATTTCCTGAATTCATCTTTGGAAAGTTACCAATACTGATACTTGTTTACCATGTTATTTCCATTCAGCATATAGAGTATTGAGTGCATTACAGGAATCTGTAATGCTGCGAACTAATGTGAACGGACTCTATCAGGTGAGCAACCAACTTTAAGTTCTAACTGCTGCTCTTTTGTACTTTTCACTTTTTAACAACTCCAGCAGCCTAATTAATTGATTTGAGACTTTCTTAATTGAAAATGGTTCTACCTTTCTTCATGTTGCATTTCTTGTTAGTTAGTCTATCAAGTTATACTGAGTCCTTACATTTGGACAGGGTGATCTGAATAAACTTAGGGATGAGGAGTTAGCCCCAATAGCAATCCTTTTCTCTGGTGGCTTGACTCCATGATACTTGCAGCATTATTAGACCAATGCCTTGATTCCAAATGTAAATTCAACTGTTGCCCTACATAGTATTCAAACTTTCAAATTCCTCTGGTTTTTAATATATAGTGCCAGAAGGTTAGCTTCTTCATGCCAGTACCTAAGCTTCAATATGTGACTAATTGAGATTTCAAACAGGGACGATTGATTTGTTAAATGTCAGTTTTGACGGGCAGCTTGCTCCAGATAGGGTTTCTGCAATAGCAGGAATGAAGGAGCTTCAGAGGATCTCCCGCTCGAGGTGATTTGAACATTTCATGTTCTTTGCCCTGACAGCATATGTGTAGTACTGAATATGTGAATATATTTTCTATTGATGCTGCAAGTCTGCACATAATCACATTTTAATTGCACATGAAGATTGACCATACATTCTGTCATATTTCTTGTGAACATGAATTCTAGCCTAATGAGTTTCTTGTCTGTTGTGATATTTCCTTTGCAAGCCTAAAGCCTTCTTAGCCAGCGGATGATCAATTTGCTTCAATGCAAGCCGTTCTATAATCTATATCCTGCATAATATCACTTGTGTGCTTTCTTGGTTACTCTTTCATGGTCATCATCTGTTTTGGTTCTCACGTTAGTTGTAAATGTTGCATCACTTTGATTGGAGTGATTAATTTTGTTGTCCTTGTGTTCACAGCGTTCAGTTTTTTTTCTCATTTTTGTTGTCCTGCATTTCATTACCATGCTAGCAATCATCAAGCTTATGCAGTGTTGTATCCTATCTAAAGACAGTTTGTATCAGAAAGCCTGAATAGTGCTAAATGAAGCATTTTACTTGATCTGTGATTCAGTGTTTGCTTTATTATTGGTATACCTCTGGCCCTGGTTTCTAGTACTCAAATGTTCTTAAATTGCAGGTGGCGTCTTGTTGAAATTGACGCTGCTTTGACCAACTTGAAAGGGGAAAGTGAACACGTTATGTCACTGATACACCCTTCAAATACGTTTATGGTGTGTATCTTCCTACTAAAGCTTTGATACATTAATGGAGTTGTTTTACAATACTGGAAGGCTGAAGAACATACACGATCTAAATTGTTCGTGCACTCGCACGATGTTTACGTTCTCTTGGATTTGGGTTTTTGGAATGGTGTCATAAACTTCAAAACATGCATGTTTTTACATTTGACGATAGATTGTCATCTCTGTTCCTTCTGGTGGCAGTGTCTTCCTAAGGGTACAAAAAGGTGAGTGATTGGGGTAGAATTTAGAACCCCCTTTGGTGCGCTGGAGGCTGGAGATCACAATTCACCTTAGTTGCATCATATGATAGAATATTTTTCTAGTGCCTGCACTACCTAGTGGATAAGGGAGAGAAGATTTAGCGTTAAGGCTCTATTGAATTGTTGGGATCCACATATAGCTGTTTTTATTTGAAAATGATGGATTGTTGCTATTCTTTTATTCTTGTGTTGTATATTATTTATTTCCTATAGTAGTATTTTTGTTATTGTGTATTAACACATGATAGATTTATCAAAGTTAAAATGCTGGATCTTTTGTACAGGATTTGAACATTGGTATTGCCCTCTGGTTGGCTGCTGGTGGGGATGGTTGGGTGGATGGAAGTATGTGCAACATGCAAGATGGTTGTTGCTACAAGTACAAGTCAATGTCTAGAGTCCTTTTAGTCGGTTCTGGGGCTGACGAGCAGTGTGCTGGTTATGGTAGGCATCGAACTAAATATAGGCTTGGGGGGTATGTGTATGCATTGATTTGATTTGTTGCATGTTAGCTCATGCAATGAATTTCATTTAAGATGTTCATGCACTGCTATTGCAAGAATCTTATTAAATGCTTTTTGTGCCCCTATTTAGCTGGGTTGCACTGGATGAGGAGATGAGATTAGATGTGCAAAGAATTTGGAAAAGAAATATGGGAAGAGATGATAGGTGCATTTCTGACCATGGCAAGGAGGTAATCTCTGTTGTGTTTTATGAATTAGAATGCTCAGCATTTTTCAATTCGTCTTTGATTTTAGGTTTTAATGACCGATGTGTACTACTGTCCACACTACAGGCTCGATTTCATTTCTTGATGAAAACGTGATAAAACTTTGCTGGAGATTCCGTTGTGGGAGATTGCTAAACTTGATGAACCAGTGGGAAAGGGCGATAAGAAGATCTTGAGAGAGGTTTGCACTTCATTTGCCTTACTCTAGATGGAATTTGTTACATTATATTCCAATTTGCATTTCAAATCCTGATGTTGGCTGACTTCACACAATGTGAGGTGAATGAAATAGTCTAATTTGTGTTATTTTACAAAGGTGTAGTCCATTGAGCAAAACTAACCTGCAAAATTCACAAAGTGAAAATTTTGAAATCTGGGTCTGATATGAGTATAACTCCGCCTATGTAGTTCTCTCTACGTAGCCTATATAGTTTTCTACGAGCCTGTTCCAAACCAGGAAAAGGAGGATTGTGTTAGGCTTGGCAAGCCAACGAAAGATCATGCTATTTTTTCATGGAATGAAACTCAAATTAAAATCTTTTGATCTTGAGAATGTTTCATTCCTAGTCTACTCCAACTTATTTGGGACAAAAGGCTGTTGTTGTTGTTGTTGTTGTTGGTGTCGATATGAGGTGGCGGTGTTTCTGCAGAGCTTTGCAGAGCAGTGGGAGCGCCAGGAGCCGCCACGTGTCCCCAAAACTCAAAAACTTCCAAAATTCTACAAAAACTTTAAAATCCGAAAATTGTAAAAGTACTTTTGTAAATATTTTTATTAAAAGTATTTTTAAGTACTTAAAAAATACTTTTAATAAAAGTATAAATCAAGAAAATTTTAAGTACTTACAAAAAAAATACTTTTTATTTGTAAGAAAATACTTTTTACAATTTTTCAGATTTTTAAAGTATTTTTTTAGAATTTTTCGGAAGTTTTTTGAGTTTTTGGGGACACGTGGCGGCTCCTGGGCGCACCCCCGCACTTAGCGCGTGCAGGGGGCACAGCACCAGAGCCGCACCCTGATATGAGCATGGCTTGCAGTGTTGTTTGTTCTGTGCATGGATTTTGGGGCTGATGACATGGCACCCACACAGCACCATGTCCTTTGTCTAATTCCATATACGTGAAAATGTTGAAGGTTGCAAAGCTGCTAGGCCTACAAGAAGCCGCTCTTCAGCCAAAGCGAGCAATCCAGGTGCATATTCTAACCAGTTATATGACTTATTTCCACTTTAATGAGCAAGAGTACCCAAGAATTAAATAAAATCCTTGAGGACAATACTGGTAATATCTTGTGTTACAGAAATGCACACAATTTATATTGTAGGCTACAATAGCACAATTTTCTTTTACAGTTAGTTAATTGTTTGAACACACAGCATCAATGCTTAAATCTCTGATAAATATACTTTTCTACTTGAATAGATGGTTCATAAAAAAATGGCTGTATGCAGAAAACTTGAGCTGACGCTTGACATCACTTCCATCTGACGCTATATGCAGTTTGGTTCAAGAATAGCGAGGGAATCGAACCGCAAGAACTTTGGCAGCAACCGAGCAGCGAACCAGGCGTCAGCAGGCAGCGTGGAGATTCACCAGCGTACCCACTGACAGCTTCCCCATCGTTGCCAAGTGAGCACGCGCAATTTTCCATGCCTGAGATTGCACTACCACATACTCACTGCGACACGGATGCTGTCGATCGCATGGGTGGCTTATGCTAACGAGCTCACCTGATGTGGCTGTAGTCAGGTTCGGTTGGAGCATGCCCTGTTGTAACTCTGGCTGTTTGTTGAGCCATGAAAGTTTAGTTCCTTCTACACTCTCCCATTCATTGCAACCATGGATAAAAAGGAGGTTCTAAGAGGGTGTGTTTGTTTAGGGCCTGTTTGGTAGAGTTTCAGATTCTGATATTTTAGCTTCTCATTCAGATTCTTCAAGAATCCACTTTATGAAAATCTCGAGCTAACTGGTCCTAAGACCCTAAAAGAGAGAATTGATGGGAAAAAAAAAGTCTATACTTCTCCTGGTTCTAACACTTCAATTCTAGAGATGTCTTAAAAGAATATTGTCTAAAGCAATATTTGTGCTGCACAAAACCCTTTTCTTCAAAAAATTCTATATCATATAGATAAATGCAACAAGATCATTTCATCAATTTGTCGACCTATTCCAAACATTAAATTCACACAGAATATCCATTTGAAGAATCAAGCTTATACATGTATTGGTACTTTGGAAGAATCTATATAATTACTGTCATCTCACAATGTGATTCAATTGCTCACACTAAAGCAAACAACAATAAAATAGGAATTACTTTGCTAATTTAACTAGAACCAAACCGAACAAGTTCTTTCTGTCTATATTAAGCTGTCAACAAGTAGCAGCACCACTCTCACATGCATAAGCTCGTTCCTCATCAAAGCCTGCTGCATCTTACTGTCAAACCCAAGTTGGATTGTCAAATGGCAAGAGAAATTTAATCAAACAATATTACTCAAATGGAAATTAGCAACATTACAGAAATCTATTACTCAAATACAGGGTTCATTGCACATCTAGGCTATTATTTGTTGTGCACAGATGAACCTATATACTGTGATAATAGCATAAATTAGCCAATAGTTCATTGCACATTTAGCATGCAGTAGCACAAAAATTATCAATAGCATGCAGTAGAATGAATCAAAACAAAAGAAATTACTCAAATCAAATCTAGGTATCTATTCATTCCAGATCTAGGCAGCAAATTACACTCTTTCCATCCTCAAAATCTGAATTTCAAAAGAAATGTGATGTATTTGACAAGATCTATAGGTTCTTTTCTAGATTTGGATGATCTCGGTGGAATAAGAGGATAATGATGGGATCATACCTAGATGAGAGGAGCAATGCATGGGAGACGTCGCAAAAGGTATCCATAGTCGCAAGTCGCTGTATTGAGCGCCGTAGTGGATGTTGAGGATCAGGGGGTTGTCGTAGGGTGAGACGAGAGGAGCTGCGCGTAGGGGAAGCCGCTAAGTTTGCTTGCTCCGGGTCGAACGAGATGTAGGACTGGCGACGAGGGCAATGACGATGTACTACAAACACCAAGTGAGGAGTGGGGAATGGTCGATGAGCCTAGCATAGGGTAGCAGTAGAGATAGGGTTAAGAGCGCCGGCAGAAGAGGTTAGGGTTAAGAGCAGAGTAGATACTGACTTGAATAGGAAGAGAGAGGCCCGAGTTCATCGAGGTTGCTAGGTCACCGGTTCACTGCAGCACGACCTCGCCCGTCCATGCGCCACTCGTGCTCGATCTCTCCTAACACCCAACATGAGAGGATGAGTGAAGAAGTACGAGAGAGGTGCGAGCAGTATATGGGTCAGAGGTATATGGATGGCAAAACACGAGTAACTTCCTCCCATCTCTGAGGGCATTTTTGTAACAAGGGTGCTGCTCTGTGCGGGGAGCAAGTGGAAGGTCGCTCCGTGAAATATACTTCTGAACCCCTCCACTCCTCGCTGATCTAGATTTAGAAAACTAAAAGCTAAAAGTGTTTAGCTCACTCCACATGCTCTTGGCTATAATCCATGAGTTGGGAGTTGTGACAAACAACCCTTAGAGCATCTCCAAGAGACTCTTTATCTTGCACTTTTTCTCCAAATTAGATGACCCAAGGAAAAACACCCTCCAAATGCCTCTTTTATCCTCGTTATCTATTTTGCGGTGGAGCCAAATTCCACGTCTCGCTCGTGAAATCTGGCGAGGCATCCTGGCTCGCTAGATGCTTTCTCCCGCTCATTTTTCCATTTTCCCGCGAATCCCTCCTCTCGCGCCTCCCGCTGCCGAAGCCTCCGCGCGGCGCCCTTTCCACCCTCCCCGTGGCCTCCCCGCGCCCCTCCCGCGCGCGCCTTTCCCCTCCCCTCGTGGCTCTCCCCGCGCGCGGCGGCGCCCGCCCTCCCGCGCATTCTTCGCTTGCTCCACCGACATTCGAGATGCCTGCATCAATATGTGCCACTAAAAAGTATTATGGCATAAATCATGTGCCGCAATCATATGTGATTAACTATGGCACATAATATGTGCCACTAAAAGTATCATGGGCATAAATCATGTGCCATAATCATATGTGATTAACTATGGCACATAATATGTGTCACTAAAAGTATCATGGCATAAATCATGTGCCTAAGCAATCATTGAATACAGGCACATATATGTGCCATTGTCATTGAAAAAATTCGAGGGGCGAGGGCGCTCCGATCGGTGTTCGCTTCTTGATCGCAAGTCCAGCCCATCGCTGCGATTACTGATGACGTGACCCAATTTTAAAAATGGAGATAGCTAAAATAGAGAGTCTGCTAGAGTTGGAGGAACAAAATATAAAAAAGGTTGAGATGACTCTTCAAAATACATTATGGGTGTCTCTATTTTAACAAGACTCTTGGAGTTGCTCTCATGCTTACCTTCTTGTACTTGTATGGGTCGGTTGGGCTGGGCTTTATGAGGCCCACGGACTCATAAAACCCGTGCAGAATACGGCATCCTCACGGCAAAGAGTCCACGGCGCTAACCCAACCATCCTCCGCCACGTGTCGCAGCGCCGCCCGCGCACCAGCCTCGCGCACACGGAATCCCCGGGCACCACCACCTCCCTCCTCTACAGAATCAGCCCACCCTTCGTCTCCATCCATCCGTGCCACCTCCTTCCCTCTCGCTCGCGTGCTCGGATCCAAACCCGAGGAGCGCCTCAAACCCTAATCCCCAACGGTCTCCCCAAACCCTAAACCTCCTCGTCGTAGGTTTCCTGCCCAATCCCCGCTCCCTGCCACCGCGCGCTCGAACCGACCGAATCGGAATCGAATTCAACTTGGAACCCCCGGGGGGCTCGAGCTCGAGGCGCCCGCCCAATTCGACGCGCGGTGGCGTCTAGCTCCCGGTTCGGCCCGGATGGTGGCGCGGCCGCCGTCCCCGGCGGCGAGATCTAACCGTAGCTCCGGATCTGGGACCATCGCGCCGGCTAGGTGCTCGACGGTATGAGTGGTGCGGAAGCGGGAGGAGGAGAAGCGGAATCATGAGTGGCGTAGGCGGGGGCGGTAGCCGCAGCGGGGACGAGTTCGGGAGGGCGGTGGCGCGGGCGGCGGTGGCGCAGGCGCTGGAGGCGGCGGGCTTCGACTGCGCGCACCGCTCGGCGGTGGACACGCTCGTCGACGTCCTCCTCCGCTATGTCGTCCACCTCGGGAAGGCCGCGGCGTTCCACGCTAACCTGGCCGGCCGCGCGTTCGCCAACGAGTACGACATCATGCAGGCCCTCGAGGAGATCGGCACTGACTTTGACGGGTTCGCCGGGCTGCCACCTCCGGCCGCTGCCTCGTCGGCTCGGGCGTCGTCAGGGACCTCGTGGCGTTCCTGAGTCCAGGGACGAGGTGCCGTTCGCGCGGCCGCTGCCCAGGTTCCCGGTGCCACGCGTGGAGCGGCAGCCCACGGCGAGCTTCGCTGTGGCTGGGAGGAGACTGGCATGAGGCACGTGCCGGAGTGGCTCCCGGTTTTCCCGGATCCGCACACGTATGTGAGGACGGAGGTGTGGAGGAGCAGGCGGTTAAGGACAGGGTGGACAAAGTGGAGCAGTTGCGGCAGCGGAGGAAGGCTGAGAAGTCGCTGCTCAGCTTGCAGCATCGTTTGGCCCTTGCGGGTGCTGATGGGTTTAGGCCAATGGTTACTGAGGATAGTGTAGAGAAAGGGAAGGAGGTACAAGCGGCTGGGAGCAAGAGAAATCCTTTCCTGAGCCTGCATTGCCGCACGTGGAGAAGGAGGTGGTTGATATGCCACCAGAACGGAAGAAGCTCTCTGTCCTTGAGGCATTTGCACCAGCAATTCAGGGAACAAATAACATGGAGCTTGTTGATGGGACCGGTTTGGACCAGAATCAGAACCAAAAGAGCATTGTTCCAAAAGAGAGGGCTCCTGTGCATCTAAAGATTGGAATTGACAAGAAGCCAGTAGCAGCGGCGCTGAAGTCAAAAGCCTTGGATTTGAGGGAGGATCCATCATTCTTGAAGGAGGAAATGAAGGATGACCGGAAGCGGAGGGCTGGGATGATATTAAGGGCATCAATGGAGAACCCGCAGGAACTTCCTCAGCTTTAATGTGGTTGGTGGAACAAGTGCGGTACGCAGAATGGAGATGCATCTGGTGAGCTTGGGATTTGGGAATAGTGGAGCTATGAACATTTCAGATTTATGGTGGATCTTCGATTTGCAGAATTTTGAGGTATGTTGAAATGTTTCGCTTGTGATAACCAATTAGTGCTGGCTGTCAATTGCTTTGCAGTGCCACACATACTGAATGTAACTGAATGGATTGGACCCACTTCAATTTGTAATCTTCATCTTACTAAATTTGATTGTAGTCATCAAACGGTGAAATGGTTAAAAATGGCTACTAGGCAATGTAGTGTATGCCTGCATTAAACTGTTAGGCACTGAGGACAGGGTGCACAATTGTAGTAAAACGTCTATGATTTGCACCTTGCTATACACACTTTGATATCTTGTATGATAGAAACTTTGGTGTTGACTCGATACCAAATTGTTATGAACCTTAGTTCATAGGAGGTAAACACCGCCGAGAGGATAGCCGGACGGCGATGGTGTAGAGGGAGAGAGAAACTATAGATGAGAGTGACCACAATAAATGATTGACCTATTGTATATTCAATAGGACAGTTCTATTCCTAGGTATAGATATCTCTCCTACCTCCTGATAGTGCTACACCTTTATCTGAGCTGCTTCACCATACTACATGTATGAGAGTACCACCACATGGCTCCTCTTGTAAAAGTCAGCAGGCTAGCTTATCCTTTTGTGTGCCACAATTGGTAGTTAAGCAGTATAATTTCTAAGTGTGTTTCTAAATAGTACACATATATTTGCAGTGTGTTACACATTTGAGCTCTGATGTGTGTAAAGTGCTACTCATGGAAACTGTGAACTATGGAGGTCAAGCTAAGAGCAACTCCAGAAGACTACTCAAAACAGGCCCCTACTTTTATTTGAGGGCTACCCTACTTTTGAGGGCCTAATTTTTTGTTTACTCCAACAAAGACCCCTCAAATCTAAGCCCTCAAATCCATTCCACACACATCGACATATGGGACCCACTCCCGACAAATCCATTCGGCAAGGACGGCGCACGAGGCATCAGCGAGGAGGCGGGCGACAGGCGCCAGCGAGGATTTTGGCGGCGCCGAGGGGCGGGGCGGGCCGAGGGAGAGGCGAGCGGAGGCCGAGGAGTGGCGAGCGAGGGCGAAGCGCCGGCGCCAATGGACCAAGACGGAGGCGGCGCCGACGTGGAAGCGAATGGAGGGCCGAGGAGAGGCGAGCGGAGGGCCGAGGAGCGCGCGGCGCCTCACGCGTGCTCCCGAGGCGCCGCGTGGCGGCGGCGGCCTCGCGGATCCGGCTCCTGTCGGCGACGGCGCGATCCGGCCGGATCGCATCTGGCGATGGCGACGGCGATCGCGCGCTCCTTCGGCCGACCCGGACTTGACGCAGAGGCCGCTCCTTCCACGCGCGGCGCGCGGCTTCTGGACGGCAGCAGGGAGGCGGCGCGGCGAGGAAGGAGAGAGCGAGGCGGAGCCGGGACGGCGGGGCGGGAGGGACAGGAGGCGGAAGGAGGAAGAGGAGGGAGGCGCGAGGCGGGCGAGGAGGGACGGGCGAGGAGGCGGAGAATGCGGAGGCGCGGAGAGGCGAGGCGACGGCGAGCGGGCGAGCGAGCGAGGCCAGCGGCGCGCGGGCGCGGCAGCGGAATAGCACAGGCGGAAATGGGAGGCGGAAATTTTGGGATGAGCGGGGAAGTTTCACGGCGAAAAAACAGAAAATGAGGGTGGAGGAGCCCCTAGAATGAGGGGGGAGGGTGATTGAGGCTCTCATTTGAGGGCTTTAGTAGGGGCCTCGCCGACCTCCATTTTACCTCAAGCCTCAAATATGAGGTTGAGGGCTCACGAGCTCACGGAGTTGCTCTAATTTAGCTAATATTAGAGCAACTCAAAGAGGCCTCTACTTGAGCCCTCAACCTCATATTTGAGGGTTTGAGGTAAAATGGAGGTCCAAGAGGCCCTACTAGAGCTCTCAAATTTGAGGAGCCCTCAAATCAACCTCCCACCTCATTCCTAGGGCTCCTCCACCCTCATTTTCCCTTTTTTCCCGCCGTGAAACTTCCCGCCTCCACCCAAAATTCCCGCCTCCCAAAATTTCCCCGCTCGCCGATTCCCGCCCCCCGCTCGCCGCGCCTGCCGCCCGCCGCCCGCCGCGCCGCGCCACTCTCCGCCGCCTCCGCCCGCCTCCCTCACTCCCACCGCCCCCGCCTCCTCGCCTCCTGCTCCCGCCCCCGCCTGCCCCTCTCCTCCCACCCCCCGCCTCCTCTCTCCTGCCCTCCCGCGCCGCCTCCTCGCGCCCTCGAAGCGCGCCGCCGTGGAAGGAGCCGCCGCGCCGAGTGCCGAGGTCGAGCCGGCGAGGAGGCGCCGCCGCCATCGCCTCGAGTAGATCCGCCGACCGCCGCCGACGCCGAGCCGGATCCGACGAGGCCGCCGCCATGAGGCGCCGGGCAGCACGCACAGAGGCGCCGCCGCCACTCGCCCGCCCGCTCTCCGCCTCCGCTCGCCTCCACGCCGAGCCGCCTCTCCGTGCCGGCCCGCGAGGCGCCGACCGCCCGCCTCCGCCCGCCACTCGCCCTCCGCTCCGCTCTCTCGCCGCCCGCCGCCGACCGCTAAAATCCTCGCGACGCCTGCCGCCGCCTCGCTGATGCCTCGCCGACGCTGCCTTGCCCGAATGGATTTGTCGAGTGGGTCCCATATGTCGCAGGTGTGGAATGGATTTGAGGGCTTAGATTTGAGGGGTGCTGTTGAGTAGAAGCAAAAATTGGGCCCTCAAAGTAGGGGAGCCTCAAATAAAAAGTAGGGGCCTGCTTTGAGTAGTACTGCTGGAGTTGCTCTTACTATTATCATCCCCTTCAAAGTGCATTATCTCTGAAGCAAAGCAAAAACAACTGATATTAGAAATGGTAAAAAGAATCACTTTGGTTCTTTGCAGAACACATATTGGACAAATGGCAATTATGGCGTGCACTGTCAAAACTGATATAGGAGTTGTTACCAATATTTAATAGTTGTGCGTGCAGAAATTAAAAAGGCCCAAACAGAACAGCTAATAGTTCGTCATGGTAGATGGGTCAGCCACCCAACTGTTGATATGTAGTTAACGGTTATCCTGATACAAAGCGGCACGTCTGGCAGAAGCTACGAAATGTATTTAACGGAACAGATTTACTTCAACGTCCTTGTAGGGATGTATTTATCATTTATTGAACAACTTTGTTGGAAAAAACCTCTGTTGCTTCATACCTCAATGATAGTAAATTACTTTGTCAAATAAGTGGTCATTTTTTCATTAGATCTTTGGTGATCTGTGCAGGCCAGGCATCCATGATGCAACTGTCCTCTTGGAACCACGTCAGAAGCAATAGCCTGCCTGACCCTTTGCTAGCCTGCACCGGGCCTATCCCAGCAGCGATGTCCTGGAGAAAGGCGTTGGAGTCACCGGAATTTTGATGAGTCTGCGGTTCCCACTGTACCGATATTTCACCAGAAGCGGGCCGTTTTCGCAGGGAGCTGATTTTGGAGTCCCGTGTTTGTTCACCCCGGACATGCCATCCAAAGAATGATGCCCCTCCTAAGCTCTCCTCTGTTACCTGTACTCTTCCTGGTAGGAAGAGAGATTTCTGTTCAAAAGCTGACTTGATTTTCCTGACTAAAGTTCTCGTCTCGATCGCTCAAAAAAAAAAAAGAGAGAGAGAGAGACAAGCTCATGTCTCCACAAGATGTATGTACCCGGTTGATTTCTACAGATGACTTGGTGTTGCTTTTTAACTGGAGTATGTTGTGGTGACTAATAATGCTGTAACATCATTCTTTCGGCCTGTTTTTCTTTCCCTGTCTAACCTTTGCTGTGCACCCATTGACCTGAAGATTCATCCATCAGTGTTCATCGTGCTGTGTTGTTTGCTTCTTTGCGACTGTTGATACATTATGTGCGTTCACTAGTGACTTGAAAGTACAATGTTGGAGCTCATAATTTTGCTCAGTTTGCTGCATCTCCTGAGGATGGTCGTTGGTCGGCATGCTCTCTTTCCTTTCCTTTTCTTTTTTTCTTTTTCTTTTGGGTCATGCAGACAAATCTGGACTCGAGGATCTAGAGGAGCACGTGATCGTTTTGTTTTGTTCTTTCTTCAGCTTGCTATACTTAACAACGTAGCACGAGATAAAAGATAAAACCAGATTGGTATCTGCTATTATTTCCCATCTTTTAGGGGTGGTTCTTTTTTTAAAAAAAAAGGTAATCACGCAAGATTCCAAGAGACTCGAATAGTACGTAGCGGGCCACCATTTTCCCCCTTAACTAATCCGATCGCACGTTGGTATGGGCCGTGTTGCGGATGTTGGCTTCGTTCGTTTTGGTAAATTCGAATTAACGAATGGAGCAGTTTGTTTATCATGTTTCAAAATAATTTACTGGTATAGATTTTTTAATAATAATTTATTCATATTCAGTCCGTTTGCATAAATGAATGTGGTAGAGCATCAGCCGGTCGAAAAGAACACGACCGTTACCCACGATCTGAATTTGGCCCGGCATATTCGTTCGGCGATGGATGGTCAAGGAAGCATCTCTACCGCATTGCCTCCCGCAACGCGAACAAGAAAGAAAACCTCGCGTCTTCGTTAAGAAAACAAGAGAGAATCTTAGTGTATCGTTAATATCATTCCCTTCGGCCTAGACTTCAGTCTGAAGCGCGCGATATTTATCAGTGCAAAGCTTTAATAAATTCAAGTAAGTTAAATATATAACTTTTTTAAACTTAGGTAATAGTGATCTCTGGCTCTCTGTAGCCCTGAGACGTGATACCTGTTACTGACCTAACTGCTGCTAGTACATGATTCTAAGCCAGGCCAAGCTTCTCTCACGAGTCACGGGGCAGCAATCTCACAGGATTTTGGTCGTTCTTGGCAAGTCGGTCAGTTTGTTTGCATCCTTAATTTGTTACCATAGTTTTGTTCAGTCGAGTCAAAGTCAGAGATAGACGAGTCAAACAAGAATCACTCTGCTTCCATGTGTGCCACTTGCGTCAACCTCATCGATGAGGAATTTGGAAGCAACTGACCAACTGTCTGGCATGCCAAGCCCTTCTGCAATCTTTGCTTTATTTTACACAAAAAAGAATGCCCAATTAGACAGTCTGGCATTCTTTTTTTTGTCCCCAGATGTGTGCAGATGTGGCGTAATGTAGCTGTCAGATTGGAAATTTAGTAGTGTATATATACTGGCAAGTTTACGACAACTTTGAACAAGAGACTTTGGCCCTGATCAACTCGGCTTCAGCTTGTAGCTTCATGCTTATTTTTCACTATTTATAAGTTTCGTCCTTTTCTGAACTTTTGGCTTTTTGTTGAGCTTTTTTGCCGGTTCTTTTTTTTCCTGTATTTGTTTGTATTATACGTAATGGGCTAACATATTTTTTATATTTTTAAATTTTTTTAAATTTAATTATGCTAAATAAGTCTCTGTCAGTTACAGTGCTTTTTTCAACCAGCTACAGTGTTTTCAGCCCTGAGCTTTTCAGCCGAACCGATCACCACCTTTATTATACATGCAAGATAAGGGAGAGAAGTGTCCAATCCGTCCACGGGTTAATTTAATTACATGTTCATCAGAGATTGCATCGATGGTAGACTTGGGAAACATATAAAATTACAGCACGTATACGCATGCTAACGTACACGGAGTTCCGTCATACTTTGAAGTAGCCCTGTCGACTTCGATTTCATGCTTCATCCATTTTTCCGAGGGGAAAAGGCTTCATCGTCTTCATTTGCCCAGAATTACATCGTGTACGTTCTTTGGCTAATGGCTATTGTAAGTTATATATAGGTGGATACTTTTGGACTAAGATTTATGATTTAAAATTTTGAATTCTAGCTGTTCGCGAGGCAATACGTAAAGGAAAATAGTTGTATGTGATTTTAGACAAGATGCTTGAATTCAGATATTTTTACTATAATCTTTTATTGATCATGTCTTAAAAACGCATCGCTTAAAAGCTAGTTATCAGATCATAAACTATAAGTCACAAGCTATAAGTAAAAAGAAGGAACCCATATCTTATTCTTCACAATGTTCTCAATCATGAATGAATTAACAATTGACCACCAGATACTTTGAACGAGAGACTTTATTATACACGCAAGATAAGGGAGGGAAGTGTCCAATCCGTCCCCGGGTTAATTTAATTACATGTTCATCAGAGATTGCATCGATGGTAGACTTGGGAAACATATAAAATTACGGCACGTATACGCATGCTAACGTACACGGAGTTCCGTCATACTTTGAAGTAGTCCTGTCGACTTCCATTTCATGCTTCAACCATTTTTCCGAGGGAAAAAAGCTTCATCGTCCTCATTAGCCCAGAATTACATCTTCTTTGTCACAGTTGAATTCAATATATTTTTTACTATAATTTTCCTATTGACCTTATCTTAAAAAACACACAGTTTAAAAGCTAGTTACTGTGTAGCATAAACTATAATCCACAAGCTATAAGTAAAAAAGAAGGGAACCCATATCTTATTCTTCACAATGTTCTCAATCATGAAGGAATTAACAATTGACCACCAGATAATTCAAGCAGTGTGACATCAGGTTAATTATAGCCATGTTTTTTGGGCTTAGTTTCTTCGAAAGTTTAAATAAATGGGGTAGTATCTTGAATAGTGTTTCCTAAATGGCTTTTTAAACCAAAAATTATGTTGGTTTGTCTACGTCTTCACTGTCCGCTATTATCTCAAAAAGTACAGACAAAAATCATCAATCATAACTAAAAAACCCATAAGCCGAAACCCAAAATAACATGACTTATTTGCCTCAAACCGAGATCCACCACAACCGCACGCACGCCGTTAGATCGCGAGTTCAATGCTCAGATTAAATCACCGATCAAGAAGTAAAATAAACAAAAGCTTAAACTAACAAGAAAAGTCTCCTATACCAGACGAGGACCATCCATCGTTGATCGGACGACACGCACACTCATGAACGTATCGAACGGCCGCCCCGGAGCCGTGGCGAGGTTAAGGTCTCGTCAACCGAATCCACAGGCAATCTAGCCATCGCATGTAGACATCACAGGAACTACTCCACGGACCACTCCAATTAAGGCAAACGGCGATAGCTTTTGGCTGTGTTATTTTGAGCTTTAGCTTTTAATTTTAGTTTCTAACTTTTTTTAATTTTGTGTTTTTCTAGTTTTTTGGTATTTTATCTTTTTTTTTCCATTTATACCTTTCTATTGTCCACGATGCCATAACTTTTTCCTTTTTAAATTTAATTACATCTAAAAAACTCACAATAGCTATAGTGCAAAAAATATCAAATAGTATCAAAAGCTAAAAGCTGAACGAGCACTACCAGTTAAAAACGTTTGGAACATGTCGATTTTTAACATGGTTTTTCCTCTTTTTTGTATTATCCGTATAGGTATAACGATATTTTTCTTTCTTTTCTCTAATTGAGTATCTAAAAATTGATAACTACTATAGTACTATTTCAGCTAAAGATAATAGTACTTTCGAACAGATCTTAAACCGTACACCAAGTAACCAACTAGTGGCTAATAATTAATTTGAGGTAGATCACAAGAGTACTGTACTAACGACTGCTAGCTAGGTACTGTACTGTCTAATTATGCACGCGTAGCAACATTACAAGGCACGCACTGTCCAATGGGCGGCCAGCTTGGGTTCGAGACGGTTTTGTTGACCGGCTAGCCCCTTTCGTTGACTCTCATCCTCGCTCTTCCTCTTTCTCCTGCAACTTGCAGCTAAAAGCCACAATGTGCGTGCTCCATGGATCGGCCCCCATCACCACCACGATGATCCATCCATGGCAGACATCGAAGTGGATGGCTCACCATACCCCACTATATGTGTTCATGGCTAAATTTGGTCCACTCGTTTTGAACATTTCTTCGGCTAGGAGGCGTCCGGTTCGATCCGGACCGTTGATCGTGGTGACCGACGGCTCGATCGTGACTCGACCGCTTTCTTTTTTAGTTTTGTATTGAGTGTGCGTGGAGCCTAAGCTATGGGTATGTTCTTTTTAGTCGCGCTATGGATTTTAATGAATTTTTGAATTTTAGTTGTTTATGACAGAGATTACAGAGAGAGATACTGCTACGATTTTGGTTTATACAGATGTTGGGCTTTTAATACGTACTACAATTAACTTGTAGACCTTGTCTTGAGAAAATACTCTGTTTGAAAGTTAGGTATTGTAGCAAAAGCCAAAGTCGTTTTTAGAAGCCATAAAGAACACGGCCATATCTAAGTCATGCAGAAGATGGTTCAATTGTCTAATAGAATTCACAGGTGCCTGGCAATTTTACGAAAATACTGCTTGTCGTTTTGAAAGATTCATTTTTACTGTTTCTTGTTACTGTGAAGCTCTTCTTGCTCTTTTTGCAAGTGTTTTTCGCTAGTCTTTTATTAAAATCAAATAAAAAAACACATATGTCGCGATGAGAGAAACGCAATTCGACTTCACGCTAATGTGTACAGTTTAAGGGCCTGTTTGGTTGGTTCCTAAGCTTACCATGCCTAAACTTAGTCAATATGTGGCTGCCACAGAAAGTGTGGCTAACAAAATCGAAGCCACACTTGTGGCAAAGTTTGGCAAGAAACTGAGTCTATGACGTGTGAGGCCGGGTGCTAAGAAAGTGTGGCATGCCACGATTCGCGATGAACCAAACAGCTACCTAAAAACTGTGGCACGCCTAACTTGTGACTAGGCAACTTCTGATCATGAACCAAACAGGCCCTAAATCAATGCAATTTCTTGCCTTGCTATTGAATTACTCCATATAGAGAAAGGGCATGTTCTTTAAGTCAAAAGCTGGCGGTTTTTGATTTTTACTATACTACTTAACTTTCAAATGGAGAATGTTTTCTCAAGACGGATCTATAAGTTAAACGATCTACATGTTAAAAGCATAATATTTGTACCACCAAAATTGCAAGTAAGTATCTGTCTCTTCGTAATCTATACCGTAAATAAATAAAATTCAAAATTTCAATCAAAAGTCATGCCACACCGAAAAGAACATGCCAGGCAATTCTCCGATGAGGGTGCTTTTCTTCAGTACAAGCAACAACTCCGCATTGTCGGCTACAAGCTTAATTGGCATTGAGATGGGAATGGTCCTTCTTTGAAGGTTTCCAGCCGCCTTTCCGTTTGAGCTTTACGACTTTGGCGTCAACCAGAACTGACAATACTAGAGACAAGGTACGTATCAAGGAATCCAGCTAATAGCTCTGGCCTCTTCAAACCCTTTTCAACTTATATATTCAACTAATCCATGTGATAAACGCTGACTTGTATAATTAGCAATCTATTAGTGTTCTGATCAAGTGCTAACACGCGCTAACAATTACTTGTTCTGCCATGCCGATTTCCCAAAACTTTCGGCAAGCTTAGGGCCCGCCCGGTTAGGCTGAAAAGCTGTGACTTATAGCTGAAATTGCACTGTAGCTGCTGAAATTTTACTACAGTTAAAAGTGACTTATTTGACGTAATTAAATTTAAAATTTTAAAAATAGAAAAAATATGCTAGCTCATCACGGACAACGCAAAATGATACGGGGAAAAAATAACCGGTAAAAAAGCTCAATAAAGCTAAAAGTTTAGAAAAAGATGAAATTTACGAATAGTGAAAAATAAGTCAAAAGTCAGAAATTAAAGCCGAAACGAGCGGGACCGCCTTAGCTAGTAAAAGGTTCAGATGGAATTCCATCTCGTTGTAGGTGACGGCTTGTTTTTCCCCTATCAAATTACGATCGGGGAATATGTGCGTCTTTGCTAACAGTGATGCTCCAGATGCTTGATTTTACAGCAGATTTTACAGAATACAAAAGGCCGATCATCAAGATTAGGCATGGCCAGGACAGGCATGCTTGCCTAACATCTCAATCAGCATGAAATCATGGTGGGCTCACATGTCACTGATGAAAGAGTTCCATTCAGTCTTCCTCTCCATCTTTTTTGACCAATTCGTGCATAATATATGTGCTTTTCCTATTGTCTACTGTCCCATCCCATCAATGGAAGCCTCTAGCTAGTGAGTAGTGAGCATAGCAAGCCATGTGATCGAGTGATTTTCTTCTCTCTCTCTGCGAAGATGATTAGACGAAGTAATGAGATGAATTAATCGAAATCTTGGCACTTCAGCAAATTAATCTGAAATGTGGGCGAATGTTGGTGCCATTTTCGGGCAAACTGTGCACAGATCTCGTCCGGTATTTCGAGTCAAAGAAGAATGGAATGTCGGCCGATCATGGTGGTGATCGGTTCGGCTGAAAAGCTCGTGGCTTATAGCAGAAAATACTTTAGCTGGCTGAAAAAAACACTGTAGCTGACAGAGACTTATTTACCATAATTAAATTTTAAAAAATTTAAAAATAGAAAAAACATATTAGTCCATCACGTATAATGTAAACAAATACGAGGAAAAAAAGAACCGGTAAAAAAACTAAAAAAAAGGCAAAAGTTCAGAAAAGACGAAATTTATGAATAGTGCAAAAATAAGCTGAAGTCAGAAGCTGAAGCCATATTGATCAGGTCCCATGACGCCTAGATCGAGTCAAAGAAGAATCGAAATTTTGGCACTTCAGCAAATTAATCTTTTTTGAATTTTGGCTAGGAGTTTCAAAGATCGGTCCAAATTAAGCTGCTCGTGAACTAAACCCGTAGCATCGTGTTCGTGTATACGGCTCGAAATTACTAATACAAATCTCACAATGCTAACCGTTTTTTGTGCCGCATAAACGAACAATGGTCGGCGTCGTCTGCTCCTGGTGGTCGCGGGGAACAAAGCTAAGCAGCCGAGCGTTCTCTCAGTCATGCACCCGATAATGAACGTCTCTCGCATGGTTATACGGCTCGTATCGCAAGATTACATTCCGCTCCGAGAACACGCATAGACGTAGGTTTGTATGGATGTGGCCTGTTCATATTATCTGTGGCTGATGATTTTTTGTTATAGTTGAATAAGTTGATGGTTTTTATTTAAAAATAAGTAAAAGTAGCTAAAAGAATTGTCTTTTAGAAGAAGGTGACGAACGCTGGAGAAATAAGGGAGATATATGCATGTGAGATGAGTGGAATGTGCAATGTGACCATGATCTCTATCTTGTTTCCAAAATGAGGTGAAAACGACAGAAATAAGAAAACCACTTTAAAAACTGGCTATTTATATTGTATTACGATTTTTTTAACTAGAAACAAAAACGAACACAAACATTTCTCCAGTCATAGGTGAGAATGGCCAGTGGCAAGCATTCAGCGCAGTAATGACCAGCGAATACAGCCCACGCGGCGAATTGAAGAGCACCACCGGCCGCCTAGCCTGTCGACACCCACGCTCCACTCCATCTAGCACTATGCCACTGATAACCCTTTTCTAAATGCTGAGGGTCAATCAATTAGTACCAACTTCATGTTTGGATATGGTACTCTAGAGTCTTCTTGTTAGGGCTGACATTCGAGGCACTAATCAACAACACCCTTTGCTGATTCACACTGATTCAATGGTTTTTAAGTTGATTAGGTTCTTTTATGTTTAAAGTTAACTTATATCTATACTGTTTATAGTAACTAGCTTTTAAATAGTATATTTTTCAAGACGAGGTCAATAGAAAAATTATAGTAAAAAGTACATTGAGTTCAGCTGTACTGTCCAAAATCACATACGTGTGTACTGTCTCTCGCGAACTGTCAGAATTCAAATATTTAGACTATAAACCATCGGTTCAAAAGAACCACCCTATATTTAACCTGACAAATTCGTTCAATTAAACTGATCTCATGACATATCGGGCCTATTCTTTTTGACTGAAACTAATAGCTTTTGATTGCGGCCTGTGGCTTTTGGACTGTTCGTACGAAAAATTATAGAGTAACAGAAATTCACGTGCGGTTTTGCCGATATAAATAAAGTCAGCATAGTATGTACTACAATTAACTAGTAGATCCTATCTTGAAAAGTTATTCCGTTTAAAAACTAGTTACTATAGAAAAGCCGAAAAAGTAACATTTAGAATCACAGACCCATCATCAGAACAACGAAGATGTGAACTTAAACAAAAAATCAGCTAAGGCTATATATATCCTCTGCCATAAGTGAAATTGTACGAGGTAAATTGACTCGAGCATTGATTCCTTACAGTCCATGTTGCCCTATCTTGGGCAGGCTTCTTTCTGATTTTTTGTGAAAACTGAGTCATTTTCTTTGAAATTTCTATAAAATTTATGCGTTAAGGGCCTAAAGGTTCTAGTAGGAACGCGAAAAAATTTCTCGATTCTTATAAAAATTAAACTGTTTTACGTGAAGTTTGTATGTTGCAAACGGTCTTATATTGACTGGCAGATTCTCTAGCCACTGTAGTTTCCTCATAGCTGAAGTAAGAATGCAGCCTGATTAAGATGGAAAATTATAAGGGTAAGACCTAGCTCGACACCCATCCTCTGCTGGTGAGTGGAGACCACACACTGACAGTCAAATTAACTGCCTCTCCGTTCCAATCTTCTTCCTCCTCCCTACAAAACCCAACTCTACCACTGTCCATTAACACTCCTTCCATCCTCCATCCATCCCAAGAAACCACACCACCATCTCCATCCCCACTCCAATGCCAAACCCTAAACTCAAGCCTCCCCTCCTCCTCTTTGTCTTCTTCTTCCTCCTCGCCACCCACGCCGCCTCCCAAGAATTCACCTATTCGGGCTTCGGCGGCGGCGGCGGCAACCCGAACCTGACGTTGAACGGCGTCACGGAGCTCCGGCCCGACGGCATCCTGCGCCTCACCAACGAGACCTCCCGGCTTATCGGCCATGCCTTCTACCCGTCTCCGCTCCGCCTCCTCGACTCCGGCTCCGGCAAGAACGGCACCGCCGTGTCCTTCTCCACGGAGTTCGCCTTTGTCGTGGTGCCCGAGTACCCAAGCTAGGCGGCCATGGCTTCGCCTTCGTGGTTGCCCCCGATCCGCGCCTCCCCGGCGCGCTGCCCAGCCAGTACCTCGGCCTGCTCAGCAACACCACCGTCGGCAACGCCACCAACCACGTCTTCGCCGTCGAGTTCGACACCGTGCAGGACTTCGAGTTCGGCGACATCAACGACAACCACGTCGGCGTCGACCTCAACAACCTCCGCTCCAACAAGTCCGAATCCGCGGCCCCCGTCAACCTCAAGTCCGGCGACACAGTCCTCGCCTGGGTCGACTACGACGGGGGCAGGAAGCTCCTCAATGTCTCCATCGCCACCTCAACGTCGGAGAAGCCCGCCGCGCCGCTCATCTCCTTCCCCGTCGACCTGTCCACGATCTTCCGGGAGCAGATGTACGTCGGCTTCTCGGCGTCCACGGGGCTCCTCGCCAGCTCGCACTACCTCATGGGCTGGAGCTTCAGGCTGGGGGGCGGCGCCGCGCGGCCGCTTGACCTGTCGTCCCTCCCGTCGCTGCCGCGGCCCAGGGCCGGCAAGAACCGGACGTCGCTGATCCTGGCGTCAGCGTTCTCCGCGTTCGTGGCTCTGGTGGTGCTCGCCGGCGCCGGCGCCTACGCGGCGTACCGCTTCAAGAACCGCGACGTCATCGAGCCGTGGAGCTGGACTACGGCCCGCACCGCTTCAAGTACCCGGAGCTGAAGCGCGCGACGCGCGGCTTCCGCGACCGCGAGCTCCTCGGCTCCGGCGGCTTCGGCAAGGTGTACCACGGCGTGCTCCCGGCAAGCCGCCCTCCGAGGTCGCGGTGAAGCGCGTCTCCCACGAGTCCCGGCAGGGGCTCCGCGAGTTCGTCGCCGAGATAGCGTCCATCGGCCGGCTCCGCCACCGCAACCTGGTGCAGCTCCAGGGCTGGTGCCGCCGCCGCGGCGATCTCCTCCTGGTCTACGACTACATGCCCAACGGCAGCCTGGACAAGCACCTCTTCGACGACGGCCTCCGGGCGGCGCGGCTGACTGGGGCGTGCGGTACAAGATCCTCCGCAACGTCACATCGGCGTTGCTGTACCTGCACGAGGAGTGGGAGCACATCGTGCTCCACCGTGACATGAAGGCCAGCAACATGCTGCTCGACGGCGATATGTCGGGGCGGCTCAAAGACTTCGGCCTCGCCAAGCTGTACGAGCACGGCGCCAACCCGAGCACGATGCAGGTGGTGGGCACGCTGGGGTACCTGGCGCCGGAGCTGACGTGGACGGGGAAAACGACGATGGCGGCGAACGTGTTCGCGGTCGGGCCGCTGGTGCTGGAGATGGTCTCCAGGCGGCGGCCCATCGAGCCGCGCGCCTCGTCAGAGGAGCTCGTGCTGGCGGAATGGGCGGGGAGCGGTACGCGGCCGGGGAGGTGGAGAAGGTGTTGGACGCGAGGCTGTGCGGCGCGTTCGACGCCAGGGAGGCCACGGCGGCGGTGAAGGTGGGACTGTGGTGCTCGCACCCAGTGCCGGCGGCGTGGCCTACGATGAGGGAGGTGGCGAGGTACCTGGACGGCGGGGACTCGGCGGAGGTGCCGGAGCCGCCGCCTCCGCCCCCGCCCCGCCGGTGTGCTCCGGAGAGGTCGGGTTCGACGACTTCGTGCACTCGTACCCGTCATCGTCGTTCGAGAGGGCGGCGGCGGCGGGGGACGGCAGGACCCAGACGTCGGTGGCCACGTTCCCGTACTCGCCGCTGTCCATGAGGTCATCCCACGTCAGCGTATGACCCCCCACTCCCCCGGGGCCCGCTGGTCAGTGGATCGACAGGTGCGACCCAGATGTCTGCTGCTAACACTCAGTGTCACCGTCTCTGACAAGTGGAGCCTTTGTTTTTGTTTGAATTTTGTTGAGTCTTGAGCTGAATTTATTTCCGCTCGTTGGTACCCACCGTTAGCGTGCAAAAACTGCAAAGAAAAAAAGTTGCAGATGTCGTTTTTTAGCATTCCAACGAATTTTGGTTTTTAAATTCTCCTAGTAATTAGTACTATTTATTAGACTAATAAGCTATAACTAAAAACTATAAATCACAGTTAAAAAAAGGTCCGGATTGATTAGCGTAGTTGGTTTGATTTGGTTCCATCCATGGCTTCCACGGTTCACATATGCCACTGACTACTGAGTGACCGGTGTATTATATTTCTAGAGAGTGTCTATACAACATTCGACTATTTTTTAGACAAAAACAGTCAGATTTTGAGCCGTTAGATGGAGATCTAATGCCCTAGATCATTTTTTTTGGAGAGGTTATTTTTTTTGGAGGGGGGCTTGTATGAGTGGATCCGTTGGATGGAGATCTAACGCCCTAGATCAATCTGACTGTTTTTGTTCTAAAAAATAGTCGAATGTTGTATAGACATTTGGAAGAAAAGCACAACCGCACAAGCTTTCTTCTTTTTTTTTAAAAAAAAGTACAGCATGTTTCAAAAAGAAACCAGAAAGCATAGTGCTATCTATCTCTTGATTCGTTTTAGGTATAACCGCATTCACAGCAGTACAGCCTTGACAGAGAATGCATGTAGAACCTGGCAAGCAGGGGCTTCTGCTAAAGGGAGGGAACAGGAAGAATTCTGAATTCTTGTATCGTCTATTACTGATCATGTGAGCTAGAATTTCTGTTCATGTCACTCGAGGAGCTAGCATTGCCAACGTTCCTGTAAGAAGCTTAGCAGCATTTGCGTGCTAGTATGTGTTGATCCAACGGCCACATATACAGTGACGTAGCTAGAATTAAAACTATGTGGAATCAATTTTATTAGAATCACTAAAATTATGTGAAATTCTATAAAATTATCACTAAAATTATGTGAATTTCTATAAAATTATGTGAATTGCCAACTTTCCTGTCGCCGGAAGGGAAGAAGATGCTGGCCGCCTTGTTCTCGCCAGCGGGACGACACCGACGGCCATGGCTTTTTTGTTCTGCTGCGAATGCTAAGTATGCTGCTATCTGGTATGCAGGAAGTGTGTTCGGTTGGTCTTTCCTTCCCCTGTTTTTCTTTTTTCTGAACATTTGCTTGCTTAATCTCCTCTAAGTACCAGCAGTGCCACTTCCATGCATGCAGAATGTGGCTGCACCTGCACATACGCCACAGCTGACTTGAGCCTGATCAGCAAAGGGAGCACTTGATTTGCATCACCTTTTATCGGATGTCCTATGTAGCTGATAATCTGCGCAGCATGAACTTCTGATGAGATGCAACATTTCAAAGCTGCCAAGCTGCCTTAACTGAATCTGAATCTGATAGAGGCTACTGCATTCATGCAGCATTCTCATAGAACCTAACCATGCAACACAAAACAAACATGCAGAATTAATTGCAGGGACTTGAAGCTAAAACAAGCACTCAGAATCCACAAACATCTATAGAAGTCTCAAACCTGCTAACAGTACGACCAAGCAAACGATAGGCAGGGCCATACATGTCTGCGACAGGCATTGTAGTCTCGCCTTGTTACTGTTGAAGTATCGTATCCTCTCATTTCTTTCCTATTTTGCACAGTTGTATAGATAGCATGTATTGCTTCTTTCTGTTTTCACCGATTCTTTCGGTTGTATTGTTGTCGTATTTATCGGCTAGTAATTCGTTGCCACCGATACTGTAGCAAGTTTGGCAATACAATATAAGCTGCATGTCCAGGCGTAGGTGTGCTTCCAATCTTCTTCTTCCTTTCTACATGGTATCATATTAGTTCTTCTTGGGACTCTATCTCCTCCTTTCCCTTCCTACTCTGCCACCATGTTTGGCACTCCTAGCTCACCTGTCGGCGACATGTCCAGCGTCGGCCTTCGCTCCGGCGATGGCAACACAGTGACCACGCCTCCTACGTCTGTGCTGTCAACACCTGCCATCTCTGTTGCAAGCATCAAGACTCATGTTCCGATTACTCTTGACCTCTGGACTTCCAACTACACCAAGTGGCGCATGTTCTTTCTCACCATGAGCGGCAAATTTGGTCTGCAGCACCATATCGACGGTTCTTCAGCTGAACCCGCCGACCGCACCTGGGTACAGGAAGACTTCGCCATCCTCAACTGGCTCTATGGCTCTATCTTCGAGAAAATCCTCAATGTGGTCATGGAGCCGACCCAAACAACGCATCAAATATGGACCAGCACTGCCTCTCTCTTTCACGACAACATGGCCGAGCGCACTGTCCTCCTCGACGCCAAGTTCTCCAACCCTTCTGCAAGGTGACCTCGATGTAACCACCTACTGCCAGTGCCTCAAAACTTTAGCAGATGCCCTCTGTGACGTCGGTTAGTCGGTCGCCAATAGTCGCCTCGTCCTCACCCTCCTTCGCAGCCTAAATGAGAAGTTCTCGAACGTGGCCACTATCATCTATATGACAATGCCTCTACCCTCGTTCGTCAGTGCCCATTCTTCTCCGGTTCTGCAAGAACTACGCAACAAGCAGGGGCGGATCTACAGTTGTTCATGAGTGTTCAGCTGAACACCCAAATTTTTTGACAAAAAACCTAGTATATATGAGGTATAATACACATATATATACACACACACACACACACACACACACACACACACACACACACACACACACACACACACACACACACATATATATATATATATATATATATATATATAGTTGGGCTAAAATCTACTGTTTATAGCCAAATTCGGCCTGAGACCGAGAAAATGCAGAGCTCCACGGCGATCGCGTGTGAAGCTCGCCCACCATTTCTCGTCGTGCGGGCTGCTTGACCCCTCCCGCGATCGGCCGATCCCGTTGGCATTTGCCTTCGCTCAACCTAACCTAGCGTCGCGCCTCCGGTCCGCTCGCCCTCCGCTCGTCGGCGACCGCGCGCGCCTCGCCCTCGCCTCCGCTCCGCCTCGCGCCTCGCGCCTCGCTCCGCCTCGCCGCCGCCTCCGCGCCGCCGCTCGCGCCTCCGCTCGCGGCGACCGCCGCCGCCTCCGCCCGCCTTGTTGAATAATTCTTGTCCTTCGTGTTTCTTCTTTTAGTTGATTAGCTTCTGTTTGGTTTTGGTAGATTAGCTGATCTTTCGCTCCTTGTTTTAGAAACAAACAATGCATGCAGATTTGCTGCCAATTTGTAATCGGTTGCTTTTCTATATAAGCTAATAAAACAGAAAACGCCGATCGCTTGTTCCAGCAAAGACAAATACTGAATCTACTGTCTGAGTTATTGAGTTTCTCCTGCCAGTTTGAGTTTTTTCCGTGTGTGCAGATTTCTGGGTTCACCGGCGACGCGACAACGTCGTTACTCCGGTGATCTCTGACAAGTGGTATCAGAGCTTCGTTGCAGGCCGGGCCACGATCGCGGCGTAGTACCGCCGTTGGAATCGTGAACGCGCAATTGAATCTGCACTGATGACGGAGCCGGTGTCGCCGCCACCGACGGTCGGTGAGAAAGGCGACGGGACAAGTGGTACCAAGGATGGCGCCGTGATCCAGCGGGTAGTTCGTGAGGTGGCCGGCGGGACTAGCTACCCCGTCCTCACCAAGACCAACTACACCAACTGGGCACGTCTCATGAAGGTGAAGCTCAAGGCTCGGGCGCTCTGGAGAGCCATTGACAAGGGCGATGTCGATCCTCAGGAAGACATGATGGCACTCGACGCCCTATGCAGTGCCGTTCCTCCAGAGATGGCGTCCGCGATCGCCGACAAGGAAACGTCGAAGGAGGCGTGGGATACCATCGCCACCATGCGCGTCGGCGATGACCGTGTGAAGAAGAACTCTGCCCAGCAGCGGCGGGAGTTTGACTTGGCGACGTTCAAGGACGGCGAAACCGTTGAAGACTATGCGCTTCGACTGAGCGGCATGGTGGCCACTCTGGCGACGCTTGGCGAAGTTGTGGAGGAGAGCAAGGTGGTGGAGAAGATGCTCCGCAGCGTGCCGTCACGCTTCAAGCAGATCGTGCTGGCGATACGGACGCTCCTCGACACGTCCACGCTCACCGTCGCCGACTTGACGGGGCGACTGAAGGCAGCCGAGGAATCATTTGAGCCGCCACCAACAATACAGCACGACGACAAGCTGTACTTGATCGAGGAAGAGTGGGATGCGCGGCGAAAGAGGCGGGAGGTGGAGAACCAGGGTAGCGACGGCGCGAACGGGAGCTCTGCGCGTCGCGGGAACAGGCGCGGGCATGGCCAAGGGCGTGGGAATGACGGCGGATCGTCGGGGCCGACGACAAACTCCGGCAAGCACAAAGATCAGTGCCGGAAATGTGGCAAAATGGGCCACTGGGCCCGCGACTGCGGCTCCAACCTAAAAAAGAGCAGGCCCACGTTGTACAAGATGAGGAGGAGACTCTGATGCTGGTCAGTTCAACGCCCCTCATTCGCTTCACCTCGCCCCCCAGCAGCCGAGTTCCTCCACGCCGCCATCGCCGCCCTCCCGGAGACGCCTCCCCTTGTCTCCGCCGCAGCCGAGATCCACCACGCCGCCACCCCAGGAAGACCCCATCTCGCCTCCACCGCGGGCGAGACCTACCACGCAGCCGCCGCCGTCAACCCCACGGGCGTCGCTTCCACCACCACCCCGCGGGGCGGCCTCGAGTGCGCAGCCTGGCGCGCCGTCACGGGTGGAGGCGGTGGCCCCGAGGACGCATCCTGGCGCGCCGTCACGAGTGGAGGCAGCGGCTCCAAGCACGCGCACTGATGCGTCATCGCAGGCGCAGGCACAGGCGACCATCGAGAGGAGTTCGAGGACGCGGGCGAAATCCGGCGCTCCACTGCAGCTGCGAGAAGAGAAGGTTCTTGTCCACTTGGATGCGGAGGAGGCCCGTAGCGACAAGTCATGGATCCTCGACACCGGGGCCACGCATCACATGTCGGGGTCCCGGGCAGCGTTCGCGGATCTGGACACGGCGGTGTGCGGAACGGTGAGTTTCGGCGACGGCGGAGTGGCGCGGATTGAGGGCTGTGGGACAGTGCTGTTCAAGCTCAAGAATGGCGACCACCGCTCCTTCACAGACGTCTACTTCATCCCTCAGCTCACGGCAAATATAGTGAGTGTTGGGCAACTCGACGAAGCCGGTTTCGACATCAGCATCAGCTCCGGGGTGATGCGGATCCGTGAACCAGGAGGACGGCTACTGGCCAAAGTCACACGCGCGGCGAACCGGTTGTACGTGCTTGATGTCAACCTCGCACGACCGGTATGCCTGGCTGCGCGTGGCGAGGAAAACGCCTGGCGATGGCACGCCAGGCTCGGCCACATCAATATGGCGGCACTCGCAGATGACAAGGGAGGAGCTGGTCGTGGCCCGCTCGCGATCGAGCGGTGTGGATCACCGTGTGAAGCGTGTCTCGCGGCAGCGTAAGAGGACACCATTCCGGACCACCACATCGGGGGCGAGCGCGCTGAGTTGGTCCACGGGGATCTCGTGGACCGGTGTCGCCGGCGACACCGAAGGGAACACCTACTTCGCTACTAGTCGGCGGCCGAGCCGCTACATGTGGGCGAACCTGCTGCCGTCCAAGGACCGTGCAACAGCGGCCATCAAAGACTTCCAGGCGCGCAGAGGCTGAGTCGGGATGCAAGCTGAGGGCGCTTCGCACGGATCGAGGCGGGGAGTTCACTGCTAAGGAGTTCATGGAGCATCGCGATCCGAGGGTGTCCGCGATAGGCGACAAAGACCTTACTCCCCGCAGCAAAACGGAGTCGTTGAACGCCGGAACGGCATGGTGGTCGGAACCGCCCACAGCTTGCTCAAGGCGAAGGGGCTACCGGGCTGGTTCTGGGGCGAGGCGGTGAGCACCGCCGTGTATCTGCTGAACCGGACACCGACGAAGAGCGTGGATGGCGTAACACCATTTGAGGCGTGGTACGGAAAAAGCCGCTGCTCATCACCGCGGACATTCGCCGCCTCGTCTCACGCCAAGAATACCGCCCTCACCAAGAAGCCGGAGGATCGCGCGGAAGATGATCTTCGCGGTTATGAGCGGGCTCCAAGGCTTACCGCGCATATGATCCCGCCGCAGCGCGCCGCTCACATAACGCGGGGCGTGATCTTTGATGAAGCCGGACAGTGGGATTGGTCAAGCAGCGAGGAGCGTGGCGTTGATACAAGCAATGACGACATCTTCTCTGTCGAATACAAAGTCTTGGAGGAGCAGCCGCTGGATGAGTACACCGCCTCCCTACTTTACCAACGACTACACGGCCGTATTTCCTTCATCTCCACCGACCACACCTACAACGGCGGGGGTTACAACTCCGGGGGTCCAGTTCGCCTCACCACCGGCGGAACTGGGGGATCTGCTGGACGCCGACCACGACGACGAGGAGCCGCTGCGTTTTCGGACTTTAGAGAACGTCATCGGCCCTGCAACTCCACCTGGGTACGCGGTGCGTGATCTGGGAGATGGTCAGCTCTTCGCAGTGAGTGCGGAGGAGCCTACATCCTTTGCTCAGGCGAAGAGGGACCCAAGCTGGCGTCGGGCGATGGAGGAGGAGCTGCAGGCGATTGAGGAGAACCGCACTTGGACACTCACTGAGCTCCCAGCTGGCCGGCGTGCCATTGGACTCAAATGGGTGTACAAAGTTAAGAAGGACGAGCATGGCGCAGTGGTGAGACACAAGGCTCGGCTCGTCGTCAAGGGATAGGCGCATCGCCAAGGCGTCGACTACGACGAGGTGTTTGCCCCAGTAGCTCGCATGGAGGCGGTGCGGCTACTACTGGCGCTGGCAGCACATGAAGGGTGGGAGGTCCACCACATGGACGTCAAGACGGTGTTCTTGAATGGGGACCTCCAGGAGGAGGTGTTCGTGCAGCAGGCACTGGGATTTGCTCAACCCGGCCATGAACATAAGGTATTCAAGCTACATAAAGCTTTGTATGGTTTGCATCAAGCTCCTCGTGCTCGGAATCAAAAGCTAGATGAAAACTGGTGTTCTGGTTTCAAGAGAAGTCCGTCTGAACATGCCATCTATTGCAGGTACCGAACCGAGAGGCTTGTGGTAGGTGTCTATGTAGATGATTTGGTAATCACAGAACTACCAAAGAGCAGAGATCAAGAAGTTCAAGATACAAATGGCAGAGATATTCAAGATGAGTGACCTAGGTTACTTACCTATTATCCGGGCATTGAAGTAAAGCAAAATGCGAAGGAACTACTCGTCTCAAGGGAGCTATGCAAGGAAAATCCTAGAGAAAGCGGTATGTTGGACTACAATCCTCGCAAGTGCCTATGCAAGCAAAATTGAAGTGAGCAAAGAGAGCAGATCAGTGTAGATGCAAATGAGTACAGGAGCTTAGTTGGGAGCTTAAGATATTTGGTGAATACCCGACCTGATTTGGCCTTCTCGCTTGGGTATGTAAGTAGATTCATGGAAGCACCTCATGAGGAACATCTTGCACTGTGAAACACATTTTGAGATACATAGCTGGGACAAGTGATTGGGGTCTCTTCTATTCAAGAAAGAAAGGTGTGAAGGCAGAGTCATCGGGCTTCAGTGATAGTGATCTAGTGGAGACTTGGACAGCAGGAAGAGCACTTCGAGTAGTATTCTTTCTTGGAGACAGTCCAATCGGTTGGCAGTCCACAAAGCGAAAGTTGTAGCATTATCAAGTTGTGAAGTGAGTATATTGCTGCTTGCATCTGCTTGTCACAGTCATTTATTAGTTTCTACCGCTAGCTGAAATCTTGGATTCAATTGTAAGCAAGCGGTACTCGTGGTGGACAACAAGTCCACCATTTCATTGATCAAAAATCCTGTACATCATGACCGGAGTAAACATATAGACACAAGGTTTCATCTTATCCGGAGTATGTACACAATGGGCTGATTGAGGTGAAGTTCATTAGAACAGATGAGCAACTTGGTGATGTTCTTACAAAACCTCTTGGAAAGGAAAGTTCCAGAGCTCTGCACCAAGATTGGTCTTCACTCTGTAAGTAGTAGAGTGTACAAGAATTAGGAGGAGATTTGTTGAATAATTCTTGTCCCTTCAGTTTTCTTCTTTTAGTTGATTAGCTTCTGTTTGGTTTTGGTAGATTAGTGATCTTTCGCTCCTTGTTTTAGAAACAAACATTGCATGCAGATTTGTCGCCAATTTGTAATCGGTTGCTTTTCTATATAAGCTAATAAAAGAGAAAACGCTGACGCTTGTTCCCAGCAAAGACAAAATACTGAATCTACTCTCGAGTTATTGAGTTTCTCCCGCCGGTTTGAGTTTTTCCGTGTGTAGATTTGCAGGTTCACCGGCGACGCGGCAACGCCGTTACTCGGTGATCTCGACACGCCGCGCCGCCGCCTCGCCGCCTCCGCTCGCCGCGACCGTGCCCGCCGCCTCGCCTCCGCCTCTGGCTCGGGCTAGATCTGGGCTCTCCGGGCGCCGCCTCGCTAGCTCGCTTGGAGCCGGCCGCCACCGACTCCTCCGGTCCTCCCGCCGGGCGCCGCTTCGCCTCGCTAGCTCGCTCGAGTGCGCCCGCTCGACTCCTCCTCCCGCCACGGGCGCCGGTCACCCCGCCCGACTCCTCCTCTCCCGCCGCTGGTCGCCGCGCCCACGCCGGGCCGCCCGATGCCCCGATGCCCAGATCTGGCTTTTGTGTGTTTGTGATTTGTGAATGTCTGTCTCCTCTCTCCTGGCTCTGGATCTGTCACTGAGTGGATGTGTTGGATTGCTGGGCCGAGCTGCCACTTCAAGTTTTAGTTTTTTTTTGTTGCTTTTGGGCTTAAAATCGCTGGGGTAGTGGGGCTTGAGCTGTGAATCCTGTGATTGTCGGCGCCGTCGGCCCACGCTTCTCGCCGGGGAAGGGGGCTCGCCGGCGGGGGTTCTGCCGCCGGGGGGAGGTGAGGCTCGAGCCTTACTAAGCCTCCCTTTGGCTTCGCCCCTGCTGTCAGACAAAAATGACCCATATTTCTAATGCAAGTGTGTAACTATGACATTAATTTACTATAGAATTTATCTAAGATTCCGCAATAACTGACAATTTTCCTCCGGAGGTTTACATTTTCAGCAAAAATAATAAAGGAATGTTGACATTTCAACCAAAGTTCCAAAGTCTTTGGCCAGTATTTTCCCTACTGTTTCATCAAGGGAATGTGCCACTACCAGCTAAGTTTTGGTTTTATAATCTATCATTTCTAAAAGGACTTGTATGCCATATGATATTGTGGATAATATATTATTAGATATTTTGTTGACGAGTACTAACAAAAATGGACTCCATTTGTTTTCCACACTCGTTTATCCATGTTTACTATATCGAAATTGTGCAGTTGTGCTTCAATGGATTATTTCCATTCATGAATATATGCAAATGCAATGTTAAATAGGATGCTACATGCTACCTCTCATTTCATTTGTTGAGCCATTTCTGTATTTCAGGAACTGCAACAATTAGGGGAAGCTATTGGTACTGAAAGCAAAGGGTTGCCAGAAGATATGATAGCACCCTTGTCGTCCTCAACATACAAAATTGGGATATTCTCAAGAAAGGAAAAACATGAGGAGTATGTTCTTGAGCTGATTATATCACTCAATTATTCCTTTTCGTTCTGAACAAGTTTATATGTTTGTGTGCAAGTGTGATGTGCGGTTCGTGAGTGTGACTCGATTGCTACTTTACTTGCCTTAAAATTGTTTATTGGACCTTTCATGGTTTAACCACTGTTGAACTATCGTTTAACCATTGTTGAACTATCATATAATACTTGGAATCCTTGTGTATTGCCTGTCATATATGCTTGCCAAGTGAGGTTTATTTTGACTAGGATAGGAAGAGAAAATCTGGCTAGAAATATTATATATAGAAGTAGAACAAAAACTGGTACTCAAAATCCGGAAAACACTCATGTATATCACCAGCAAGTTCAGATCATGAAATTACCAGCCTAGGCCAATTATAATGCATAAATAACAAGGCAATAATAAGTCATGTCTCGCCTCAACCATCTAATTTTTGATTTGCTTAAGTAGGTCGTGGAGTTCTGCAGGGATAATGTCTTTACATTCATTTGCACTGCACTTCAAAATGTCCACCAAGAAATTCGTCCTCAGTGAATGTGTTTCCTGTGCGTGGCAGATAATAAATTATTAATAAGATAACTTATTAATTTGCTATTTAGTCTGCAAAATTGGTCCTTTCTGTCAGTGAATATTTTGGCGGATGGTTGAGGACCAGAAGCAATTTCGACAGCTTGAGTGACCTCACCCGGATTATCGATCATTATGACATCATCTGGATTATCACTGACCTCTTTATCTTGTTCATCATCCTGGTACCCTCCGCTGTGTTTAATGTGGAGTTCCACAAGATTGCAGGGAGCTTGAACCTAAACTTACTTATATCATCATGAAAATATGAGCAAGTGCTGATCTATTATAACCGATTATTTGACAAAAAAAGTGACTATGTTTAGAAATCTCCCTATGAATTACCTGAGTCACATGGTCAGATAGAGTAATTCTAGTCCAATACTCCATATAGTTGATCATCTATAAACCACAACTTACCCTGTGCAAAAGTGAAAAAAAAACTAACGTGAGTGATACAGATACCGTTGTAAGTCAGGCAATGGCATACACAACAAGTCTGATGATCTTTTACCCATCTGTTTGCATTCTCTCAGTGATCTTATCTATAATTGGTATACATCAATCAATGCAAAAGACAGTTTTAAACATACTTACAGCGTCATTCACTTGCTCGCCGTCACGGAAAAGACAATCCATGTCATCTCTGTTTACCCAATTATTATCGATGTTGACGAGTACCCTTTTTTCTGGTGTTGCTTTCATGTATTCAATTATATCAGCATCTTCCTTTGTACACTCATAATCTACAGAGAAATTATTTTTATATTAATTAATTCCCAAATAAGTAAAGAAGATACAATTGAAGACCACTCACCTTGAGGCAGGACTTTTGCATTGTTTGACTTCTTAGGTTTATTATGTCGGGATGATGCTTTCATCTGTGTGTTCAAGACTATCGACTTCACATCCTCGTCAGCACGCTTCCTGTAGTCGTCTTGTTCTAGGTCAACTATTTGTCCGGCATCGTCTTCGATCGGCCCTTCTGCTACATCCATATTGATCTGCAATATATAATATCAGTGTTGAGAGAGTGAAGTAGTGAAGCAGCTTGTGAAATGAATCAGGTCCTGTGAAAATTTTTTGCTACTGTTCTTCGTCTTAATTAGTACAGTAAAAGTCGCGATACGAATGATACGAATGCCTTCAGAGGATTAAGGATTCGGCAGTGGATACATCTGTATCTTTGACATTTAAAAAACCTGCTTGATAAAATTGAAGCGAGAGGACTCAGATGACAAACTGGTAAAAAAAAAGCAGAATTTCTGTGTTAGAAATACTAACAGAAAGGGCTAAATCAGGTAGGCAGAGACAAACCTTAACCAACCTGGATGTAGCCCATGCTTTAAAATGGATTGGTACTACTATTATAAGATGGATAAATACGTAGATGTAGCATATGCTTCTGGTTCTGGCGATAGTACGTAATGTGTCTTTGGACTCGTTGTGCAAGTTTGTTTGCCGTACACGCTCGTGTACAGTGAAAGTTACGTTTGAGTTGGATGGAAATGCTGTTACGATCGATGGCATAATTCATAGACCAGAAGGAACCAAAACGCCACTGTCCAAAAGCAGACGGGTTCACTAAAGCCGAAAAATGCCACGAGAAACTACATACGATCGAGCACTGCATAACGAAAGAAATTAAATCTCACTTCCACACATACATCTGCCGATATGCGTCGATCCTCCATACGACATGCCCTTACGTACAACTGATCGATACAGAGTGGCGTGGAGATCGGACGGAAGAATCGCACTATCAAATCGATGAGAAAGACGAGAGGAGGAACGAAAGAAACCACCAACCTGGTACGCGGCGGAGGCGGTGCCGAAGACGAATCCCTTGGGGAGGCTCCAATTTTCCTTCGGCTGGACGGCGTGGATGCTTGGACTCGTCACTCGCCCACGGCCCACCGTGCCACCGGCCGCCGCCGGCACTTTTTACTCACGTACGGCAAAACGAGAGAGAGGTAGAGAGGAGAGAGAGAAGAGATTGAGAAGTTTTCATGTGCAGAATACGTGAAGGAGAGAGGATAGAGAGAGATACGGGTGAGATATTCATGGGAGAGAGAGAAACGGTTGGGGAAAGTTTTTCCTTCCTTTTTTTTGTAGGCGCGGGGTGGGATTCTGGGTTCAAATGATGTGCATGATCTGGATGATTTTGGCATTAGGATCTTCAATGAGTGAGAGAAGAATGCTTGAGGAGAGATCCAAACCATTCATTTGTATAAAGTTGGATTACTTTGGTACACAAATCTGGGTGAACTTAGATTATGCATGACTGTGGGGGTGGATTTAGTAAAGAAAATTTTGGTGTATTATAGAGGGTAGAGAAACGGTTGTTCTTTGAACTGCGATTTATTGGTATAATAAATAATAATTATAGAGAAAAATTAAAAGTCAAAAGTCATTAAAAAAACCAAAAAGAATATGCGGAAAATACGAGGTTATGCTTTTTTAAGTATGAGTTAGAATCAGAACAAGCCGTTGTACAGTATTTTTCTTTTCAATTGAAATACGTGACGGATACAAGCCGTTGTACAGTATTTTTCTTTTCAATTGAAATACGTGACGGACTCGGAAGTCGGAAGAGGTCCCATCGATCGAGAAACGGAGGACGGGAGAGCGGGGTGGGACCCACTGTCAGCGAGAGGGAGTTAAGCAGGGCCCCTCCTGTCGGCCGGTGCAAACGCAAAGGAGCTAGAGATATATATACTCACGTTTATACGCCGCAACAACATGCAAAACATTTATGCGTACCTGGCTGGATTTATACATCTATTGTAGAGTTGGTCATCATCTATTGTAGAGTTTGCTACTATATATGAAATATATATGTGTGTCACTAATCGCATCCAGGTTGTTGTTCAAACACAGGTAAGTTCTATATTTTCTTCTCCTAGGGTTAACCTGGGAGCTTCTCGGGCCTCAAATTCCACGTACTTTGCGGCCGCAACCGATCTAACACCAGCTCCAGAAAACCGGCTTCTTCCTCGCCTCATCTCCCTCCCTCGTGTTCGCCGGCCCTTTGCTCTTTCTCTCTCTCTCTCTCTCTCTCTCTGTCTTCCCGTTGCGGTTGGAGACTGCGTAAAAGTCGCGAATTGATAAGGTAGTAAGGTAAGCGTGATTTCTTTCTTGTTCGATGGAATCTGGTTGCTCACGTACCTAATTCTTTGCTTGCCATCTTGTACTTTTTTTTTGGGGTAGAGATCGGCCATGGATTGCGACGAGGAGATGGGGCATGGCGACAGATCCCTGTTATTCATAGGCGACGAGGACGACGATCTCGGAGCTGACCGGGACGGCGGCTCGCCGCCGTCGTCGTCGGACGTGGGCTCCTTCTCCGACAGAAGCGACGCCGGCGGCGGCTACTCGGACGCCGATGATCAGGACGCGCCCAACGCCAACCAGCAGGGCACTTGGCCACAGAGTTACAGGTCGATCGATGAATCGTGCTCCTCCTGATGATCTTGCATTGATGCAAGTTTATCTTGAACAATTTTCAGAAACTAACCAAATTGCACTATCCATGCACGTTTGCATGATGGTGTTATAACCTATAACCAATTTTGATGAGATTTTTCTTGTGTACATTGCGCGGTGCAGGCAGTCGATCGACATGATGAGCGCCGTCCCGTCGCCGACGGTGAGCACTATCATGGCGGCGAGCCCGAGCCTGAGCAAATTTGGGAGCTCCTTCCTCAAGGTCGGGAGCTCCTTCTTTCTGAAGAAGGGCGCCAGCACATTGGGCGGCCCTGAGGGCTCACTGCCACTCACAAGGCCATTGCTGCCGCCTTCGCTGTCGCAACTGTCGCAGCAGCCCGTGAGACAGTCGACGGATAGCTTGCCGCCACGGCCTGCGGCTCCGCAGGCGTCGGTGGTGTCGTCAAGGCCATCCGGGGCGTGCCTGAAATCCAATTACATTGAGCTTCCACCACCGTCTTCCAAGTGCAGCATTAGCCAATCTATCATCAATGGTATGTGCAGTTAACCTTAATTTTTTTTAAGGAATATCTATACAATATGTGACTGTTTTTGAGAACAAAAACAGTCACATTGATCTGGAGCATTAGATCTCCATCCAACGGATCCACCCATACAAACCCCCCTCCAAAACAAATGACCTCCTCAAAAAAAATGATCTAGAGCGTTGGATCTCTATCTAACGGCTCAAAATCTGACTATTTTTGTCCTCAAAAATAGTCTCATGTTGTATAGACACTCCCTTTTTTTAAATGTTGGAAAGCATATATATGGTGCTCTGAATTATCTGCAATCCAATCTGTCATCAATTACTGGAGTATGGACCCGTCAAATTTAGCACATTGTGTTTGCAGTATTAACTGTAAGATGGCAACTGACGTTTGCAGCAATATTAGGTTCAATTCTTTTGCAAGAATACTTCGTTTTCACCTGAAAGGAAAACTGACATTGTGATTGGTATCCAAAACGTTATACCTGAATAGCACCAACTCTTAGATTTAGGTTCAGATTCAGGAGTACTATTGCCAGTAATGCTTTAATTTGTTTCTGAATGTTTCTTTACTTGTTGAATTTGCAGGGTTCAATGTCTTGTGCGGTGTTGGAATTCTCACCACGAGTTTTGGAATCAAACAAGGCGGATGGTTGAGCCTCCTCCTGCTGCCCTTGTTGGGTGGCAGTTCATGCTACACCGGGTTGCTTCTCAAGAAATGCATAGATAGCTCGCCAAGCATCGAGACATATCCTGATATAGGACGAGCCGCTTTCGGTATTTCTGGTCGAATATTCATATCGGTATGCATTTCTATATCTACTTGATATAGGTTTTGCAAAATTCACATCGCTCACTGTATATCTGAATGCTCACCTCTCTTCTGCAGGTTGTCCTTTACCTAGAACTCTTTGTAAGTATTATCTAAATTTCAATACTATGTTTAGTAAGCCTTTGGTTCTTATACATCAGAAGTATGATGTCATATATTTACAGGCAAGCTGCGTGGAGTACATCACACTGCTAGGCGACAGCTTGTCTTCAGTGTTTCCTTCTGCACATCTAGCTTTTACCGGCATCTACTTGAATTCTCATAATCTCTTTGCCATTACAATGGCCTTGGCAATTCTCCCATCAGTCTGGCTCAAGAACCTCAGCCTCCTCTCCTACCTTTCTGGTAAGTACAACATTAGTATTTCGTCCTAACTCCTCTGTAAATAAACTCTCTCTTTAAACCTTCTCCTTCCTCACTTTAATGAATAACGGCAGCCCTCCTTCTGTTCTTTTAAAAAAAACTTTATAAGAAATGTTGGAGTGTTCACAAACTTTTTTTGTCTGAACAATATCAATACTAGTGTTACCTCCCATTCTCCCAATTCTAATCTTTTAGTGCAATGTTAAATTGTTCAAAACCACTTATGTCTAAACAATAGTAATACTTGCATTGCCTCCCCAATCTTTGAATGATTGATGGACTGTTCATGATCATTTTTTAACTGAAATATCACAGCGGGAGGCGTGGTTGCGACAATAACAGTGATTGTTTGCCTGTTTTGGGTTGGTATTGGGGAAGGAGTTGGGTTCCACTCGTGGGACTGCATGAATCGACCCACCTTCCAGTGGCACTTGGCTTGTATGGATACTGCTACTCAGGGCACTCAGTTTTTCCAAATATATACTCATCGATGAAGGAACGGTCCCAATTTCCTTTTGTACTACTATTCTGGTAAAGTTCTGAACTTGAAAAATGAAATGCTATAGTACTGTTCTATACTTCTTTCTACCAAAGTTATAGCTTGGCAATTGCTTGCCAAATGTGATATATGCTTACATATACTGTTCTCTATTGTTTCAGTTTTATAGTAGTCACACTTGTGTACGCCGGGGTCGCCGTCTCAGGGTTCCTGATGTTCGGTGAGTCCACGAAGTCGCAATTCACATTGAACATGCCGCAACAGTACATTCCCTCCAAAATCGCCATTTGGATGACGGTATGAGGAAACCCACTGATAGTTCTTCCATTGCATCAAAATTAATGCACTGGTGTCACATTTGATCCCTTTGGTTTCAGATTGTGAATCCATATACCAAGTACGCCTTGACAATGACACCAGTCGCCTTGGCAATAGAGGAGGCACTGCCTAAGAAGATGCGGAATTACCTAGTTGGAATGTGTGTTAGAACAGCTCTTGTTCTTTCGACTGTTGTTGTGGCTTTGTCATTTCCATACTTTGGTGAGCAGTTAGTATTACTGACTATTATTTATTTCTTAATTAACGGAATTTACACCCCAAAACATCATGCATGCTAATGCTATGGCCTATCCCATTTGTGTTGTAGCCCTGGTGATGGCACTACTTGGATCTGTCTTCACAATGCTTGTGGTGAGTTTCTGTTGACCTGAAATTTTTCACTAGATGTTTATTTGCTTAACAGAACAAACTGTTTAGTAATCTACAACATTGTTTTGCTTGACGATTTACATTTACAGGCCCTGATCCTCCCATGTGCATGCTACCTCTCCATCAAGCGGGGTTCAGTACCTTTGTGGGAGGTAATTAACTCGAAATGCGGAGACAAAAGCACACCAACAAATATGAAACATCTAATCCTGACAATGCTAAACACCGTATTCTTATGCTGTAACTTCTCCTTTCTTTTCAGGTGGCCTTATGCATAACAATCATTTTGATTGGCATCGCTTGCGCGTGCATGGGATCATACACCTCAATTAAGCAGATGATAAGCACAAAGTAGGACGTGTGATCTTTGTATAATTGTTACAGTTTCTTTTGGAATTTCACAGAAGTGGAATCAGCAATTTGCCAATTTTTTGTAGTTATATTCATGCCCTCTTTTTCACAGAAAAGTGGTAAGGAAGATTTTTTAGTGTAATATGGTATCTGTTGTTTACTACAATCCATGATTACGCAATACTCCATAATAGTTTCGGTTGTTCGCAAGGACACAGTTGTCAATTTGCAAGGAGTCAAACTGTTGTGCAGCTTGTTTCAGTTGTTAGTAGGATGATAAATCACTAGGCGGTAGGCAGAAACAGTTTCTGCAAATCATCACACAATGTTCATGCATTCGTTCCATAAATCAAGCTAATTATAGGATGGTAAGACCCTAATAGCTTAGGTGAAAGTAGGAAAGACATTTCTGTTTTCCAAGGCAAAAGTCGAAACACAATCTGCAAGCATCATGGTCTATTGAGCCGTTTTATTCTTGTGGGCTAGTGGTCAGGGGAAGGAATCCACAAGAACTGGGAAGAGACCATCCATGTATCCAATCCAACGACGCCTGGCTGTGGCTGACCGACCCCAACTGTCAGGTAATAGTGCTTGCGTGATCGAGCCGCCGCTGCATGCGAGCGCTCGGAGTCTGGAGACTCTCTAGCTAGGGTTTGTGGGTAGAGCCGTAGAGGGAGGGAGGGCAGGCAACGAATTGAGGTGAGGCGGGGCGAGGTGAGATGGAGGCCCGCCTCTGTCAGGAATTTTCGGCTGAGCTCACATTTGAACACATACGAAATTAGGAGAACAGAGTAAGAACACAAGAGTTTTTTGTACTGTTAGAAAACTAGGCAGCTTTTTTTCTATTGTATTAAACTGCTATTTAAAGAAAATTATAGTCTTAACTTTGGTGGTTAAACCACCCTTATTATGCGCCATCTCCTACATGATCCCATGGATCCAGGTTATGATGCACACAATGCTAACAAACCAGAAAAAACGCTCTCACGTGAACTGAGCACGCGTCGAGTGTTTGCAACTGCTACAGTGATCTTTCGATCATGACAGCTTTAACTACTACAGTATATCTATGACTTATGACTACTACAGTAAGTTTACGACTTTGATTACGATCGCTACGACCAACTCTTCGACCACGGTGAGCAAACTAGATTATTTAACATTTACCCTCCTAATCTTTACAATAGGACAGGAATGACAAGATTTCTTTGCAATCAACCAAAGGGAGGAACAACGGGAAGGAAAAAAGTTCTCCAGATACAAGGAATGTGGAATCTCCCTCGACCACCTCGCCAAATCGCCCATAATGCAAAAGCCAAAATAAGCATGACCACATCAAACCGCACCAGAAGGCACGGAGCCCCACTGATCAAGTCGTGGAAAACCCCAAATCAACACCAAATCGGCGCAAAACACGCATGAAGCAAGTAGACCCGTGGACGCAGGGTGAAAGTCGAAACCACCAAAACTTTGCAAATCACACAGAAATTTCACTCCCTCCGCGAACCTGCCGCACCACCACCACCACCAAAGTGGATCAAATCATAAAACCACACGAATCCCGGCACGAGAACCCCGCAAAACCCAACCAAATCGCACCCAAAAAAACCCCCAAGAAATCGACCAAAACACCACGTAGACCACCCAGAGACAGATGCAGCAACGCTATTGTAAGAGCAACTCCAGCAGGCCCCCTACTTGAGCCCTCAAACCTCATATTTGAGAGCCAGAGCAAAAAATTGAACTCCAGCAGACCCCCTACTAGGCTCTCAAAAATAGGAGGCCTCTCAAATGAGGCCTTCAAGCCCTCATTCCTAGGGGCCCCCTACTCTGGCTCTCATTCTTCCGTTTTTTCCCCGCCTCGGTGAAAAATCCCCCGCCTCCCGGCTTCTGCTCGCCCCCCGCCTCCTCCGCTTCCTCGGCTCCTCCGCCCGGCGCCTCGGCTCGCCTCGGCTCGCTGCGCCGCCTCGCCGTCGCGCGCGCCGCGCCTCGCCGGCACCTCGCTCGCCGACGCCTCGCCGGCGCTCGCTCGTCGCCGCGCCCCGATGCCTCTGCCCAGCGCCTCGGCTCGCCCGCTGCCTCGCTGTGGTGGTGCCGTCCGCGGAGAAGTGGTGGCGCGGAGGAGGATCCGGAGGCGTGGCGGCCGGAGAAGGTGGAGAGTGGCGGCGCCGAGCGGTGGGCACGGGTGGAGGAGAGAAGGAGGCGCGGCGGCTGAGAGGAGAGGAGGAGGTGCGGGTGGAGGAGAGGAGGAGCGCAGCGGCTGAGAGGAGAGGAGGAGGCGTGGGTGGAGGAGAGGAGGAGGCGCGGTGGACGAGTGGGTTGAGAATGAGAGTGGGTCCTACATGTCATTCTCAGTTGCAATGAATTTGAGGGCCCTGATTTGAGGGCTTCTGCTGGAGTTCAACTCAAAAAACAGGGCCCTCAAAAGTAGGGGGAGCCCTCAAATCAAAAGTAGGGGCTCTGATTTGAGGGCTCCTGCTGGAGTTGCTCTAAGGGCAAGCCTCGGCTCACCTCTCCTATGCGGCCTCCCGAATCGAACGCACGCCTCCCAGAAGGAACCAACCCTCTCCACCACCACCCACCGCTCCTGCCTCCTCTCGCTTTAACCCTTGGCTTCTCCTATCTCCATCTCTACTTCTCCTCGCCCTGCTCCACTCACCAAGGGGAGGCAAGCGAACTAGTAGGGACTTGCACTGCTACTCCCTCTTCTCTGATATGGCTCTGGGCTCTGGTCTCTACCCACCCCACTCCTGTACTCCCTTACCCCACCTTCTAAAGCCGATGTTGCCACGTAGCAGCACTGAACTCGGAGCATCTCTCCCTCCCTTCCGAAGCGAGCAAGCGCGCAAGGGAGACAGTGAGAGGAACAGAAGGAGAGGGATTCACAGCCAAGCAAAGCTCAACCCACCCCGTGTGTGGCGGCGGAGGCGGGACGTCAGTGGCGGCAGTGGAGTGGCCCTCGGAGGCGGCGCTGCGGACGCTCGTCGATCGGGTGCACGCCAGGGAGGTCGACGCCATGTGCGAGGTGCGCCGCCTCACCCAGGCCTCGTCCAGGCACCGACGCAAGCTCGCCACCGCCGTCGAGCCCCTCGTCGCCATGCTCCGCTCCGGCACCCCGGACTCCGAGCTTGAAAGGAGCGGAGTATGGGCCTGTTCAGATTCCATACTAGAGGTGGACATCTAGGGAACCTAATCGACGTCCCTGACGGCCAGGTTGAGCAGGGCGAGAAGCGCGGCCTCCCCGGCGTAACCATATGGAACCCCAAAATTCCAAATAAACTAAACAAATATAACACCATTCCCGGAGGGAGCACAACTAAAGAAGTTTTCAGAGAGATCGTTTGCCATCCCTCCCAGGATTCTAGAAGGTCATACCTCAGGTGTTACAAAAGAAGTCTATGAGGAGGATAATAAGTTGTGGAAGAAGCATGTCGATACATACAAGGGGATGAACAAGTTGATACTTGATAGGCCATTCAAGGTGTTATGGACATGAATGCAGGCCTTGGAAGTTTTGCTGCAGTGCTTGATTCTCGGGTCCTAGGTAATGAGTGTTGTGCTTGTGCCCACTATATCAGAGGGGAACACACTCGGTAACATCTATGAGCGAGGTCTTATTGGCATTTATTATCAAATGAGATGTCGATGTGTTGAAATTGTTCCTGCGTTATCATAACTTTGTGTTGTCGGCTGGTGTGAAGCCTTCTCTACATACCAGGACATACGACTTGATACATGCCGGTGGTCCATTCAGTTTATATCAGAATAAGTAGGTGATTTCTGCTCTCTCCCCTCTTGGTAATACAAATAGTTGGTAGATACAGGGCCGTAGTGATTGTTGATCCCGACATCATGATATTGTATTGATCAATAGATTTTGTTCATACTTCATATGTACAGACCTCATCAAATCACAATCGAGATGCCATAGGCAAACACTATTTTGATGTCCTGGATATTATTGATTGTGCATATTTAGTACCAGCGCTTCAGGGGAACATTGAATTGGAGATCTTCCAATACATTTTGTAGGTAAAGGAGAATACTTGGCTCACTGGTTAATATAAAATCTACTCTTTATAGTCGGAGTTATACTAAGTAGTGTCTGCTGAGATTCATTTTATAAATCTGCACAAATGCACTTTGTCACTGAACGATGCAGTACTGATCACATGATTTTTGTTTTGAGCATGAGCGGAGCCATGAGGTAACATTTCGCCCAGGGACGCTGATTCTGGTGCTGTAACAGGTGAGCATCTCGGATGCCGGGCAGGTCGCACTCCTCGCCCTGTTCAACCTCGTCGTGAGGGACGTCAGATTCCTCAAGCTCTCCACCTCAAGTATGAAACCTGAACAGGTCCATACTCTGCTCCTTGTAAGCTCGGTGCCCGGGGCGCCAGAGAGGAGCATGGCAACGAGAGGCTCAACGGTGGCGGCGAGCTTGTGTCAGGGCCTGGAGGAGGCCCGGGTCGTGCGAGGCGTCGACCTCTCCCATCGCGCCCCCCGGTTCGCCTCATTTTGTCATGTTCCGTAGCTCTAATCTCTGGCCATGTCAAGGCCCAGGGGATAGGCACTGCCGCTGCTGGTCACGGGGGTGGAAGGGCCAACAAGGGTATCGTTCTTGGGGGTAGACGTGTTGTTTGGGTTGAGCTGTGAGGGGATGGATGGATCGAGAGGGGTAACGATGGATGCCATTGTTAGGTTGATCTCAGCTAACTACCCTGAGATTTTAGGGAGGCGACGCCTCCACTCGCGCCATGATCGGAAGCGCTACCAACCAACTCATGATTTCGGTCCTGGTCACCTAGCGCCATATAAAAATGAGGGTTTCGGCAGGGCTCGTTGGACAGTTGAGCTAGGCCACAAAACCCTAACAAGACCCGATCCATAATGGAGCGCTAAGGTGAACGAAGGCCGGACTTCTTCTGCCCTCGTCCACAACTGCAACATCGGCTGCACCGTCGGCGACCTCGGCTTCACCAACGCCGGCCGACCTCCTCTGCTGCATCAACCGAGCACCGACCAACCCCTATGGCCTCTCCGACTTCGGGTATGTAAATCACGCTTCCTCTCTAATGATTTAGTTAGGTGTTCATGATTTTAATATAGGGTTAAGGCTTATTGTTAATGCTTAGACTTAGATATTGTTTACATTTGGTATCAGAGCGACCTAGACTCGATCATGAACCCTAAATTAAATTCCCCAAACTCGGATCTAGAGGCTTGGATTTAAGATTAATGATTAAGGCTCGATTTTAGAAATTAGAAGGAGGTGATTCAAGAAATTTTGCAAAAAACCCTAAGAAAATCCCCAAATCCAACCTCCTGAACCCCAAAAACCCGAATGAAATTTTAGATCGGCGGCAAACAAAAAACATTTACAGTTTTCGGGCGCTGCTGCCATCGGCTGTAGGGCCACCGCCTCACTCCACCGCTGCCGACGCCTTGCTCCACGCGGGCGCCGCCGCCATGTCGCTGCTGTCACTCCACCCGAGTGCGCCGCCGCCGCTCCGCGCAAGCGCGCTGTCGCTCCACCTGAGCACGCCGTCGTAGCTCTACGCGAGCGCGCTGTCGTGGCACCGTTGCTCGCCCGTGATTTTCGGAGGAAACGGGCGCAAATGGGGATTAGGGTTAGGGTTTCGGGATTTTATCCCCGCCACGCGCGCTATCAGTCGTTCGATTGCATCCGACGGTCATCATTTTGTGGGCCGGAACGTTTTTTTGGGCCGGCTGTTATTCTCAGCCGTCTGATCAGATCTGACGACGCTCCTGGGCTGCGGGATTGTGAGTTGCACGCGTGGCCGTCTGATCTCGATCCGACGGTGCGTGTGAGATTCGGCCCGCGCGCTTGATTTCTAGGCTGCGCCGTTGCTGTTTTGGGCGCGTGTGGGAGTTTTGTGGGCCACGCCGGCGATTTTCAGGCCGAGCCGGATTTTCGGGCCGTCCATTTTTTTGGGCTGTTGTGCGCATTTTCCCGTGCAGGATTTTTGTGGGCTATGAGTATGATTTGTTGGGCTTGTTTTCTTTTGGGGCTAGCAGCAACAGTGATTTTGTCCATTTCTTTTTCCAGTGCATTTTGTTTTATTTAAGTCTTCTTTTATGCATTATTTTTAATTATTTTTCAGTGGCCCAAATTATGATGTATCATTACCATATTGTTATGTCTAATCTCTGATTAAAATTGAACCAATGAGATATTTTAATTAGAGATTTTATGCGTAATTTTGGCCAACGTTGTTTGTATTCATGTGTCACCATATAAAATTATTAAGTTCTTTTTCATTTTCTGCCAAACGGTGATATGAATTAGAACTGTAGTTTTGCATGTTATTAATCAGACCAACGTAGGGTTAATTACATGCAATATATATCTTCATGTTATTTCTAATTTTTGCCCTGTATTTTGATATTCAGCAATTAATGCTTCAAACGTTGCCGCCACAATTAATAACATTGAGCAGCTCACGGGGAGCAATTTTTTAACATAGAAAGAAAGAATTCATGTTGTCCTTGGAGTTTTGGACCTTGATTATGCTTTGAGGGTAGCCGTTCCCGTTCCCCCTACCGAAGGTGTGGAAAATTATGATGAGAAAAAGAAAATTTATTAAGCTAATACTGAAAAATGGAAGCGGTCTAACCGTTTATCACTAATGATTATGAAGACCTCTATTTCAGTTGGGATTAGGGGAGCAATCCCTCCACTCGCGCCATGATCGGAAACGCTACCAACCAACTCTTGGTTTCAGTCCTGGTCACCTAGCGCCATATAAAAACGAGGGTTTCGGCAGGGCTAGTTGGATAGTTGACCTAGGCCACAAAACCCTAACAAGACCCGATCCATAACGGAGCGCTAAGGTGAACGCAGGCCGGACTTCTTCTGCCCCCGTCCACAACCGCAACATCGGCTGCACTGTCAGCGACCTCGGCTTCACCAACGCCAGCCGACCTCCTCTGCTGCATCAACTGAGCACCGACCAACCCTTATGGCCTCTCCGACTTCGGGTATGTAAATCACGCTTCCGCTCTAATGATTTAGTTAGGTGTTCATGATTTTAATCTAGGGTTAAGGCTTATTGTTGATGCTTAGTCTTAGATATGGTTTAGAGCCATGTGTATTTGTTTGTTCCTTGTGTTGCTTGAGGTTTCGTTGGGTTGTTTCGGTAGTTATTATTCACTTAAATTACTAACCAGTGTATAAGTGTTCTGAATGAATGCACACTTTTCCTTTTTGAGAAGATGATAAAGTGATTGTGTTCCGAATTGCATAAAACTTGAGTAGAGAATGGCGGCGACGACGAACACTCCTACGGTGGCAATGGCGTGGGGCTTTCCAGGGTGCTCTAGACTTTCAGCAAGTGGATTCTTTCAGGGTGCAGCCAACGGTGTGTGGGGCCAGAGATTAGGCTACGACAAGGATGTTAATCGAGCTAGGTTTTAGAGGGGGGCGTATAAGAGCAAGTGCAATAATATAGCTAGCTATTAGCTACAATACTTCTCCACCTCATATGTAGCTAGCTGGAGAAAGTTTGATACAACAAGATAGCTATTAAGATTGGCTATATTGAAACACATAATTATTAGAAGCAAGTATAGACAGCAGATCACTAGTAATCATCATCTTTGTGGTCATGTATGTTGCTAGTGTATTCAACCATTCACGAGATCTCAACCATTCAAATCGCTCTTCATCGTGGTCACTTTTTCGCATGGCGGATCAAACAAAACCGGTAACAACATCACTAGCTAGCAAGACAAAGCCTACCTTCTCCGGCATAACATCCACTGCAAAAACTGGCATCATGCTGATCCAGTGAAGACAAACATCACTGGAACAAACTGACAATGAAGGATGAGATTCACCTCCACATCAATTGAAACACAAACGACAATGGAACAAACATCACAACAATTGAAACACAAACATCAATAGGCAATAGGTGATACTACATTACCACCTCCACGCACACAAACCGACAATGAAGGACAGAGATTCACATGACAATGACAATAGGTGATACTACATTACCACATTCCAATTGCATGAATCGAGCAAACTTTCTAGTGCTTACCCACCCAACATAAAGGACAGAGATTCACATAACATAGTGATACGAGATTACAGCCCAAAACACATTAAACGACAATGACAATAAGCAAAACACTACTCAATTAAGGCACGGAACATGCAAACCACAAGTCGTTGATAGTACTGGCTGCATCCTTCCTTTGTTCGGACAAAACACCACCACCATTGCATCAAGGACTCCATCGATTGCAGACACTGAAATAAAAGATGAAAAGATAAGTTAAGATACTCACATCGATGAAAAATAGGAAAAATGTATATGCTTAGTATAATACCATGATTAAGAATGATGCATATTGCCAAATCGATGCCAAATGTGCTCAACTAAATCATTTTTAGCTGGGTATGTCTTGGCGGTCACAGATAGAAGCTTTCTACGTAGCACATCAGCAAAAACAGGATTACCACCACTAATTACTTCAGGAGGCGTAACCATAGATGCACCTAGATTGTCATTCAAGTCAATTGGAATAGTAACCTCCTCTCGCTCATCCTCAACTATCATATTGTGGAGAATTATGCATGTTTGCATAATCCTCCCAACAACCATGCATTTCCAGGATTTTGCTGGACGTCGCACGATGTTGAAACGAGATTGCAATACCCCAAAAGCACACTCCACGTCTTTCCTTGCCCCTTCTTGACATTGGGCAAACAACTTATGCTTCTCCGTTTGGGGCAGCAGTATCGTCTTCATGAAGGCATCCCATTCAGGGTATATACCATCAGCAAGGTAGTACCCATTGCTATACTCTTTCCCGTTGACGACAAATTGAACTTGTGGAGCTTCCCCTCTCAATGATTCAAGGAATAATGGGGACTGATTTAACACATTAATGTTGTTGTTAGACCCAGCAACACCAAAAAATGAATGCCAAATCCAAAGATCCTGCAAAGCAACGGCTTCAAGGATGATTGTAGGCACTCCATGGTCACCACAGGTGAACTGACCCCTCCAAGCTCTTGGACAATTTTCCCACCGCCAATGCATGCAATCTATGCTACCTAACATCCCAGGAAAGCCACGTGATTCACCGACAAGAAGTAAACGCTCCATGTCCTCACATGTGGGGCGTCGTAAGTACTCTGGGCCAAAGATCTCAATCACCCCTTGTGCAAATTTTTCTAAGCACTCCAGTGAGGTGCTCTTCCCAATCTTAAAGTACTCATCAAGAGCATCAACTGAGGTGCCGTATGCAAGCATGCGGATTGCTGCTATACACTTTTGCAGCGGTGAGAGCCCTATGCGTCCAGAACAGTCAGCCCTTAGAGTGAAATAGGGTGACCACTGACTTAGGGCATCCACAATTCGAAGAAAGAGATTTCTTCGCATACGGAATCTTATGCGAACATCCTATCATGGTACAGTGGCTCTTCTGCGAAGTAGTCAGCTACAAGGCGTTGGTGGGCAGCGGCATGATCTCTCGGAATGGTAATCCTTGAGCCACCTCCTCGCTGAGATAATCTAGCCATAAACTTGGCCCTGATCTTGGCCAAAATGTGTGTAGCAAAGGAATCTATCACATTCTGCTCAGCTATATACTCTCTGATGATATTGGATGGGTGTTGGTCGTCGGAATCATCTGAACTATAAGATGAATCTGACATTGTTGGGATGATTGGGATGAGGTAGAGCATTATATAGAAGTGGCTGACTGCATGTTAACTTGTGTGCTGACTAGATATTTATTTGGATTGCATGTTAACTTGTGTGCTGACTAGATATTTATTTGGATTGCATGTTAACTTGTGTGCTGACTAGATATTTATTGGGACTGCATGTTAATTTGTGTGTTGATCATGAATTCAGTATACTACCATAAATGACCATGAATTCAGTACACTACCAGAAATTCAATGCTATCAGTCAAGTCCAACATAATGTCTCTGCTGCCAGAAATGTGCTGAATTCAATATATCAAGTTAAGAACACATATCTCTGCTGCAAATGGTCTAGTAAGTTAATTATGGCCAGAGAGAGTGCTGCTGCAAATGGTCTAACCGTTTTCTGAATTCCCAGCAAGTTCATCAAGTCTCAGAAAATGTGACACATGATACCCATGAAACCAAGTACCCAGGCATTATTGCATTGATAATTCAATAGCAGTTCTGCATTGGGTGGTGAAAACAACACCTAATCCAAGGACCAACCCCAAATCCCTAACTTCTAAGAAAACAGTACTGCATGTAAAGAAATAGTGTGCTGAATTCAATATACCAAACACTACCACATAAATCAAACAAACAGATAGGGCGTGTATATTCTAGTTAAGAATTCAATATACTGCTATCAGTCTACTACATAGTGTGATGAATTCAATATATCAAGTCTATCAATCAGAAAAATATAGCAACACATGAATATCTATGTATGAACACAGAAAATAAACTAAAGTGTTCATCAGGCCTACTAACCTTAGTCAGTTTTTCCAAATAACTTCTCTCTCATGCTCTTCAAAGCAAGCACATGCTCACATCTCACATCTTCAGGCATCCCTGATGTGTCTTTATTCATCAGATCTCGAAATGTTTCTAACATAACAGCCTCCTTGTGCTCTTTTGTCGCTAGGTGAGCATGCTTCGAGCTTGCGAAGATCTCACCCCGACCTTCCTTTGCACCATTTACAATATCTTGAACCTCGGAGCTCATCTTCTATGTCAAGCATGGAAGCTTGTGCCTTGCCTTTTCCCATGCCGTTGCGCGATGCCTTAGCTGCCTTGGCCCCTATTGGTCGTGGGATATCTTCAGCATTATCAACAGTGTATCTAAGTTCTGCCACACCAACCTCATCCTCAAACTTTCTTTTGTTTGACTTGTTAACACGGTCCAAATAAGCATGCCATTTTGGTTCATTATGGCACATTCCAACAATGCATAAACATAAATGGACCTTCATTGTTGTTTGCCTCATATAATTTTTGTGCCTTTTCTATTAGGTCCACATCAGATTCTCCACTAGCATATAATGAGTTGGCCTCCTTCCATGCGCCGCAAAACATCCCAACTTTCTTCTTGATTTTACAAAAGTGTTCCATTAGAAGTAGTAATGGTAGTATCATGCATGACATTATCAAACCAAATCAGAAAAGCCACACACCAGTTTTAAGTCCTCGTCCTTTGTCCATGCCAATCGCTTTTCAGTTCTCGCGAAATCTACCCTATTATTTTTATTATCATCATTGATTGGCTGGGACTGACCACCGGGCGATGGGTTACTGAAATAACTAAGAAAACTACCCGGCGGACGATATTCAATTTCCCTGCGAAAAATAGAAAAAACATTTTAAAGCAGATGCACATCCTGTACAGCTTTGATCCTGCATAACTTTTTAAATCATAATTTCATTCTCAGTCACAAGTTTTTGCTCTGTCCAATGTAGTTATGCAAGAGAAATGAAAATCGATGCACATATAAAATGTGACTAGCGAGAAGCAGAACACATTCCTTTTATTGCTCATCAACTAATTAAGATCCAAAACAATAGATGATTGACTACTGACGAAGACAACTTATAGACAGTAGATCAACTAATTGAGTCTATGTGGTTCTATCTATGAGAATGTACATCTTCACGTTTCCACCAAAATTCATAAGAGGCCCAACTGCAAGACAACTTATTCATTAACTATAATCTAAAAACAGATCAAGACATGCAAGAGGGATTCTGATTTTTTTAAAAGACAAACTCAACTAATTTAGCACGTAGAATGCAATAAGCGCTGATCTATTAGGAAATAGCGGCATCTACCAATTCACAGAACAATAGTTCACACATACGCACCATTCTTGTAGATCAATATTGCCGGGTGGCCGGATCTGTGACGCGGTGAACAAGCTTGGCGCAGATGAGCCTTGGAGTTGTGGTGGTGGCATGGGGAACCAAGGAGGATACAAGTTCGGCGTTGATGAAGGCGGAGATTGCCGGGTGGCCGTAGGCTCTGGAGCCACCTCCCTCTTTGACCGAAGAGGCATCAGCAGTCCTTCTTCGATGCGCCGGGCCAAGAAATCGCCGCTGAGGGTGGTGGGTTCGCAGGGAGATGGACAGGCGACGACGAAATGGCTAGGCGACGATGCCCCTCGGTGCGGAAACTGGAGAGGCGGGAGAGGATTTGGCGCGCAGGGTTGGCGGCAGCGGCCGCGGTGGGAGCTAGGGTTGGGAGCGCGCGCTGCGGGAGCTAGGGTGGGCGCGCGCGTGTGGGGAGCTAGGGCGGGGCGCTGCGCAGAGGAAGCTAGGGTTGGGGCGCGGCTGGGGATTGCTGCGGGCGCTTGCGCGCTGCGAAGCTAGGGTTGGGGCGCGCGCTGGGGGTATTCTTTGTGGGCGCGCGCGCTGTGGGGGAACGAAGACTACATCGCTTGCTGGCCAGGATCATGCTGCGCCAATCGCCAGCCTAACGCCAACGCGGGCGACACGAAGACTACATCGTGTGATATCGCCCGGCGATAATTTTGTCGCCAGCTACGCTCTCTCTCCTCTCTTCTCTCCCTTCCAGCTAGACATTTGCTGACATGGCATGAGCTTATAGCCTGCCTACTCAGCTTATTGTACTTGCTCTAAGCCATTTACAGATAGGGTGTGCTCCGTTGCATGTCGTCAAGCGGTTGCATGCTCGGTAGGCCCCTTGATTTTATGCTTGAGCAATGACTGTATCTTTATATCACCTTGGGAAAAATCAGTTATTAAGTAAAAATATGTAAGTACTACTACATGATACAGGAACGCATGAAATTCTTCTAAAAATCCATTAGACAATGACAAACACTCACACGTGCTACGCATAGCAAAAAAAAAATGCCTGGACTATGTTGATGAAATCAAGCCAAATTTTGAAATCAAGCATGGGTTCGAAACAATTCGACTGGTACGCGTAGAGATTCGAGTCCGTACGTGAAGCACTGGCAAGGAGAAGAATGGGTGGGTGGGTTGGTACGCGAGAGAAGGGTGGTGGTGGAATGCTATCATGATTCATGCATCTGCGTCTCCCTCTTCTTGCCGCGCCTCTCGTCGTCTTCCTTCCCCAGCTTGGTGGAGAGGAAGTGGATCGTTCTCCAACTATTGTGGAGGAGGGATTGGCGGTGCGGCTCATCGGAGACGTCTCCCTTCGTACTTAATACAAAAACGCGCAATGCTTTTGCGTGTTCCCTTAAAAAAAACAGAGAAGTCGCCTGGTCCGGAGAAGAAAGGGTGGTGATTCTTGGTTGCGGGTTGCGTGCGCCTTCCCGACTTCTTATTGCTCGCGTGATCGGTATTCGGGATCACGTATTCAGATTAATGTATCCTATGCATGAAACAGTTTCCGAGGTCTAATGTCTAGTTAAAATCAACAAGAATTACAGCTTAAGATCTGTTTAACAAAACAAACTATCCACATTAAGCTGGGTTAGAAAAATATACAATTCGTAGCTATAGACCTATAGTAAGGATCCGCCCTTCCAACACATCTATCAAGTCCTCAGAACTAACCAGCATTACTGTTGACCCTGTTTTTTGGACCTAGGCAAACCCATTTTCAATTCATCTCAAACAGAAACAGAGTACATAGAGTGGAGTGACGAGGAGTCCTACAATCCAACTTATTGTTAACTCCTGAGCATTACTGTTGACCTGACTCCTGCGTCTTCTTTTTCTCGGCTTCCTTTCTCGCCTTCTCATTTTCTTTATGTTTCTTATTCCTGCGTGCGGCCTTTGTGGATTTAGCCATTGGTTGTTCGGCTCCACTGTTCCTAGGCACAACATTTGATGGTTCCCCCTTTTGTAATCCATCTACCTCATTCCAAGCCACAGTCGGTGATGATTCAGGCTTTGATTGTCTTGCTTCCGTCCTAACACTTGATGGTCTTCCATTTTGTGCTCCAGATATATAGGCCACAGGCGTTGATGATCTAGGCTTTGATTGTTCCGCTCCAAGGAAACCACCACCACCCAGATCTAATACTGCCACAATAAGTAGATCATGTGTAAGAGTAAATATACATTTATTCAAGATTCGATCACATGTTTTTCAAGATTTGATTTTTAGATCACGTGTAAGAGTAAATATACATCTCTTCTGAAAAACACAGGGCTCAAAGGGTGCCATTTAAGCCTTAAACAGGTTTGGACAAGTAGGAACGGTAGCTGATCATGCAATGATACATGTAAGAGTACATGTACATCTCTCTCGAGGCTGGTGAAGGTGTCGACAGCAACAGCTAGTAGGAATGGCGGCAGCGATGGCAACGAGAAGAGCAGTGACTTACAGCGGCAGCAAGCAACAAAGCAACTATGGTAGTGGAGCAGCGACGAAAGTAGCTATGTTAGTTCAATCCTCTGTCTCTCTTCATCTCCCCTCTTCGCTCAGCCCTTTCTCACTGTGTGACCCAGCAGTAAGCCAAAATGCTGGCAACTATGGTCCTAAGAGACACGATATTATTAACATAAATGGCAAATAGCATAGAGGATACCTAGCGGTGAAATTTGCCTGACGCACCAGAAGCAGCGAACCCCACTCAAGACCAACCTACAAATCATATAATGTTAACACTCTTATTTCAAAACGATTATTACTAGTACGCAACTCAAGTCGATATATATACAGTAGACAACCACTACCACACAGACACATAACTACATTATTACTAGTACAAATATTACTAACAAAAGGGACTAAGTTTAGATATACGTACTCATCTATAATGCTTGCCTTGGTGTACTCATCTATAATGCTTGCCTTGGCTTCCACGAGTTGTTCAACAAAAGAAGGAAAAAAAGACTTCATATGTGCGGGCACCATTAGTTCCACGGATCTGTCATCTTTGTATTTTTCTGTCTCAGTTTGTATATCCTTTACATAGAAAAAGAAATAGTAACTAAGATGAAATAAAAAAACAAGTAGAAAAAGGCAACCAAACTTACAAATCGGTATTCCGGGCCGTGAATACAGAAGTTCCTAAGCAGCCTAAAGAGACTAGATTTGGTTTTTCCATATGGAGAGCCATCCTTGCGAGCTTGTTCAAAAATGTCCTTAAAGATGACAACTTCAGGCAGATCCAAATGCCAACCAGAAGGGCAGGTAGTTATTCGTAATATACTATCCCATTTTGCTTTGTCATCTTGTTTCAGGCTATCATACATTCTTTTCAACCAAATACATAAGAAGAGCCTATCACGGGATAGCATAAAACAAACATGTGTTTCCAGAAATAATCTTTTTGTAGGTGATGATAGCGTATCTGGTTGCATATTTCTCAAGAAACCTACCAAATCATCAAAATAGGGGGGGTACGTTGAAATAAGACAATCTTTTTTCCTGTAGAAGACTTGCTGTATAAATTCAATTAGACGGTCCAGGTCATTTTTCATGGTAAAGTAAGTGAGACGACCTTTTTTAATTTTATCAATTTTGATATGGTCATTGACCATTTCAAAATCCATCCATTTGAATTGGCCGTCCCAACTTTGGCCTTCAACAAAAGTATGTAAGAAATAACATATCAGTGTGCGCAAAAAATGACACCCTTCGAGGGTCATTTCCAATGAAGCTTTTCCATCAGGAAGTTTGACTTCTGTCATAAATCTGTCTTTTGCTTGGTTAACATAGTCAGCAACCGTTAACCTAAAATTTTAAACAATGCAAGTATTAGTGAAATGAAGATATAACTTCACAAAATAAACTATAACTACTATACCACATATCTAAAAATTAATATTCAAAAAATTAATCTGTCATGTGGGGGCGTGTCTCTTTTATAACATAGAATCTCATACTAACTTATTACTGATAATGATACCTTAAAAAAAGAACAGACATCAATAATTACATAAAACAGTAATAAATGTCATTAATACAGAAAGCAGTAATAAATTTAACTTAAGACAGCAACAGTAATAAATGCAATTAATACAGAAAGTAACAATAAATTTAACTTACCTTTCACCTCTCAATCCCGCAGAAGCATTGATAGGACAGTTCCTCTCAATAAATAATCCACCCCTTATTCTCACAGAAGCATAGATGGTACTATTTCTCTCTACCCCATAGGACATAAGAGTTTTATCTGGATTAAGTATTTTCTTCCCGTAAATAAAATATTGACCTGCGGAGTTTATCTTTGTTCTTTCTTTATATGATTGCATCATAAATTTTGAAGGCTCATCCAGATTCACTTGCAGTGACAAGGTTCTGGGCCTTCCGGCCCCTTGACTTATGAAAATTTGTACCTCTCTGCACCTCCTACTGCACTCTTCACCCTGGTGGTTCTGAACATAACTATCGCATGCAGCACCCAGCTTGCTTGTAGGTCCAAACTCAACCAAATCAGGCTTCCTCATAGGTCCAGATTCAATCTTTTGAGGAAGAAGTACAAACTCAACCAAATCAGGCTTTTTTGTAGGTAAGGACTCAATCAAAGCAGCCTTTCTGGTACTGGCAGTAATTTCATTCGGTAAGCTACCATTGTCAGTGGAATCACCATCCGTATGGTGTTCAGCATTGCTCCTGCTGCACTCGTCGCCTTGCTGGCTCTGAACATTAATCTCACTGCATGCATCACCCTGCTGACTGTTGGTGTTATGAGGAGAGTCCTCGGTGATTTTGGTGGTAGATCGTGGGGACTGATGATCTGACACTAATTCTGGGAGCTCATCATGCTGAAAGGAGTAAGGCTCTAGCAAGGGAACGTACTTTGGTCGAGAAAATGCTGGCAGAAGGACCATGTGAGTTGCAGGGCCATTTCCCACAGGGAGCACACACATCCTGCAGATGCCAAGGAGGGAGCGCATGAAGTCACTTAGCTTAGGATAACCAAGTGCGCCATGAGCAAGCTCCATTCTGCAAGTTGCTCTGAAATCACCCTTCAGAGAGCTTAATGGGTACCCCTCTCCTAGTCGTTCAGTTGCATCCACGAGAAATCCTGGCAACCGCTTCCTGAATATGAAGAACCAAGATGGGAGGCACTTCTCTGGCAATGGACGCTGCTTCTGAAGGTTATGTCCCTCAGTTAGTTCACCATCCAGCACACTGTGAGTTTCTTTAGGGCACTCCTGGTCGTGTTGCCTTAAAGAAGTAGCCCTCTGGAGCTCTACAGGCAAGGATGCTCTAGGAACAGCATCGTTTATCTCCACTCTCTTCCCAAGCACATAGACATGATGAGCTTCCTTTGCATTTATCATATCCTCCTCTCTTTGAAACTTTACAAAGCCAAAGCCTCGGGGCTGCATTCGATTGCCTATCTTTAACCCAATGACTACTGCTTCCTCCACAGGTCCGAATTCAGTACTGAAGAATTCTCTAAGGTGCTCTATCAGAAAGGAAGAACAAAGAAAGTGTTAGAAGGACATAGTATATTAGCTTTTACTTTGTTGAACACAACTAGTTCAGGATTTATGAAGTTTTACCAGAGTCCACAGAAGGTGGGAAGCCCCCAACAAAGATTTTGCGAGTGTAGTCGTGCTTCCGCCAATGATTACGCTAAAGAAAATGTCTTATAAGAACCAGACAATGTGAACAAAAAAGGTATTTGGTGATATAGACAGAGGATGTTCAGCTTACCCGAGGAAACTTAGAACCTTGCTTCGGAGCACTCTGGCTCTTACTCTTAGCCCCATGGGCAGAACAATTGCTGGACCGAAAATCCCGGTGACCTGCTGATGTCTTAAGCCCAGTATAGCTGCAATAATATTTAAAGCAATATAATAGTTTTTCTTTAAGGCTAAATCAATATGTTAGTTAGAACTTCATATGAGAAGCAATGATTCTATAGTTCATGTAATCATGTAAGTATGTAACATATATGAGACATACCTTTCATTAAAATCAGCATTGTCATAATCATCAAAATCATCATCCAGAAGCTCTTTGCAGCTGTCCTTCATCACATGGTTATTTTGAAGTGAGCTATGGTTGCCTAAGAATAGAATTTAATTCTGTTAAAAGGGCAGTTTGCTGGATATCCACCATTATGCAGTAAAACCAACAAAAATCTAACCAATCTTCATGTAATTTAAATAATCAAATTCCTTTCATTGAATTGAACTCCTTCTGCCTTGCCTACTACAGTCGCACAAATCAAACAAGCTAACAGAACGGTAGTTCAAGTTAAAGTGTTAAGCACAAAATGAGAGATAACCAAGAGTTTCTATTTAAATAAAATGTGTTACTCTTTGTAAAATCAGTCAATAAATAACTTGAGATCTCAGCAATTATCTTACATGGTACCACGTTTCCTTCGGGGTCAGTTGACATCAACATCCCCCCATCAGAAGCATCTTTGTGACATTCGTATCTCCAACCTACACAATAAAGGTCAATAAGGAGAAGCCTTTCTATAGTTGTAGACTTAAAAGCATCAGCTTGTTATGCGTAGCATAATTAAAGTAATATGGCACCAAAGAAGTTTGAGAATTTTCAGAGGTGTTTTCTGGTGAAAATAGGTGTAGAGCTCAAACTACACACATTGAATACTCAAGTTACATGGTAGACATAGTAACTCATTTCATGTATCATGAAAAGTGCATAGCAAAGGAAAGCCTTGCTTCCATCGTGTAGATTTTGGAAATAGTTGCGCTGCTGACCAAGCTATTTGAGCATCAGAAAATGAGCAGCGGTACCTTGCAGCCTTTTAAGTAGAGGGGCCAAGCTCCTGTCGAAGACACTAATCACATCGGACAGGAATGACAAGATTTCTACGCAATCAACCAAAGGGAGGAACAACGGGAAGGAAAAAAGTTTTCAAGATACGAGGAATGAGGAATCTCCCTCGACAACCTCGCCAAATCGCCCATAATGCAGAAGCCAAAATAAGCATGACCACATCAAACCGCACCAAAAGGCACGGAGCAGCCCCTAAACCAACACCAAATCGGTTTCACTCCTCCGCGAAACTGCCGCAACACCACCTCCAAAGTGGATCAAATCATAAAATCGGCTCAGAAACCTCCAATCTTCACCCAACCCCCGGCGGTAAACGGCATGGAGATCAAAACCCAATACCCTAGCACCATCCAAACGCGCAAAAGGACTCGAGAAAACCCACAGAGCTGTGATCAAGGCGGCATCATCTTCGCCCTCTCGAGATTACTCGGGATCACCAGGAATCCCGACCAGATGGCACGCGGCGGGGGGTAAAAACGACGCAAAAACAGACCAACAATCGGAGCCGGAGAACACCAAAACAGATCCAGGAAATGGCCGGATTCCCCATCCACAGAAACGCAAGCGGAGGGATGGAGCCATCCATCGCGCGCGCAAATGACGGCAAAACCCACAAGGACTCCGAAGAAGCCGATCAAATCGCAGGAAAAACCCCCAAATTTAACAAAACCACCAACAAATCTCACCCCAAAGAAATCACCAAACGAAGCACCGTCTCCGCCTCGCGCAGGCGCGCCCGATCGCGTCTCCCAAAACCCAATCTTGCGGCTCCTCTCGCTTCAGCGATCGATCGGCTCAACCATCCCACAGCAACCGAGGCACGCCACGTTCGCAGGAACTCCGAGAGTTCACCCACCAAAAACCACGCGAATCCCGGCACGAGAACCCCGCAAAACCCAACCAAATCGCACCCCAAAAAACCCCCAAGGAATCGACCAAAACACCACGCAGACCACCCAGAGGCAGATGCAGCAATGATATTGCAAGGGCAAGCCTTGGCTCACCACTCCTATGCGGCCTCCCGAATCGAACGCACGCCTCCCGGAAGAAACGAACCCTCTCCACCGCCACCCACCGCTCCTGCCTCCTCCCGCTTTAACCCTTGCCTTCTCCTATCTCCATCTCTACTACTCGCTGTCAGATCCCGGGAAGGAATCCGACCAAGATGTGGAAAATCGATGTAATCTGGAATCGGGAAAAAGGGGAAAACGTAGGAACTAGAGGAAAACTAAGTTACGGCTACAGCTAGGGCAATGAAAATATCAGCAAGCTTATCTCCTTCATTCCACCACAGCGTCCTTTAGTACAGTTCACACATTAACTTAAGTGCCAACTACGATGATTACATCCAAATAAACACCACATTAAGTTCTAAGTAAACCAGCATTAGCTCAACTAATGTAAACCGTTGATGTCCTTCCTTTCCGCGTAAAGCAATCTTGGCCGTTGAAGAGTCTTGGCCCAACTGGCGAAGCGTTACCTTCCCAATATGTAGATATCTCCCTTCAGAGTTTACCCAGATTCTGGCATGGAAGTTTCCCTTCAGAATTTGGCGGCTTGAAGTGCCAAATAAAGTCAGGATGTTTGTGTGGCGCTTTGCACACAACAGTTTGCCAGCCGGGAGGAACATAGCACGGAGGGGAATTAAGCGTGAAACTTTATGCCCGATGTGCACTAGAGTCGATGAGGATGGCGGCCACCTGTTTCTGAAATGTAAAGGAGCAAAAGAATGCTGGCGTTTGATGAATTTGGAGCAGGTGCGCTCCAAGCTTGTTAGCATGTAGCGGCAAAAGGAAATAGTGAGAGCGATCCGGAGCCTTGAAGGGAACTCGAGATGCGGGTTTGGGTGTTGCTCTGGCGTTGGTGGTCACTAGAAACAAAGTGAATCTTTGGAGAAAGAAGAGCCTCGGGCCCGAAATTGTTTCACTAGTCGGCTATTATGTCAATGATTTTGACAAACTCAAAAACAAAGGGCCGAAGGAGCAAAGAGTATTTTGAAATGGGAACCCCACTGATGACATGTACAAGATCAACGTGGATGCATCATTCGGGGCTAGCACACAGCGGTGGATGGGGTTTCTTTGCTCGTAATAAAGAAGGGAGTTTCGGAGGGGTTGTGGGAAGTTGGAGAGAGTGGCGAGTCCTTTGCGGTGAAGCCATGGCGGCGTTGATGAGCCTTCGTCGAGTGCAGAGGTGGGAATGGGCCGTATAATTCTTGAGACAGATGCAACAAGCTGCAGAAAGGACTGACTTCAACAGAGATGGACAGGAGTGTCGATGGGTGTCTATTCCGCCAGATCAGAAAGTTTATCAATGAGGCATTTGTGCAGTGTGTGGTCCGGGCTTGTCCGAGATCATGCAACAAAGTGGCTGATTGCCTAGCTTCGTGGGGCGGCGCTGCCGCCGCTCGGGTTCAGCGTGTTTATGAACCAAGTCCCCGAATTTGTCACTGCCCTGGTCTCTGGCGATTCGCCTAGAGCCTTTGGTTAATGAAAAACAAGGTTTTCCCTTTCAAAAAAAAAATTCTGACACTCGCCCTGCTCCACTCACCAAGGGAGGCAAGCAAACTAGAAATCTTTCTCTGAACTTTCGATTCGGGAGCAATTTATGAATAGGACACGTGGGCTCGAAACACGGCGAGCAAACTAAGTAGTTAGTAGACCCACCGTGGGCGTGCGTGTGAGATCCGGGACCCACCCATTCGCCTCATTTTTGTGTTCCGCGGCTGTCAACTCTGTCCATGTCAGGGCCCAGGATACCAGTACTGCCGCCGCTAACCGCAGGGCGAGGCGGATCTGTTCTTTTAACGGTTTTTAAAAGTAATTTTTGATTTTGTTATAATATTTAACTTTTAAATGAATATTTTTAAGATAAAATCTATAAGTTAATTATAGTATACATTAAAAGTTTAATATCTCATCAACTAAAATGTAAGCGAGTATCTCTCCGTAATCTCTGTGCAAATAGCTAAACTTCAAAAATTTCAACCAAAAATCATAAGTCATAGCTATATCAAACGATCAGTTGTTTGGGTTGAGTGGGATGGGATGGATGGATTGGAAGGGTAACGAACTAAGGATGGATGCTATGTGTGTTTGTTTGTCCCTTGTGTGTCGAGGTTCTGTTGAGTTGTTTCGATAGTTATTGTTTACTTAAATTACTAACTAGTGTATACGTGTTACGAATGGATGCACACTTTCTTTTTAAGAAGATGATTAAGTAGTTGTGTTCGAATTGCATAAAACCTGAGTAGAGAACGGCGGCAACGACGAACCCTCCTCCTACGGTGGCAATGGCGCGGGTTTGGGTGCTCTAGACTTTCAACAAGTGGATTCTTAAGGTGTAGCCAACGGTGTGTGGGGCCAGAGATCAGGCTACGATAAAGAAGTTAATCGAGCTAGGTTTTGGAGGGGTATTACAAGCCATTTACGGCGAGCTGAGTGTTGGAGCCTTGGAGGTGGTAGGGACAATCAAGCCCTGCATGGGCTCGAAACAATCGATGTTGCTGGTACGCGTAGAGATATGAGTGCGTACGTGAAACACTGGCAAGGAGAAGAATGGATGGGTGGGCAGGTAGGTAGGTTGGTAGGCGAGAGAACGGTGGCGGTGGTGGAATGCTATAATGATTCATGCATCTACGGGTATGGATGCGCAGCCGGCTCCGTGGGATGCATTGGCGTGCGGGATTCTGTAGAAAAAGGTGACGGTCTGATTGAAGGATGTACCGGGATCACCAACATGCATAAATCATAATCATCATACCAAGGTGAAAGAAATGGAGCCTTCTCAGCGATTCCGTACACTTGTACGCTTGCTCCCGCCTCGGCGCGTGTCCTTCGTCAGGAGCAGCGCCTGCGACATCCGGTCTTCCGCGGAGCATCCGATTCAGCGCACGCACGTGCCCCTCGCGTCCGCGCGTTCCCCAGCCTCAATCGCACAGCGCCGGTCTCTAGGTTAGGTGGCCCACACTGCTAAGGGTGAAAACGGATCGGATACATATAGATAATATCTTTATCATATTTGTTTTCATATTTTTTTTTGGATACGGATACGAATACGGATAACTCGAATACGAATACAAATACGAATAATATCGAATACAGATACAGATCGAATACGAATCGAAACGAATACGGTTACAAATATTTATCGGAATATGAAAACCTCTTAAACTATACATCAAAAATTAACGAAAATACGTAAATAGTTCATCTTGTTAAAACATTCATAAAATCTAAACAAGCATAGTCTTTTCATCCACAATGAAAATATACCCAATAGTCGATCATAACATAACTACATAAGTAACAACAACGTGCAATTCATGGAATACACATGATGACATGATAGCAATTTGAACAAATATAAGAACATTTCATTCCTCCATTTCATCCATCAAGTTGTAATGTTACACAGGTTTTATTAAAATAAAAATAAATAAATAAATAAATATTAATTAAAATAAGTATTTTTGTTGCCTAAATTTTATTTTTGGGTTTTGCCCTGGATTTTCTGTTTTTGAAAAAGCCTGATTTGAAAAGTAAATTAAGTGAAAACCAAAAAAATAGATATTAAATAAAATGATATTTTGATTTTCTATAAAAATCCTACTTTAAATTAATTATTTGGAGTTATTTGGCTTTTATTTGGTTTCCTAGATTTTCTGGAGTTTAAAGGTCTACTTTTCAAATTTAAAAGTATTTTTTAGTATGAAAATTAAATACCAAAATTAGTTGGAAATATTTTTATTAAGTTCAAAATGTCACCAGAACTTCGTGAATTTTCCTGGAATTTTGGAGTTTATTTCATATTTTTCTGAGCTTAAATGAATTTCCAGGCTTTTCTGAAATCCAAAAAACAAAAATAAAAATTAAAGTCCCTCCCCTCCCCTCGGATATCTGTTTTCGTATTATCCGGATAATCCGTATCCGTATCCGTATTCGACGGATACTAGGCTTACTGTATTCGTATCCGTATCCGATAAAAAAATCTGTATCCGTATCCGATCTGAGAACTATCCGACACAATCCGTATCCGTATCCGTCCGGATCCAGCGGAAACTATCCGATCCGTTTTCACCCCTACACACTGCCGGTTGCCCGCGTGTAGTATGCCCGCTGCCCAATCCCTAGCGGCCTCGACCTCCTGGTCTCCTCCCTAATCCGCCGCTACTTCGGTCGCGCCGCCCCACCCGAGCCCCATGATCCCATCTCGCCTCCCACCCGCTCTGGGCCGCCTCCCCATTCACACAACATCGTCGCCTGCACTTGGTGCACAATCCCTTTAGCTTCCAATCTCCTCCTCGGGTCACCCAGTGGTGGATCCCAAAATTTCGAAATGGATACTCAAAGTTACAAAAAATATTATTTAATAAAAATATGAAGATCCGTAATAGCAAAAATTAAAGTACAATTGTTTGTACTACAGACAACAACTTAAATAATACAAAGAAATTATAAAATAATTAAGAATTAAGAATTAACACAACGACGCTTCATGCCTTGAAAGCGAGATATAATATCATCATCCTTAACTTGCAGAAAAAACTCTTGCTCAAGAAATGTAACCAAGCAATCATTCAAGTACTGCTCCCCCATTCTATTTCTCACCTTATTCTTCACGTAATTCATTTGAAAAACACTCTCTCAACACTAACAGCTACTACGGAAGAATTAGCACCAATTTGAGAAGCTTGTAAACAATTACGTAATTGATATTCTTCTTTGTTTGAACAAGCATAATGGAAAGCTCAGAAAGATTGTTCACTTCTCTAAACCCTTTATCTCTAGCATATCAGCAATGAAGTGTGCAAGTTGAAATGGAAGATGCATCAATTCTGTGCTTGAGAAATCTTTAGGATAAAACTGAGTAAGTCTAACCAAGTTGTCCTTGTCATAAGCAGCGAATGAGTTAGTACGATTAAATGACGCCATGTAAAGAAGCAATTTTGTGTTTACCTCATCAAACCTGTCGTTAAGCTCTCGAAACTGCCTGTCAATAATACTTAAGAACATTTCGACATGGAAGCAATGAAGACTCTTAACATTTTTGAAGAACCTTTTGGATTTTGCAACTGCCTTATAGAAACCATCCATTTGAGCAATTTTGATGTCATACTTCACACAAAAGGAAGTGATATCTTTAAGAAACGAATCCCATTCATCATCCTCCCGCAAAAGTTGCAACTGAGTCTTTGTCAAATAAATAAGATCAATAGCATTAACAATGTTTTGATCCCTCTTTTGCAAAGCATTGCTTAAGTCATCTGTGTACCCAAATATGGTTATCAACAAGTGTGCCATGAAAGCAAACTCAAATGACTCAAATGATGTCAACATAATTTAAGCATGTATAGCCTCAGTGCTTGAGGAGTGATCTTCTCCAATCTTTATATGAACTCGCCGGATTGAAGGATACAAAGAGATAACATGCATAACAGTTTTATAGTGAGATCCCCAATGAGTATCACCCGGCCTACCTAAGCCCATCTCTTGATTCAAACCTCGGCCGGTTTCAATGTTACCCAATTGTAATGCTTTCACAAACTGTTGAGCTTGAGCTACTCGAAGCATTTGTATTTTTTTTACAAGACATTCCAAGAATACTCAACAAATATGCAAGTTGCTAAAAGAACCAAACACAATCACCATTCTCTTTAGCAACAAAGAACACGAGTTAATTAAAATTGATGGACAAAACAATAAACATAATAGGCGAAGGAGACTCATCCAAAATTAGTTTCTTTAGACCATTCACTTAACCCTTTATGTTACTAGCTCCATCGCACCTCGCCCACTGACGATGGCGGACCCAGAAAAAATGTAGGTAGGGCGAAGTTCGGTGGTGGACCCAGAAAAAAACTAGGTAGGTCAAGTCGGGCGTGAAATAAATGATAATACCTAAAAGCAAAACAATCCATGATCAAACTATATTGCAATCACACTAATAAAAGTATGTGATACGAAATAGAAATAACAACTACAATTCGCATGTTAACATATGTAGATAACTTAAGGACAATGAAAAATACCTCACTAATGAAGTTTAATCCACAATTGTAGATGAGTTGTAAAAAAAAACAACCTGTCAATTGTGAAAGATAGATAAATCAGTAGTATCACAATTCGATAATAGAATATAAAAGAAGACAACAAATATACCAGTGCTTCGCAATCATTTGGTAATTTTGCTTGCTGATTGGTGCAAAGTATTTGAATAGCATAGGCTTGGGATGCATCAGGAAGTTTGGCATGCCTCTCGCAAATGTTGCGGTAGGTAATTATGTAAAAGATGTTTGTGTTTTTTAAATTATCTTATGCACTAGCATAGTAGAATTTCTTGTTTTTTGCAAAATGGTGTATTGATCTTCAAAGCTTGTCAACATGCAACTCGCTATCCTAAACGAGGCTAAAGAGATCTAAATTTCTTGCTTGCTTCTATTTGATACTTTTGGATTATTCCAAAACATAATAAACGTTGGTAATGGTTGTTCTTGCAGCAGCTAGAGCGGTGACGTGTAATCGCATGTTCCCAGCAAGTATGTGTGTGCGGAGATCTCTTTGCCTGCAGCATGGGGATCGTTCGTTACAGTTGGCTTCAATTATTAGGACCGGTCTCACCTTACCCCGCTCTGTGTCTCGCACACTAACATTCCAATTCCTACTGTGAGTTCTGTCTCCACTTCGGCGGATATTTTAGCTTTAATACGAATGCTATAATTTGTATAAACCATTTTTATCAAATGCTACTATTTATTAATCACTATTTTACACTTTTATATATTGTATCATACTTTGTATTTATTATGTCACAATTTTATAAGTCGTATGACAATCCAGATGTTATAAGATCTTTTGTTGTACCATCTTTCTTATATAATGCACTACTATTTATCAGTCATTACTATTCATCATCGCTTTTATCAGTCACTTCTATTAAATACTACTATTCATCATCTATAGTTAAAAATAATCAATAAAAGACAATATTTATCATCTATAATTAAAAATCATCACTAAAAGATAACATGTACATCTCTACTGGCTCCAAAGTTGTCGGCTTTACGCTAATGAGCGCCTCACGCCCACGCAGAGTCGTTGGGGCGCTTTCCGTGCGCGTTGGAAAATCTACCCGTCGGGGCTGCCATCGCCACCGCAGGAACCCCGCATCGCGCCGCTGCCCTTCCTCGTATGCGCAGCCACGGCCTCCGACGTCGCCGCCGCGGTCAACGGCACCTCCGAGGTCCGCTCGCCTCGCCTCGACCGAGAACACGAGCAGCCGCTCCTCACCGACTCTTTTGTACCGATAAGCGTGAAAGACTAGCACTCGGTCAAGCGGATGGCCGAGGAGCACCCGGCCGCCGTCTCTGCTCGCCCTCCACCTATGGCAAGATTCCCGGCGCCTCTCGAGATGCTCTGCTGCTTATGTTTTGTGGTTGTTAAGAACCCCGATTTTGGTAGGTGGGTACCGGAGAGGTCGCGGATTGGATGGATTCGCTCGCGGTTCTTTGCGGGAGGGGGTGTCCGCCGACGAGGAGCAGCCCGGCGCCGCTCGCTCGCTGAAGGGCGAGTCCGCCCGTCCACGGACCATAGAAAGCTCAATGAATGATCCATAAGCAAAGAGTTAATTGCTGTTTTAAGTGTCAAAGCGAAGAGTGTTTTTAACATGGACAACACCGACGAATCTCTCAACTACCATTCCTTTTTGTCAACATAACGCAAGCAAAGAGCCAATTGTTCATGTTGGTAAACATCACCGGATTCATCGTGAGTATTGCAAAACAATCATCACCAAGGTCATCCATAATAAGCCTAGTAGTTTCTTTTGCATAAGAGTTGATGAGATCTTTCTGTATTTTATGAGAAGTCATTTGGCTATTCTTTGGAGCACTTTTTAGAATGACCTTGTTGACTTCTTCAAAATTTTCTGCTAGCCAATTTAAATGCTCAAGGAAATTTCCTTTATTTAGTGAGTGTTCACTTTCATCATGTCCATGACAAGCCAACCCTTGACGCAAAAGAAGCCTTAAGTACTTAAGTGAGTATGTCAAGTGAGATTTATACATAACCCTTTGTTGTTTTGAGTTTGAAGCAAAAGACTCCTCAATTGATGCTTTCGGTTTAATGAATAAATTATATTTTCCTTGAGCTTCATTGTGGGCACTATTAATTGCTCCAACATGTTTGTCAAATCTATTTTTCATATTCCAATTTCTAAATCACCCATTTACAAAAGTATCTCGCACTAAAGATAATTAATTTTATCCTTAAATAAATAACAAATAAAGCGAATCGCGCATCTCATTCCACACTATACTCAAGCCAATTATATTACGTCAAACCAACTAGCTAAGAAGCGACGCATACCTCCAATATTTCTCTTTGGAAAATCACGTGTCCGTGGTTGACATGGTCCCAATGCAATGTATCCTGTTCTCACCGCATCTTGTTCGTTGACATCATAGCTTTGTGATGGGAATTCTCTTTCCGTGATCATGTGAAAGTAAATCAACATCATAGATGGTCTCATCATCGATGATTCGATCCATCATCTTCTCGTTATTGGGGACAATGGGCAATCCATGTTAGGTTCTACCTACCTCGGGTTACGTGCCCTCACATCGTATGTGTGCACTACCAATTGCACTCAATGTCATTGGTTTGATTCTAAATTTGGCTTTTATTAGAAATTGGTATTGGCATCAAGGTGGAAGCTACCTTTGCGTCTTTCTAGCTCTCTCCCATAAAGATTTTAAATTTGCAGATTTCTTCATTTTTAAAGCTCAAAGATCTACAAAATCAAACATATACCAAAGATCATATTAATAACTAACATATTGAATCCCTCATATGTGCTATATCTACAAACCGACATGGCAACTTTATGGTGATTGTGGAAATGTAAACATTTTACACCAAGAGAATGTCCTAATAATGGTAGGCTTTTTTAGTGCATGGCCAACATATACTACCAAGACTAACAATAACCAAATGTCCATTTCTAAGTATTGCCATATACTCATATACACAAATATTGTCATACTCATATACACCAAGTCACCAACCGTCCATAGTCTACACAGATGACAGGGTAAGGAACTAAGGAAGCACCTTGAGTAGATTCAGTAAGCACAGAGACGGAGCAGAGTAGATCCGCGAGAAATCACCATAGAATCGAGTCAATCGACAGGTCACGAGGAGGCGGGGAGTGGCATAGTAAGAAATGAGGGATGCACAATTGCACACACAATTGCACAGAGCTATGAAACACTTATGAACAGCTGGAATATCCAAACAAAAAGGCAAACAAATCACCATCAGTGACCTCTGGGCAAAGATCCCCAACAAAAAATATTAAAATGACCTGCACGAACGAACAAGCATCAGGAAAGTCCCGTCGGGCGGAGTCACGGAGGGAGATGAGCTGACGAGATGAGGGACTGCGCTAGCTGCCGGATCTGAGAGAGTGAGAGGTTGAGAGCAGAGGAAAGATGAGGATTGACCGATTGAGGAAGACACCAGTACGTACTAAACTGTGTGGACCATGGATCGTGGGTGTTTGGGTGGGAGGCACTAGACTGTTCGCCATTTAGGCGGTTTAGCCCACTCGATCGGTCGGCCCGGTCTCCTTCATGACTTTAAATTCTTCCATTTAAACCCAATTACTAATCCATAAATATATTATACCTAATGTATAGTAGATTTTTAGTAAATTTTTTTGGGTATTCAGCTAAATACTCATGAATTATTGTAGATCCACCCTGGGGTCACCGTCGCTCCGATCACACCTCCCTACCATCTCGCTTCGTGTCGGAACCCGGAGCAACAACTCTTGGATCTTCTGTGTAAACCGCACTAGTTCAGGATCAGCTAGTGCACATAGTAGAACAAAGATAAATACCAAGCACAAATGACCAACTTCATTAAATAAAAGAGTACGACCTTATGGCCAAGTCTTACATCAACGCTGATAGACCTTATGGAGGTGACTCCGTGTGTGTGATGAGTAATTGACATCGGTTTTAGGAAAGTCGAGTTTGGTTTGTGTGGGTTGGACCTTATCGTTGCACGGTGCAATTGGTTTCGGTCGGACTTGGTCAAACTTGGTTGAAGTGCTTAGGATGTCTATTCTCTTGATTCGACAGATTTTGGCTTTTTTCATTCTTAAGATTACTCTTATTGCTATTGTTGATCACATTATGTCGAGCGGTGCTATGTGATGTGTTTCTTATGTCCGTGATGGTGCAGGGCGTCGAGGTGAAGTCGTGGCGAGGCACGGATGACCGGACTAGGCGCAGGCTGTGCCGAGGTCAAAGCGGTCGAGGTGTGCCGAAGACGGCGATGACTTGAGGTGGTTGCGAGGCTTGGACGACAAGAAATCCGGAAGGTGCAGGAGGGGCGTTTTGGTAAATACGCGAAGCTGCATAAGGAAGTGGATTTGGTTAGCATTAGTGGGTAAAGGTTGAGGCTTAATGTGCAAAGAAAATTGCAAACCCATTAGTGGAAGGCTATATACAGGAGGGGTGTCTCCTGCATGTAGTCAAGGTTTTTGGAGAGGTTATTAGGGTTTTGCTTTGTGCTTTTCCTTTAGTTGTTGAGAGTTGGTGGTGAGGGTAGATTTCTGTTTTCCTTTTGGTCTCTCCAGTGTGTGTGTGAAGGAGATGTGATAGGCAGAAGAGTTCCCCTCTCCTGTGCGTGAGTTTCTCAAGTTCTTGTGATGTGTTCTTGAGATGGTTGTAAGATCAATTCTCTGTAATCGTGTATGGGGACTCCTCTGTATTCTTTGAGGTGCAATGAATCCATTTTTAGTGCTTTGGACCTTCTATTTCTCTTTGAGATGGATTCTGATTTTAGTTTGTGTTTCTGCGGTTTATTCTGTTCTTGAGGCTTAGAGGGGATTTCTTTATTGATTCTTGCCTTTTTGGATTGCTCTGAGATGGGAAAAGACTCTAGACCACTTGGCCATTCCATTCCCGAGAGCAAATGATGGATTGACTGAGTTATCTCTTCTCCCTGTCTTTCATCAAAATTGTTCCTCTGTCTCTCCATTGCTAGGATTTGATGATGCTTTTGTTTTTCCTGCAAAAGGATGTGCCCTGATATGAGTATCTGAGTCCTAAGACTATTGCTTAGCTAATCTCTCAGTTTCATATTCAGAGGATCAAAGATTGATCGGGAATTTAGATTTTGGTGCAGCTCTCTGTAAATTTCAGTTCCTCTCTCAAATGTTAGTTTTTAGCATTTTTAGTTGTCCTCTCTGGTTTCCAAAGCCCTCTTGCTATTTAGGTTGTGGTTGTGCTACTCTGGGCTGAAAAGATTGGGAGCAAACCCCCAATTCCTCAGGTTTCTGAAGATATGCAATATTTTCGTTTTTCAGAATTTCAGTCTGCGCTCTCTGTTTGCTTTGGGATCAGCAGAGTGGTCAGACCGGAACAAAGAAAGCGGTCAGACCGGACCCGGCCGGTCAGACCGGCCCACACACGGTGGTCAGACCGACGGTGTGCAGGCGGTCAGACCAGCCGTTGCACACCGGTCAGACCGGCCAGGTGTTTTGGCTGCTGATGCTCTTTGTTTGATGACTTTTCTTGCTGCCTTGTTTTAGTGTTTCTGCCATGATTTCTCTTCCTGTGTACTTAAGTCTCCAGTAAGCCTAATTCTTTTTCTTCATAGCATTTGTTGCTATCGGAGAAGAACTGTTTTAATTGGATACTTTAGGGGGGAATTTGAAGAAGCAACATTCAACCCCCCTCTGTTGCCGATTTCGATCCAACAAACGCCCATTGGCAAAGATAAATAATGCAAATAACTCGGTAGCAAACTGAAAAGAAGCGGCCCAAGCTCGCCACGTGCAAACGACAAGAAGACCGGCCTACTCATCCGGATCTTCACCGTAGTCGACATCATCTTCCTCTGTATGGAGATTGCAAGGTGAGTACAAACTTGTACTTTACAAATCACACTGAGAAATGCAACATAATGATAAGGGCAACAATGGAAGGCTTATAGGTTAGTTTGCACAAAACAACATTTAAGGAAATGCAAATAAATAGATTGAAATTGCTGAATTTAATATAGTAAGTAAAAACAATACTTGTAATCGAAAATAATACCGCTTGCAGTTCACCAAACACCAACCTATCTATGGGCAACCCACCTGCACCATCTTTTCCAAAGATCACGTATGGATTCCATCCATCCACACGATTTCACCAAGACAACTCGATGGATTCCATCCATCCACCGTGTTTCAACCTCTCACGGATTCCATCCATCCACAAAGTTTTCACACTCATGGATTCCATCCATCCACAAGGTTTCAAAAATATTTTGGAAAATAAAGTCTAATCCATGAAAAACTTTTACTCAAAGATGCCCATGATCGTGGGCACGTGGCTATCCAGAAAGATTATACACTTTGCGAGGTTATACAGCTTTACCCATAAGACACGATCATCCCTTTTGCCACCGGGTTACACACTTCTTTATGTGTGCGCGAGAGTCGTGACAAGGCCTTTACAATGCAAAGCCTTCAACCTGCCAAGCCAACTCTAAGGTTTCACCCGAAGGAATCCACTAGACTGGGACCCTCTCTTGAGCTCCGAGTGAGACTTCACATGGTTTCAACCACGCTCACTCAAGTGAGACTTCTCATAGCACCAACCACGCTCACTTGCAACCTACAACTTGACTTAGGTTGGGACTTCGCAAATTATTTAGCCAGGGTTGTCCTATACCAACCTTGTGGTAGTATGATAGGGCTTTGCAACAGTAGCTCACAGACCGGTCCTTAATTAACTTAGGCCCAACCACATACCCCTGTGCACGACAATCAACCCCGAGTCTCCGAACAACAGGGCATGCCTGCACTCACCACCTAACCAATTGCCTAAGTCTAAACCAGTATTTATATTTTGTTTTGGAAATAATTTTATAATCCTTCCTGACTCTCCGAAGTCAGGAATACACTTCAAAGCTTATCATTTCATGTGAAAAGCTCATCATTTTATGTGAAAGATATCCCAACCCATAACTATTTATAAGCAAAACTAAGCATTTGCTATCCAAAAAGTCTCTAGCCATACTAGTGTATCAACTAGAGTTTTAATCTAGGGTGACAAGGTATCAGGGAAATTCAATGTTAATGGAGGTAATTACAAATGGGCAATAACTAAATTTAAAGCTGAATTGAAATACGTTGAATAAAAATATACATGCAGGATAATTTAAAACAACATAGTTTTATCTTGAAATCTGGGATCAAATTGATCAAAGAGTGTGACTTGCCTTACTCTTCAAATTGGTGCAAACCTTCGTCTTTGAATTCTCCTGAATCGTCGAAGTCTACACGTGAAAATAACCCACCAAACTCAAATAAATTCAAAATAACTTCAAATATTTGAATTAAGGCCAGAAATGGATAGAGGGGAATTTTTGATGAATTTAGAAATTTGAATGGGCTCAATCGGAGTTAGGATGAAGGAGAATGGGCTCTTGAAAGTTTATAATCGGGAAAATGAAAATTCTAGATTTTGGAATTATTTTTCTAAAGGAAAATGGGAATTATGACGTCAGCAAAGATTTCTTTTCAGCCGAATTATTTTTATACTGAAAAATGGGATTTATGGCGTCACCGGTGGCCGACTAACAAGTGGGCCTAGTCTATGGACCAGTCCACGGGTGAGGAGGTGGCCAATGTGGCACGGGAGGGTGGTGGCGCCGACGAGGCAGAGGAGAACCGAGGTGGCGCCGACGTGGCACCACCTCACCGCCACGTAGGCACTAGAGGCGCGCCGGCCGAGGCTCGCTGGGCACCGCGGCGACGCGCTCCGGCGACCGCGCACGGCGACGATGGGCGGAACCGAGAGAGGAGGCCGAGGAGTTCGATCCTACCTTGTGCGGGCTCGGCGACGAGCGAGGTGGCCGCGCGAGAGACAGAGGCGGTGGCGGCGGCGGCTCGGCGCGGCGCTCAGTGGGGTTGAGGCTCGGCCAAACGGTGGAGGAGGTGGAGGAGACCACGGCGGAGCTCGAACGGCTTCGGTGGCTGCGGCGGTGTAAGCGCACGGTGCGGGGGCGCTTGGCTCACCGGAGAGGGAAGAGGAGGGCGGAGGGAGGATGTGCGGAGAGAGGTGGAGCCAGGGGAATTTGTAGGGGTGGAGGAGTGGGGCGCGAGAATTTCTCACCGAGAGCGGAGGTGGGTGGCGGCCGTTGTGGGGAAGACGGGGAAGTGGGAAGTTGGCGACCGCGCGAGAGGGGGGAGGTGGGTGCAGCTTGCGCGCACGAAGAGAGGAGCGGCGCATGCGGGAGAGAGGGGGGTGAAGGCCGGGTAGGGCGGGGGCAGTTGCGGTGGCGACGTGGTGCGAAAGGAGGAGGAAGGCACGGGGAAGTAGACGCACCCGGCAGTGGGCCTCAAGCGCGAGAGAGAGGGGAGAGGAGGCGTGGCGGCCGGATGGGGATCGGATGATCGGAGACGAGAGGAAGGGGGTGGTCAGATGGGGATCGGGTGGCCGAGGGAAAGGGGAGGAGCGGACAGGGAAATGGGTCGGGAGAGGCGGCGTGGCACGGATCGGGCCGGCCACGTGTCGGCCCGGGAGGAGGGGGAGGCGGGATGCGCGGCGACAACGTGGGCGGATTCGGGCCGTCCACGTGTCGCCCGCGGGGAGGGTTTAAGGTTTTTGTTTTTTTCATTTTCATTTTGGATTTTCAGAAAAGCCTGGGAAATTCAATAAAGCTCAACAAATTATGAAATAAATTCCAAAAATTCTAGAAAAATTCACAGAAGTTTCTAGAAATAGTTTGGACTTAACTAAAATAATTTCAACTTAAGTTGGTATTTAATTTTCATACTTAAAATACATTTTAATTTCAAAATAGATTTTAAACTCCAGAAAACTCAGAAAATCCAAATAAATCCAAATAATTAATTTGAAGTAGGGTTTTTATTGAAAATCAAAATATCATTTTATTTAATAACATTTTTAGGTTTTACTTAAAATACTTTTCAAATCCAGCCTTTTCAAAAACAGAAATTCAGAGCAAATCCAAAATTAAAATTTAGGCACCAAAACACATGTTTTTATTTTAAACCAGTTTAATTTAGTTTATTTTTTTCTCTCAAAAATTTGAAAATAAACAACCGGGCTGTTACACTTCACTTCCGTACCTTTTCTGACACCGGTACCACCTCTTCCCGGCCCCTTCCCACGCCGCTGCCACCACCCCATGTGTCGAGCCTCACTGTCCTCTGCCTAGATCCATTCCTGTTTGTAGTTCACGAGACCTTCTCCCGATCCACCTGAAGTCTTCTAAATAAGGCCTTATCCTACCGCTACTTCCAGTTTTCAGCGGTAGCCATGGATGGTGTTGGCCAGGGCCGGGGAAGAAGCATAGGGGGAGTGGAGAGAGAACGAGTGAAACACAGAGGAAAATTTTCTTTTCTTTCCGGCAACACAAGCCTTCCTCCTCTATTCACTATTTTCTCAAACTCTCCCAAACTCTACAAATTTGCATGCCTTTAAATAGGCCTCACGCTCATACAGCTACACCACAACACGCACCCACTCTCGCTACAACTTCTCACGACCACGCCACTCACCACTGCTCACACCGCTTAGTCACATGCCCATGCCGCTTTACTCAATCACCTATCGATCGCTCTGACGATCGCCTACCCATACCGGTAGTTCATCGTCTAAGGTATAGCTTGCATCATCCACGATGACCCGTGTTGATGCTCGCTACGCTACCTTCCAATTACCTCACGATCGCTCCTCGAGATCGCCGCATGACCACGCCACTAGCTTCAACCTCGGCTGTTCTTCGATCGCTTCTCCGATATGAGCTTGGCTTTGACCGCGACATTGCAGCTACGACCACTGCAGACACGGGCGCCAAGACCACAGACATGCAGGAGCTACGAACGTGGCGCTTACGACCACAATGCCGGTAGTTACGACCACACACCGGTCGTAAATGACCACACGATGGCGGCCGTTATGACCACGCCCACCGAATATCGACTACATTAGCTACGACTATCGACCATTGACCACGGCGATTATGACTATCGACCATCGACCACGGCAGTTTCAACTACCAACCATCGACCACGGCAGCTATGACTACCAACCGTAGTCCATGACAAAGAACAACTACCACCATCGACCACGGCGGCTATGACTATCGACTATTGACCACGGCGAAGAACGACTCACCGACCATCGACCACGGCAGCTACGACTACCAACCATAGACTATGGTAGCAACGACTACCGACCATTGACCACGGTAGCTCGACTATCGACTATCAACCACGGTAGCAACGACTATCGACCACGGCAACAACGACCATCGACCACTGTACAATACATGACACACGAGTATATTTGGCTACGACCATCATGCGAGCTAGGACTACTCTCAACAACAAGATTATTTCCAACATTTAACCCCTAATCTTGTTGTCATCATTCGTGAATGCATCTTTGCGAACTTCACATCAAGCACCGATTTGTCATTGGCATTAACCATGATGAGATGTGCCTCCTCCTTCTTTGACTCTGCTTTCTTGGCTATGGCACTTATTGGCAAAGTGCCCACATTCCCCACGATTGTAGCACTTCACCATCTTGTTTGTCTTGCGATTGCTGGTGTTGAAGTTGTTATCATCCTCGTTATCGTCATCATGGTCGTTTCTACAACCACGGCCTCTTCTAGCGCGTTATAGCCACGACCACAGTCCTCCTTTGCGCCACTGCTTGACCCTCCTCTCTTCTCCTTGTTGAGGGTCTCCCACTGCGTGCACATGAGCAACAGATGCTCACTCTGGTTCGCGTTGCCGTAACTGGTTCGAACACGCTTGTCTTAGGCTTTGTACCGTCTAATGAGATCTTCAACGGTGAAAGTCTTCAAGTCTATGCACTGCTCGATTGAGATCGCGACCTGCATGTATCGCAATGGGGCAGCCCAGAGAAACCTACGAACCATGGCAATCCCATCTATCGTGGTATCGCCCAATGCTTGGATGTCAATGACAACCGATGTCACCCAACCGGTGAAAGCTTCAACGGACTCCCCTTCCCCCATCTTTAACCCTTCAAAGTCTCTCTTAAGGTCATTTACCGTGCTTTATGCCAAAGGAATTCTAATTTTTGCCTCCAGGTGATTAGGTCAGCCGGGAGTCTGCAGTGTACAAGCGAACTGAAATCTGATCACTTCGTCATTCGAGCACTAAGTCCAATCTGAATTACAGATATATGGTTTGCTGATATCAAAATAATTTTTTTTACTTATGTTATTTCCTTGCCAGATGGTTATCTTCTTTTTGCCAACAAATGTTGTCATTCCTCTCCGCAATCACCCTGGAATGACTGCGTTCAGCTACTTAGATCGATGCACGCAAAGTCATATGTGCGGTTGTTCGTCACCTGATAATCAACGTAAGCTTTTGAGCCATTCTGCAATCTGTTTGTGAATGTTGCTTACGTGGGCTCATTTTCTAGCAGAGATATTAAAAATTGGTACTGTTTCCTACGTTTACGACCTTCGTGTAAATATTGCTTCTTCCGATAATTGATCTTCTACCAGTAAAAAAAAATGCGTCACTGGATTGAATAAGTCATAGACCCTGACCCTTATCTTCTGTCCCGAACCTGAAGATGTTGCTTGCAACTGCAGTTTTGCGCTTTGATAACCCCAAAAATCATAACCTTTTGTGTCCAAACCCAAACGATAGCATGATACCCCCAACTTCACATCTTGCACCTGGATTTCTTGAGGTTCAGAGGTAGCGTCCGTACAAGGCAAAGATGCGCAGCACTGTTGTTTCCTATGTTGCCAAAGACTTGGAACAGTAATGCTGGTTAGTTATGAGGGCTTGATAGATGTGTTGGAAGGGCTGATCCTTACTATATTTTATACATGCCTTCTGATACATCTACACAGTACTTTTTGTGAGTGAGTATACATTTCCTGTCAACTGCACGAGCAGACCAAGGCATCCACTGTTTGTTTAGAAAGTTCAGACAGGTAAGATGAAGTGATGAAGGTACGTGATGAATTGACCAGAATTACTGTTGACCTTGTTTTTGGATCTAGGAAGGCCATTGGCAGTTCAGGTTCCACTGTTCCTAGCTAATTACAACAATTGATGTTCCTCCCTTTTGTGCTCCAGCTCCTCCTTTTTGTGCTTCAGCTACGATATTCCAGACCCCAAGCGTTGATATGATCCAGGCTTTGATTGTTCTGCTCCCATCCCTTTAGGGAAACCACCACCAATTGATGGTCCTCCCTTTTGTGCCCCAGCTCCTCCCTTTTGTGCTCCAGCTACAATATTCCAGGCCACATGCGTTGATGATCCAGGCTTTTGATTGTTCTGTTCCTGCCCCTTTAGGAAACCACCACCACCCAAAGACAATACCGCCACAAAAGTAGATCATGTGTAAGAGTAAATGTACATTTCTTCAGGATTCGATCACAAGTTTTTCAAGATTTGGTTTTTGGATCATGTGCAAGAGTAAATATACATCTCTTCTGAAAAACACGGGGTTCAAAGGGTGTCATTTAAGCCTTGAACAGGTTTGGACCAGTAGAAACGGCAGCTGATACATGTGCTGATCATGCAATGATACATGTAGAGTAAATAAACATCTCTCTCACGCGGCTGGCGAAGGTGTCGACAACAACAGCTAGTAGGAAAGGCGGCAGCCAGGGGCGGAATTAGGCCCATGGCAAGGTGGGCTCTAGCCCGGGGCATGAAAAAAAATACAGTGTATAGTCTAGGTATTTTTAGCTCAGCCCGGGCTAGAATTATTAGCATTCAGCCCAAGTAGTCCAATAACACATAGCCTATTGCACATTCCGCCAGGCCGTTAGGTCGTCACCGTCTCCGCGCCGCGCGGCCCATCACGTGCTCTCTCGGCCCAATCGCCATTTGACTCTGCGTCTCTGCTCATCGCCTGGAGCCCCAGAATTCTTAGCGACGGAGCTCGCGCTCAACCCTAACCACCCCGCCCCTCGAAGCCAAAGCGACGGCCGCGCGCCCACCTCCCGGCGCTGCCCTCTTCCTGCCCGCCCGCCCCGTGTCGTCCGCCTCCGCGCGCCCCTCTTCGGCCCGCCCTGCCTCCGGCGCGCCCCTTGTCCCGGCCCGCCCGCCTCCGCGCCGCCCGTTCGGCGCCGCCCGCCTCCCGGTCCGCCCCAACTTGATCTCCGCCGATCAGCGCCGCGTCGCCTCCCGGCGCCGCCCCATCTCGGCATCGCGCCGCCGCCCCGCCTCCAGGCCCGCCCCGCCTCCAGGTCAGTAAGGATGGAGTCATGGAGACATCAGACATGGAGACTCCATGATGGAGAAAAGAATGTGTGTGATCAGCAGATTAACTTGAAAGCCACCACCATGTGAGTTTTTTTTTTATAAATCAGTGAGGTTGCTGTTGATTCATTTGGCCGATCGGTTCAGTGGCTGCTGCAGTGAGCACAGTGGCCGATCGGATCTGCTATTGCGCCGGCCTGTTACAGATGTTATGTGGGGATCAAGAGATTTTGGTTGATAATGTACAAATAGCCATCTGGCATCGTATAATACCACGAATTATGATGGCTTGAGGCAGAAAACTCGATTTGTTCTGTGGATTGTTAAGAGTCTAGATTGAAGGTTATCGTGCTAGTTTCTTGGTTTATGAACTTGTATGATTCCAACCAGGTTGTATCTATTCTGTTTGCTTGTATGATGGATATAGTCAAATACCTGATTCACATTCCATTACATGTTTGATGTTTCGTAATTTGTCGTATTGTGATATCAGTAGTAGACCTTGAGTACAATTCCTATGTTGGTAAGTGCGATAATAATGAAGCCCTCTTTGCTTTTGAATATGCTCAATTTGGGGAAGATGGCAGTAAACGCATAATATTTTATAGAATATCTCTTCTATAGAAGTACTATATATCTTTTTGTCTCACTTCTAGTTGATTGTTGTTTGAACTTCATTGTTTTTTTACATCAGATCTTTCAATCCATGTCTAGAATTCTAGATTAACTAGACTAGCATTTATTTTCAATGTTATTGATGGGTACTTAATTGCTTTTCTATTCCCTTTTTCAGTATACAAGTTCCTAGTGTTCTGTGGCACTTTTTTTGTGGTGAAGCCACCTTCCTCTCTCTTGCGTCAACTAAACCTTTGAACGTTGCTGCTCAATGTCAAGTGCAAAACTGGTGCTTGATCATGCATTTCAAGGAGCTGGCCAAAACCGTATCCTCCTTTAGATGTCTTGAAGCAGGTTGTTGGCTTGTTTTATCTAAGATCTTTCAAAGATCTTTCTGTGCAAGACTTTCCTTGTCTCTTTATGTTGTATGCCCCTTAACATCGATACAGTGGGACAGAAATATGGCGGATTGAAGATTTTAAGCCAGTTCCTCTGCCAAAATCAGATTATGGTAAATTCGACTGTGGAGATTCATACACATGTTTGATTTACTCTCATATGTTGTCTTTACAGGTTCTAGTTCATGTCCAACTATCAATGAAGAAATGACAGGATAGGATAGAGAGCAAATCTTCATAATTTAGGTACTAAATTGTATCTCTGTCATGTTACATTTTTTATATTTTGATATTATGTCATGTTTTTCTTATTATGCTTTATGTTTACTTGTTTAGTATTGAACTCAAGTTTCATATCAGTAATGCAATTAGCCAATTATGATATATTGTTATTATATCGTGGTATGGGTACAAATTGGCGTTAGTTTTAGGTTGTTAGAGTTCAGCCCGGGGTGTAGCTAAATCCTGGTTCCGCCACTGGCGGCAGCGATGGCAGCGAGCAGTGACTTACGGTGGCAGCAAGCAACCAAACGACTGTGGTAGCGAAGCAGCGACGACAGTAGCTATGTTAGCTCACTCTCTCTTCATATCCCCTCTTCGCTCATCCCTCTCACGGTGTGACCCAACAATAAACCAGATTGCTGGCAACTGTGGTCCTAAGAGACACGACATTATTAACATAAATGCGGCCTCCCGAATCGAACGCACGCCTCCCGGAAGAAACGAACCCTCTCCACCGCCACCCACCGCTCCTGCCTCCTCCCGCTTTAACCCTTGCCTTCTCCTATCTCCATCTCTACTACTCGCTGTCAGATCCCGGGAAGGAATCCGACCAAGATGTGGAAAATCGATGTAATCTGGAATCGGGAAAAAGGGGAAAACGTAGGAACTAGAGGAAAACTAAGTTACGGCTACAGCTAGGGCAATGAAAATATCAGCAAGCTTATCTCCTTCATTCCACCACAGCGTCCTTTAGTACAGTTCACACATTAACTTAAGTGCCAACTACGATGATTACATCCAAATAAACACCACATTAAGTTCTAAGTAAACCAGCATTAGCTCAACTAATGTAAACCGTTGATGTCCTTCCTTTCCGCGTAAAGCAATCTTGGCCGTTGAAGAGTCTTGGCCCAACTGGCGAAGCGTTACCTTCCCAATATGTAGATATCTCCCTTCAGAGTTTACCCAGATTCTGGCATGGAAGTTTCCCTTCAGAATTTGGCGGCTTGAAGTGCCAAATAAAGTCAGGATGTTTGTGTGGCGCTTTGCACACAACAGTTTGCCAGCCGGGAGGAACATAGCACGGAGGGGAATTAAGCGTGAAACTTTATGCCCGATGTGCACTAGAGCTGATGAGGATGGCGGCCACCTGTTTCTGAAATGTAAAGGAGCAAAAGAATGCTGGCGTTTGATGAATTTGGAGCAGGTGCGCTCCAAGCTTGTTAGCTGTAGCACGGCAAAGGAAACAGTGAGAGCGATCTGGAGCCTTGAAGCAGGAACTCAGATGCGGGTTTGGGTGTTGCTCTGGCGTTGGTGGTCAGCTAGAAACAAAGTGAATGCTGGAGAAAGAAGAGCCTCGGGCCCAGAAATTGTTTCACTAGTCGGCTATTATGTCAATGATTTTGACAAACTCAAAAAAACAAAGGGCCAGAAGGGAGCAAAGAGTATTTTGAAATGGGAACCCCCACCTGATGACATGTACAAGATCAACGTGGATGCATCATTCAGGGCTAGCACACAAGCAGGTGGATGGGGTTTTGCTGCTCGTAATAAAGAAGGGGAGTTTCTGGAGGGGGGTTGTGGGAAGTTGGAGAGAGTGGCGAGTCCTTTGCAGGCTGAAGCCATGGCAGCGTTGATGAGCCTTCGTCGAGCTGCAGAATTGGGAATGGGCCGTATAATTCTTGAGACAGATGCAACAAGCCTGCAGAAAGGACTGACTTCAACAGAGATGGACAGGAGTGTCGATGGGTGTCTATTCCGCCAGATCAGAAAGTTTATCAATGAGGCATTTGTGCAGTGTGTGGTCCGGGCTTGTCCGAGATCATGCAACAAAGTGGCTGATTGCCTAGCTTCGTATGGGGCGAGCGCTGTCTGCTCGGGTTCAGCGGTGTTTATGAACCAAGTCCCCGAATTTGTCACTGCCCTGGTCTCTGGCGATTCGCCTAGAGCCTTTGGTTAATGAAAAACAAGGTTTTCCCTTTCAAAAAAATTCGACACTCGCCTGCTCCACTCACCAAGGAGGCAAGCAAACTAGAAATCTTTCTCTGAACTTTCGATTCGGGAGCAATTTATGAATAGGACACGTGGGCTCGAAACACGGCGAGCAAACTAAGTAGTTAGTAGACCCACCGTGGGCGTGCGTGTGAGATCCGGGACCCACCCATTCGCCTCATTTTTGTGTTCCGCGTCTGTCAACTCTGTCCATGTCAGGGCCCGGATACGATCTCGCTGCCACTAACTTGCAGTGGCGAGGCGGATCTGTTCTTTTAACGGTTTTTAAAAGTAATTTTTGATTTTGTTATAATATTTAACTTTTAAACAGAATATTTTTAAGATAAAATCTATAAGTTAATTATAGTATACATTAAAAGTTTAATATCTGTATCAACTAAAATCGCAAGCGAGTATCTCTCCGTAATCTCTGTCGCAAATAGCTAAACTTCAAAAATTTCAACCAAAAATCATAAGTCATAGCTATATCAAACAGTCCGTTGTTTGGGTTGAGCTGGGATGGGATGGATGGATTGGAAGGGGTAACGAACTAAGGATGGATGCTATGTGTGTTTGTTTGTCCCTTGTGTGTCTGAGGTTCTGTTGAGTTGTTTCGATAGTTATTGTTTACTTAAATTACTAACTAGTGTATACGTGTTACGAATGGATGCACACTTTCTTTTTTAAGAAGATGATTAAGTAGTTGTGTTCCGAATTGCATAAAACCTGAGTAGAGAACGGCGGCAACGACGAACCCTCCTCCTACGGTGGCAATGGCGCGGGGTTTGGGTGCTCTAGACTTTCAACAAGTGGATTCTTAAGGTGTAGCCAACGGTGTGTGGGGCCAGAGATCAGGCTACGATAAAGAAGTTAATCGAGCTAGGTTTTGGAGGGGTATTACAAGCCATTTACGGCGAGCTGAGTGTTGGAGCCTTGGAGGTGGTAGGGACAATCAAGCCCTGCATGGGCTCGAAACAATCGATGTTGCTGGTACGCGTAGAGATATGAGTGCGTACGTGAAACACTGGCAAGGAGAAGAATGGATGGGTGGGCAGGTAGGTAGGTTGGTAGGCGAGAGAACGGTGGCGGTGGTGGAATGCTATAATGATTCATGCATCTACGGGTATGGATGCGCAGCCGGCTCCGTGGGATGCATTGGCGTGCGGGATTCTGTAGAAAAGGTGACGGTCTGATTGAAGGATGTACCGGGATCACCAACATGCATAAATCATAATCATCATACCAAGGTGAAAGAAATGGAGCCTTCTCAGCGATTCCGTACACTTGTACGCTTGCTCCCGCCTCGGCGCGTGTCCTTCGTCAGGAGCAGCGCCTGCGACATCCGGTCTTCCGCGGAGCATCCGATTCAGCGCACGCACGTGCCCTCGCGTCCGCGCGTTCCCAGCCTCAATCGCACAGCGCCGGTCTCTAGGTTAGGTGGCCCACACTGCTAAGGGTGAAAGCGGATCGGATACATATAGATAATATCTTTATCATATTTGTTTTCATATTTTTTTTTGGATACGGATACGAATACGGATAACTCGAATACGAATACAAATACGAATAATATCGAATACAGATACAGATCGAATACGAATCGAAACGAATACGGTTACAAATATTTATCGGAATATGAAAACCTCTTAAACTATACATCAAAAATTAACGAAAATACGTAAATAGTTCATCTTGTTAAAACATTCATAAAATCTAAACAAGCATAGTCTTTTCATCCACAATGAAAATATACCCAATAGTCGATCATAACATAACTACATAAGTAACAACAACGTGCAATTCATGGAATACACATGATGACATGATAGCAATTTGAACAAATATAAGAACATTTCATTCCTCCATTTCATCCATCAAGTTGTAACAGCACAGGTTTTTATTAAAATAAAAATAAATAAATAAATAAATATTAATTAAAATAAGTATTTTTGTTGCCTAAATTTTATTTTTGGGTTTTGCCCTGGATTTTCTGTTTTTGAAAAAGCCTGATTTGAAAAGTAAATTAAGTGAAAACCAAAAAAATAGATATTAAATAAAATGATATTTTGATTTTCTATAAAAATCCTACTTTAAATTAATTATTTGGAGTTATTTGGCTTTTATTTGGTTTCCTAGATTTTCTGGAGTTTAAAGGTCTACTTTTCAAATTTAAAAGTATTTTTTAGTATGAAAATTAAATACCAAAATTAGTTGGAAATATTTTTATTAAGTTCAAAATGTCACCAGGAACTTCTGTGAATTTTCCTGGAATTTTTGGAGTTTATTTCATATTTTTCTGAGCTTAAATGAATTTCCAGGCTTTTCTGAAATCCAAAAAACAAAAATAAAAATTAAAGTCCCTCCCCTCCCCTCGGATATCTGTTTTCGTATTATCCGGATAATCCGTATCCGTATCCGTATTCGACGGATACTAGGCTTACTGTATTCGTATCCGTATCCGATAAAAAAATCTGTATCCGTATCCGATCTGAGAACTATCCGACACAATCCGTATCCGTATCCGTCCGGATCCAGCGGAAACTATCCGATCCGTTTTCACCCCTACACACTGCCGGTTGCCCGCGTGTAGTATGCCCGCTGCCCAATCCCTAGCGGCCTCGACCTCTGGTCTCCTCCTAATCCGCCGCTACTTTGGCCGCGCGCCCCACCCGAGCCCCATGATCCCATCTCGCCTCCCACCCGCTCTGGGCGCCTCCCATTCACACAACATCGCCGCCGCACTTGGTGCACAATCCCTTTAGCTTCCAATCTCCTCCTGGGTCACCCAGTGGTGGATCCCAAAATTTCAAATGGATACTCAAAGTTACAAAAATATTATTTAATAAAAATATGAAGATCCGTAATAGCAAAAATTAAAGTACAATTGTTTGTACTACAGACAACAACTTAAATAATACAAAGAAATTATAAAATAATTAAGAATTAAGAATTAACACAACGACGCTTCATGCCTTGAAAGCGAGATATAATATCATCATCCTTAACTTGCAGAAAAAACTCTTGCTCAAGAAATGTAACCAAGCAATCATTCAAGTACTGCTCCCCCATTCTATTTCTCACCTTATTCTTCACGTAATTCATTTGAAAAACACTCTCTCAACACTAACAGTTGCTACGGGAAGAATTAGCACCAATTTGAGAAGCTTGTAAACAATTACGTAATTGATATTCTTCTTTGTTTGAACAAGCATAATGGAAAGCTCAGAAAGATTGTTCACTTCTCTAAACCCTTTATCTCTAGCATATCAGCAATGAAGTGTGCAAGTTGAAATGGAAGATGCATCAATTCTGTGCTTGAGAAATCTTTAGGATAAAACTGAGTAAGTCTAACCAAGTTGTCCTTGTCATAAGCAGCGAATGAGTTAGTACGATTAAATGACGCCATGTAAAGAAGCAATTTTGTGTTTACCTCATCAAACCTGTCGTTAAGCTCTCGAAAGCGCACACAATAATACTTAAGAACATTTCGACATGGAAGCAATGAAGACTCTTAACATTTTTGAAGAACCTTTTGGATTTTGCAAGCGCCTTATAGAAACCATCCATTTGAGCAATTTTGATGTCATACTTCACACAAAGGAAGTGATATCTTTAAGAAACGAATCCCATTCATCATCCTCCATAAAAGTTGCAATCGAGTCTTTGTCAAATAAATAAGATCAATAGCATTAACAATGTTTTGATCCTCTTTGCAAAGCATTGCTTAAGTCATCTGTGTACCCAAATATGGTTATCAACAAGTGTGCCATGAAAGCAAACTCAAATGACTCAAATGATGTCAACATAATTTAAGCATGTATAGCCTCAGTGCTTGAGGAGTGATCTTCTCCAATCTTTATATGAACTCGCCGGATTGAAGGATACAAAGAGATAACATGCATAACAGTTTTATAGTGAGATCCCCAATGAGTATCACCCGGCCTACCCAAGCCCATCTCTTGATTCAAACCTCGGCCGGTTTCAATGTTACCCAATTGTAATGCTTTCACAAACTGTTGAGCTTGAGCTACTCGAAGCATTTGTATTTTTTTTACAAGACATTCCAAGAATACTCAACAAATATGCAAGTTGCTAAAAGAACCAAACACAATCACCATTCTCTTTAGCAACAGCAACACGAGTTAATTAAAATTGATGGACAAAACAATAAACATAATAGGCAGAAGGAGACTCATCCAAAATTAGTTTCTTTAGACCATTCACTTAACCCTTTATGTTACTAGCTCCATCGTACCCTCGTCCACGGACAGTGGCGGACCCAGGAAAAAAATGTAGGTAGGGCGAAGTTCAGTGGTGGACCCAGGAAAAAAACTAGGTAGGCTGAAGTCGGAAGCGTGAAATAAACAGTAATACCTAAAAGCAAAACAATCCATGATCAAACTATATTGCAATCACACTAATAAAAGTATGTGATACGAAATAGAAATAACAACTACAATTCGCATGTTAACATATGTAGATAACTTAAGGACAATGAAAAATACCTCACTAATGAAGTTTAATCCACAATTGTAGATGAGTTGTAAAAAAACAACCTGTCAATTGTGAAAGATAGATAAATCAGTAGTATCACAATTCGATAATAGAATATAAAAGAAGACAACAAATATACCAGTGCTTCGCAATCATTTGGTAATTTTGCTTGCTGATTGGTGCAAAGTATTTGAATAGCATAGGCTTGGGATGCATCAGGAAGTTTGGCATGCCTCTCGCAAATGTTGCGGTAGGTAATTATGTAAAAGATGTTTGTGTTTTTTAAATTATCTTATGCACTAGCATAGTAGAATTTCTTGTTTTTTGCAAAATGGTGTATTGATCTTCAAAGCTTGTCAACATGCAACTCGCTATCCTAAACGAGGCTAAAGAGATCTAAATTTCTTGCTTGCTTCTATTTGATACTTTTGGATTATTCCAAAAACATAATAAACGTTGGTAATGGTTGTTCTTGCGGCAGCTAGAGCGGTGACGTGTAATCGCATGTTCCCAGCAAGTATGTGTGTGCGGAGATCTCTTTGCCTGCAGCATGGGGATCGTTCGTTACAGTTGGCTTCAATTATTAGGACCGGTCTCACCTTACCCCGCTCTGTGTCTCGCACACTAACATTCCAATTCCTACTGTGAGTTCTGTCTCCACTTCGGCGGATATTTTAGCTTTAATACGAATGCTATAATTTGTATAAACCATTTTTATCAAATGCTACTATTTATTAATCACTATTTTACACTTTTATATATTGTATCATACTTTGTATTTATTATGTCACAATTTTATAAGTCGTATGACAATCCAGATGTTATAAGATCTTTTGTTGTACCATCTTTCTTATATAATGCACTACTATTTATCAGTCATTACTATTCATCATCGCTTTTATCAGTCACTTCTATTAAATACTACTATTCATCATCTATAGTTAAAAATAATCAATAAAAGACAATATTTATCATCTATAATTAAAAATCATCACTAAAAGATAACATGTACATCTCTACTGGGCTCCAAAGTTGCTGGCTTTCTGCCTAATGAGCGGCCTCTACGCCCACGCAGAGTCGTTGGGGCGCTTCGTGCGCGTTGGAAAATCTACCGTCGGGGCTGCCATCGCCACCGCAGGAACCCCGCATCGCGCCGCTGCCCCTTCCTCGTATGCGCAGCCACGGCCTCCGACGTCGCCCGCTTCGCGGTCAACGGCACCTCCGAGGTCCGTCTGGCCCCTGCCTCGACCGAGAACACGAGCAGCCGCTCCTCACTGACTCTTTTGTACTGGATAAGCGTAGAAAGACTAGCACTCGGTCAAGCAGATGGCCGAGGAGCACCCGGCCGTCGTCTCCTGCTTCGGCCTCCACCTATGGCAAGATTCCCTGGCTGCCTCTCGAGATGCTCTGCTGCTTATGTTTTGTGGTTGTTAAGAACCCTGATTTTGGTAGGTGGGTACTGGAGAGGTCGCCGGATTGGATGGATTCGCTCTGGCGGTTCTTTGCGGGGAGGGGGGTGTCCGGCCGACGAGGGGAGCCCGGGCGGCCGCCCGGGCTCGCCTGAAGGGCAGGTCCGCCCCTGTCCACGGACCATAGAAAGCTCAATGAATGATCCATAAGCAAAGAGTTAATTGCTGTTTTAAGTGTCAAAGCAGTAGTGTTTTTAACATGGACAACACCGACGAATCTCTCAACTACCATTCCTTTTTTGTCAACATAACGCAAGCAAAGAGCCAATTGTTCATGTTGGTAAACATCACTGGATTCATCGGCGAGTATTGCAAAACAATCATCACCAAGGTCATCCATAATAAGCCTAGTAGTTTCTTTTGCATAAGAGTTGATGAGATCTTTCTGTATTTTATGAGAAGTCATTTGGCTATTCTTTGGAGCACTTTTTAGAATGACCTTGTTGACTTCTTCAAAATTTTCTGCTAGCCAATTTAAATGCTCAAGGAAATTTCCTTTATTTAGTGAGTGTTCACTTTCATCATGTCCATGACAAGCCAACCCTTGACGCAAAAGAAGCCTTAAGTACTTAAGTGAGTATGTCAAGTGAGATTTATACATAACCCTTTGTTGTTTTGAGTTTGAAGCAAAAGACTCCTCAATTGATGCTTTCGGTTTAATGAATAAATTATATTTTCCTTGAGCTTCATTGTGGGCACTATTAATTGCTCCAACATGTTTGTCAAATCTATTTTTCATATTCCAATTTCTAAATCACCCATTTACAAAAGTATCTGCACCAGTATAATTAATTTTATCCTTAAATAAATAACAAATAAAGCAGAATGCGGCATCTCATTCCACACTATACTCAAGCCAATTATATTCGTCAAACCAACTAGCTAAGAAGCGACGCATACCTCCAATATTTCTCTTTGGAAAATCACGTGTCCGTGGTTGACATGGTCCCAATGCAATGTATCCTGTTCTCACTGCATCTTGTTCGTTGACATCATAGCCTGTGATGGGAATTCTCTTTCCAGGATCATGTGAAAGTAAATCAACATCATAGATGGTCTCATCATCTGATGATTCTGATCCATCATCTTCTGTTATTGGGGACAATGGGCAATCCATGTTAGGTTCTACCTACCTCAGGTTCTGTGCCACTGTCATCGTATGTGTGCACTACCAATTGCAGCTCAATGTCATTGGTTTGATTCTAAATTTGGCTTTTATTAGAAATTGGTATTGGCATCAAGGTGGAAGCTACCTTTTGCGTCTTTCTAGCTCTCTCCCATAAAGATTTTAAATTTGCAGATTTCTTCATTTTTTAAAGCTCAAAGATCTACAAAATCAAACATATACCAAAGATCATATTAATAACTAACATATTGAATCCCTCATATGTGCTATATCTACAAAACTGACATGACAACTTTATGGTGATTGTGGAAATGTAAACATTTTTACACCAAGAGAATGTCCTAATAATGGTAGGCTTTTTTTTAGTGCATGGCCAACATATACTACCAAGACTAACAATAACCAAATGTCCATTTCTAAGTATTGCCATATACTCATATACACAAATATTGTCATACTCATATACACCAAGTCACCAACCGTCCATAGTCTACACAGATGACAGGGTAAGGAACTAAGGAAGCACCTTGAGTAGATTCAGTAAGCACAGAGACGGAGCAGAGTAGATCCGCGAGAAATCACCATAGAATCGAGTCAATCGACAGGTCACGAGGCACTAGACTGTTCGCCATTTAGGCGGTTTAGCCCACTCGATCGGTCGGCCCGGTCTCCTTCATGACTTTAAATTCTTCCATTTAAACCCAATTACTAATCCATAAATATATTATACCTAATGTATAGTAGATTTTTAGTAAATTTTTTTGGGTATTCAGCTAAATACTCATGAATTATTGTAGATCCACCCTGGGGTCACCGTCGCTCCGATCACACCTCCTACCATCTCGCCGTGTCTGAACCCGAGCAACAACTCTTGGATCTTCTGTAAACCGCACTAGTTCAGATCAGCTAGTGCACATAGTAGAACAAAGATAAATACCAAGCACAAATGACCAACTTCATTAAATAAAAGAGTACGACCTTATGGCCAAGTCTTACATCAACGCCGATAGACCTTATGGAGGTGACTCCGTGTGTGTGATGAGTAATTGACATCGGTTTTAGGAAAGTCGAGTTTGGTTTGTGTGGGTTGGACCTTATCGTTGCACGGTGCAATTGGTTTCGGTCGGACTTGGTCAAACTTGGTTGAAGTGCTTAGGATGTCTATTCTCTTGATTCGACAGATTTTGGCTTTTTTCATTCTTAAGATTACTCTTATTGCTATTGTTGATCACATTATGTCGAGCGGTGCTATGTGATGTGTTTCTTGTCTGTGATGGCTGCAGGACGTCGAGGTGAAGTCGTGGCGAGGCACGGGATGACCGGACTAGGCGCAGGCTGTGCCGAGGTCAAAGCGGTCGAGGTGTGCCGAAGACGGCGATGACTTGAGGTGGTTGCGAGGCTTGGACGACAAGAAATCCGGAAGGTGCAGGAGGGGCGTTTTGGTAAATACGCGAAGCTGCATAAGGAAGTGGATTTGGTTAGCATTAGTGGGTAAAGGTTGAGGCTTAATGTGCAAAGAAAATTGCAAACCCATTAGTGGAAGGCTATATACAGGAGGGGTGTCTCCTGCATGTAGTCAAGGTTTTTGGAGAGGTTATTAGGGTTTTGCTTTGTGCTTTTCCTTTAGTTGTTGAGAGTTGGTGGTGAGGGTAGATTTCTGTTTTCCTTTTGGTCTCTCCAGTGTGTGTGTGAAGGAGATGTGATAGGCAGAAGAGTTCCCCTCTCCTGTGCGTGAGTTTCTCAAGTTCTTGTGATGTGTTCTTGAGATGGTTGTAAGATCAATTCTCTGTAATCGTGTATGGGGACTCCTCTGTATTCTTTGAGGTGCAATGAATCCATTTTTAGTGCTTTGGACCTTCTATTTCTCTTTGAGATGGATTCTGATTTTAGTTTGTGTTTCATGGTTTATTCTGTTCTTGAGGCTTAGAGGATTTCTTTATTGATTCTTGCCTTTTGGATTGCTCGAGATGGGAAAAGACTCTAGACCACTTGGCCATTCCATTCCCGAGAGCAAATGATGGATTGACTGAGTTATCTCTTCTCCCTGTCTTTCATCAAAATTGTTCCTCTGTCTCTCCATTGCTAGGATTTGATGATGCTTTTGTTTTTCCTGCAAAAGGATGTGCCCTGATATGAGTATCTGAGTCCTAAGACTATTGCTTAGCTAATCTCTCAGTTTCATATTCAGAGGATCAAAGATTGATCGGGAATTTAGATTTTGGTGCTGCTCTCTGTAAATTTCAGTTCCTCTCTCAAATGTTAGTTTTTAGCATTTTTAGTTGTCCTCTCTGGTTTCCAAAGCCCTCTTGCTATTTAGGTTGTGGTTGTGCTACTCTGGGCTGAAAAGATTGGGAGCAAACCCCCAATTCCTCAGGTTTCTGAAGATCTGCAATATTTTCGTTTTTCAGAATTTCAGTCTGCGCTCTCTGTTTGCTTTGGGATCAGCAGAGTGGTCAGACCGGAACAAAGAAAGCGGTCAGACCGGACCCGGCCGGTCAGACCGGCCCACACACGGTGGTCAGACCGACGGTGTGCGGTGGTCGAACCGGCCGTTACACCCGGTCGAGCCGGCGGTGTTTTGGTCTGCGATGCTCTTTGTTTGATGACTTTTCTTGCTGCCTTGTTTTAGTGTTTCTGCCATGATTTCTCTTCCTGTGTACTTAAGTCTCCAGTAAGCCTAATTCTTTTTCTTCATAGCATTTGTTGCTATCGGAGAAGAACTGTTTTAATTGGATACTTTAGGGGGGAATTTGAAGAAGCAACATTCAACCCCCCTCTGTTGCCGATTTCGATCCAACAAACGCCCATTGGCAAAGATAAATAATGCAAATAACTGCGGTAGCAAACTGAAAAGAAGCGAAGCCCAAGCCTGCCCACAGGCAAACGACAGTAAGACCCGGCCTACTCATCCAGATCTTCACCGTAGTCGACATCATCTTCCTCTGTATGGAGATTGCAAGGTGAGTACAAACTTGTACTTTACAAATCACACGGAGAAATGCAACATAATGATAAGGGCAACAATGGAAGGCTTATAGGGTTAGTTTGCACAAAACAGCATTTAAGGAAATGCAGTAAATAGATTGAAATTGCTGAATTTAATATAGTAAGTAAAAAACAATACTTGTAATCGAAAATAATACCGTCGGTGCAGGCTCCGACCAAACACCAACCTATCTATGGGCAACCCACCCAGACCATCTTTTCCAAAAGATCACGTATGGATTCCATCCATCCACACGATTTCACCGCACAACTCTGATGGATTCCATCCATCCACCAGGTTTCAACCTCTCACGGATTCCATCCATCCACAAAGTTTTCGTCACTCATGGATTCCATCCATCCACAAGGTTTCCAAAAATATTTTTGGAAAACAAAGTCTAATCCATGAAAAACTTTTACTCAGCATGCCCATGATCGTGGGCACGTGGCTATCCAGGAAAGATTATACACTTTGCAGAGGTTATACAACTTTACCCATAAGACACGATCATCCCTTTTTGCCACCGGGTTACACACTTCTTTATGTGTGCGGCGAGGAGTCGTGACAAGGCCTTTACAATGCAAAGCCTTCAACCTGGCCAAGCCAACTCTAAGGTTTCACCCCAGTAAGGAATCCACTAGACTGGGACCCTCTCTTGAGCCTGAGTGAGACTTCACATGGTTTCAACCACGCTCACTCAAGTGAGACTTCTCATAGCACCAACCACGCTCACTTGCAACCTACAACTTGACTTAGGTTGGGACTTCGCAAATTATTTAGCCAGGGTTGTCCTATACCAACCTTGTGGTAGTATGATAGGGCTTTGCAACAGTAGCTCACAGACCGGTCCTTAATTAACTTAGGCCCAACCACATACCCCTGTGCACGACAATCAACCCCGAGTCTCCGAACAACAGGGCATGCCTGCACTCACCACCTAACCAATTGCCTAAGTCTAAACCAGTATTTATATTTTGTTTTGGAAATAATTTTATAATCCTTCCTGACTCTCCGAAGTCAGGAATACACTTCAAAGCTTATCATTTCATGTGAAAAGCTCATCATTTTATGTGAAAGATATCCCAACCCATAACTATTTATAAGCAAAACTAAGCATTTGCTATCCAAAAAGTCTCTAGCCATACTAGTGTATCAACTAGAGTTTTAATCTAGGGTGACAAGGTATCAGGGAAATTCAATGTTAATGGAGGTAATTACAAATGGGCAATAACTAAATTTAAAGCTGAATTGAAATACGTTGAATAAAAATATACATGCAGGATAATTTAAAACAACATAGTTTTATCTTGAAATCTGGGATCAAATTGATCAAAGAGTGTGACTTGCCTTACTCTTCAAATTGGTGCAAACCTTCGTCTTTGAATTCTCCTGAATCGTCGAAGTCTACACGTGAAAATAACCCACCAAACTCAAATAAATTCAAAATAACTTCAAATATTTGAATTAAGGTCAGAAATGGATAGAGGGGAATTTTTGATGAATTTAGAAATTTGAATGGGCTCAATCGGAGTTAGGATGAAGGAGAATGGGCTCTTGAAAGTTTATAATCAGGGAAAATGAAAATTCTAGATTTTTGGAATTATTTTTCTAAAGGAAAATGGGAATTATGACGTCAGCAAAGATTTCTTTTTCAGCCGAATTATTTTTATACTGAAAAATGGGATTTATGGCGTCAGCCCTGGGTGGGCCGACTAACAAGTGGGCCCTAGTCTATGGACCAGGTCCACGGGTGAGGGAGGTGGCCAATGTGGCACGGGAGGGCTGGTGGCGCTGACGAGGCAGAGGAGAACCGAGGTGGCGCTGACGTGGCACCACCTCACCTGCCACGTAGGCACTAGAGGCAGCACCGGCCGGAGGCGGTGCTTGGGCACTGCGGCGACGGCGCTCCGGCGACCGGCGGCCGACGACGATGGCCGGAACCGAGAGAGGAGGCCGAGGGGAGTTCGATCCTACCTTGTGCGGGGCTCGGCGACGAGCGAGGTGGCGGCGCGCGAGACAGAGGCGGTGGCGGGCGGCTCGCGGTGCGGCGGCGCTCGAGTGGGGTTGAGGCTCGGCCAAACGGTGGAGGAGGTGGAGGAGACCACGGCGGAGCTCGAACGGCTTCGGTGGCTGCGGCGGTGTAAGCGCACGGTGCGGGGGCGCTTGGCTCACCGGAGAGGGAATAGGAGGGCGGAGGGAGGATGTGCGGAGAGAGGTGGAGCCGAGGGGGAATTTGTAGGGGGTGGAGGGGAGTGGGGGCGCGAGAATTTCTCACCGGAGAGCGGAGGTGGGTGGCGGCCGTTGCGGGGAAGACGGGGAAGTGGGAAGTTGGCGACTGGCGCGAGAGGGAGGGGAGGTGGGTGCAGCTTGCGGCGCACGAAGAGAGAGGGAGCGGCGCATGCGGGAGAGAGGGGGGAGAAGGCCGGGTAGGGCGGGGGCAGTTGCGGTGGCGACGTGGTGCGAAAGGAGGAGGAAGGCACGGGGAAGTAGACGCACCCGACAGGTGGGGTCGGGGCGCAGAGAGAGAGAGGGGGAGAGGAGGCGTAGGCGGCCGGATGGGGATCGGACGATCGGGAGACGAGAGGAAGGGGGTGGTCAGATGGGGATCGGGTGGCCGAGGGAAAGGGGAGGAGCGGACAGGGAAATGGGTCGGGAGAGGCGGCGTGGCACGGATCGGGCCGGCCACGTGTCGGCCCGGGAGGAGGGGGAGGCGGGATGCGCGGCGACAACGTGGGCGGATTCGGGCCGTCCACGTGTCGCCCGCGGGGAGGGTTTAAGGTTTTTGTTTTTTTCATTTTCATTTTGGATTTTCAGAAAAGCCTGGGAAATTCAATAAAGCTCAACAAATTATGAAATAAATTCCAAAAATTCTAGAAAAATTCACAGAAGTTTCTAGAAATAGTTTGGACTTAACTAAAATAATTTCAACTTAAGTTGGTATTTAATTTTCATACTTAAAATACATTTTAATTTCAAAATAGATTATAAACTCCAGAAAAATCAGAAAATCCAAATAAATCCAAATAATTAATTTGAAGTAGGATTTTTATTGAAAATCAAAATATCATTTTATTTAATAACATTTTTAGGTTTTACTTAAAATACTTTTCAAATCCAGACTTTTCAAAAACAGAAATTCAGAGCAAATCCAAAATTAAAATTTAGGCACCAAAACACATGTTTTTATTTTAAACCAGTTTAATTTAATTTATTTTTTTCTCTCAAAAATTTGAAAATAAACAACCGGGCTGTTACACTTCACTTCCGTACCTTTTCTGACACCGGTACCACCTCTTCCCTGCCTCTTCCCACGCCGCCACCACCACCCCGTGTCGAGCCTCACCGCCCTCTGCCTAGATCCATTCTGTTTGTAGTTCACTGACCTTCTCCGATCCACCAAGTCTTCTAAATAAGGCCTTATCCTCACCGCTACTTCCAGCTTTTCAAGCGGTAGCCATGGATGGTGTTGGCCGTGGCCCGGGAAGAAGCATAGGGGAGTGGAGAGAGAACGAGTGAAACACAGAGGAAAATTTTCTTTTCTTTCCGCAACACAAGCCTTCCTCCTCTATTCACTATTTTCTCAAACTCTCCCAAACTCTACAAATTTGCATGCCTTTAAATAGGCCTCACGCTCATACTGACTACACCACAACACGCACCCACTCGCTACAACTTCTCACGACCACGCCACTCACCACTGCTCACACCGCTTAGTCACATGCCCATGCCGCTTTACTCAATCACCTACCGATCGCTATAACGACGGTCGCCTACCCATACCGGGTAGTTCATCGTCTAAGGTATAGCTTGCATCATCCACGATGACCGTGTTGATGCTCTGATTACCTCCAATCGCTGCGATCGCTTCCCGAGATCGCCGCATGACCACGCCACTAGCTTCAACCTCGCCGTTCTTCGATCGCTTCCGATATGAGCTTGGCTTTGACCGCGACATTGCAGCTACGACCACTGCAACACGGGCGCCAAGACCACAGACATGCAGGAGCTACGAACGTGGCGCTTACGACCACAATGCTGGTAGTTACGACCACACACCGGTCGTAAATGACCACACAGTGGCCCGGTCGTTATGACCACGCCCACCGAATATCGACTACATTAGCTACGACTATCGACCATTGACCACGGCGGTTATGACTATCGACCATCGACCACGGCGGTTTCAACTACCAACCATCGACCACGGCGGCTATGACTACCAACCGTAGTCCATGACAAAGAACAACTACCGACCATCGACCACGGCGGCTATGACTATCGACTATTGACCACGGCAAAGAACGACTCACCGACCATCGACCACGGCAGCTACGACTACCAACCATAGACTATGGTAGCAACGACTACCGACCATTGACCACGGTAGCTACGACTATCGACTATCAACCACGGTAGCAACGACTATCGACCACGGCAACAACGACCATCGACCACCATGCATAATACATGACACACGAGTATATTTGGCTACGACCAGCATGAAGAGCTAGGACTACTCTCAACAACAAGATTATTTCCAACATTTAACCCCTAATCTTGTTGTCATCATTCGTGAATGCATCTTTGCCGAACTTCACATCAAGACCGATTTGTCATTGGCATTAACCATGATGAGATGTGCCTCCTCCTTCTTTGACTCGCTTTCTTGACTTGGCACTT
>JAYEVI010000340.1:0-100000 GCA_036346575.1 Dendrocalamus sinicus | reverse complement strand
GGCGCCTTAGTCGAAGTAGGCGCGCGAGCGCTCCGTGGAAGCCAGCCTCTAGTGCGTCTTATTGGGACGCACGGCGTAGAGATCCTAGACCACGCGCTGTTCATACTCCGCGAGGCGCGCGTGAAGAGTACCTACGCACGTGCGGGAGCCTTCGCGCCTTGGTTATGTGCCGTGGAGTGCGTGGGGCGATCAACCATGCCTTATTTATACTCCGTAGTGTGCGTACAGAGATAGCCCATGTGTGCGCGGGAACACCCGCGTCCTGTTTATACTCCGTGGAGTGCGTGGGACAATCAACCACGCCTTGTTTATACTCAGTAGAGTACACATAGGGAGAACCTCATGCGTGCGTGGGAGCATCCGCGTCTTGTTTATACTCAGTAGAGTGCACAGGGACAGCATCCGCGTCTTTTTTATACTCCGTAGAGTGCGTGCGGAGGCGGACCTCAATGCTATGTCTTATTTAGAGTCCGTGGACTGCGCGCGGAGGCAAGCCTCCGCGAGTTGCGGGCGGTGAAATTGCGTGCGGAGGCGGACCTCAATGCTACGTCTTATTTATACTCCGTGGGGTGCGTGCGGAGGCGGACCTCGACGCTACGTCTTATTTAGAGTCCGTGGACCGCGCGTTGCGGGCGGTGAAGTTGCGTGCAGAGGCGGACCTCAATGATACGTCTTATTTATACTCCGTGGAGTGCGTGCGGAGGTGGACCTCGACGCTACGTTTTATTTAGAGTCCGTGGACTGCGCGTCTTTGTTTATACTCATGCTCGTGTTTTTCACGGGGAGTGTGCGCGCGAACGCGTGTCTTTGTTTATACTCATGCCCATGTTTTTCACGGAGAGTGCGCGCGCGAATGCGTGTCCTTGTTTACACTCATGCCCGTGTTTTTCACGGAGAGTGCGCGCGCGAACGCATGTCCTTGTTTATACTCATGCCCGTGTTTTTCACAGAGAGTGCGTGCACGAACGCGTGTCTTTGTTTATACTCATGCCCGTGTTTTTGTTTATACTCATGCCCGTGTTTTTCGCGGAGAGTGCGCGCGTGAACGCGTGTCCTTGTTTATACTCATGCCCGTGTTTTTCATGGAAAGTGCGCGCGCGAACGCGTGTCCTTGTTTATACTCATGCCCGTGTTTTTCACGGAGAGTGCGCGCGCGAACGTGTGTCTTTATTTATACTCATGCCTGTGTTTTTCACGAGAGTGCGCGCGCGAACGCGTGTCTTTGTTTATACTCATGCCTGTGTTTTTCACGGAGAGTGCGTGCGCGAACGCGTGTCTTTGTTGCGGGAAACAAGAAAATTTGTGCAAACGATGAACTTTATTAAATTCCCGTTTGCGCAGGTGAGCGATTTACAAAAGGGGAGATATCGACCACTGACCGCTTAAGGACGGGGGAGACCGCTGACGAGCCTCTGCTGCTGGGACAACCCGTACACGGGGAGTGCGGGACGCTCTCCGGGGTGGCCCGGGGTCTCCGCATCTTCACACCCGGCCTAGGTGCCTTGGCGAGCCTCGCGGCATGGACCCCTGGCGCCAAGCTCTATGCGCCGAGCCATGTCCTGGTCGCCATGGACGATGATGATGGCCCGCGGTCCGGGAAGCTTCATACATAGGAAGCCGTGGTGCGGAACTGCCCCGAGAGAGTTTAGGAGCGGCCACCCCAATATGGCGTTGTAGGGGTATGCGATGTCAACAACGTCGAAGATGGCGTCCTCACTCCTCACGTTGTCGTTTTGGCCGAAGGAGACTTGGAGGCATATCTAGCCCAGTGCCCACAACACAAAGGTTGCCCTCCAAAACCTTGCATCCTGCAACGAGGACCCAACCGACTCCGAGGGATCCCCATCTGGTCGAAGGCCGCAGCGAACAGGATGTTCGCGGAGCTTCCACCATCGACCAGGACGCGCCTAACCTCGCATCCTGCAACGAGGACCCATACGACTAGGGGGTTTTGGTGGGGGAACTCCACGCCTTCTGCATCAGCGGGTGTGAATGTGATTTCGTGTTGTGCCCACTCCGGCGGTGTCTGCACTGGGTATGCCACAACATGGTGCAGCCTCCTCACGTAGGCCTTCCGTTGTCGTGCCGAGGCAAACTCCAATGAGGAGCCTGCAGAAATGACGTTTATGACCCTGTGCTGGGCTCCTTCCGGGGCTTGCAACTGCAGGAGGCCTTCTCGAGGCTGCTGCACATGGGCCTGAATTCGTAGGAGGCCTTCCTGGGCTGCATTCCTTGGTCTTGAGGGTGTTGGACGTGGGCCACGACAGGCGCGCGTGCCTCCGAGTTTTTGTCCCTGGCGACGCTCTGCCGGAGTGCTGCGATAGTGACGCAAGCACGCGTGTCGTGGTTGCCCCGGCCGTGGACTTTGCACCACTGCCCGTGGTGCTGGTCCTTGGAGGCGTGATCTTCGGAGCCGCCCACGATGTCAACGATGTAACGAGGTTTCCTAGACTTGCGTTGGTCGCGCTTGGGCCTGTCGCCTGACGAGTCTTTGTGCTGTGTATCTTTGCGTTCGGAGGCGTCCTTCGACTGCTCCTGCTTGCGCTTGCCTTTCGAGGAGCCCTGGTTCGGCGAGCCCTCGTCATTTGCCGAGCCTTCCGCCTGGTTGGTGTCGGAGTCATTGCCATGTCGCCGCCGTGCGTCCTCTTCCGCTCTGGTGTACTCTTCCATCTTGTCGAAGAGCTTCGCGATCGTCTTAATGGGCTTGCGCGCGTTGTACTCGGCCATCGGTCCCGGGCGGAGATCTTGTATCGCTGCATTCATGACAGTTGTTTTGTTGATGTCCTTGACCTGGCAACGTACTTTCGCGAAGTGTTTGAAGTAATCCCGAAGCCTCTCCTCAGGTTTTTGCTTGACTGCGAAGAGCTGGTCCGCATCGACACGCTCGATGTAGTTTCCCTGGAAATTGTTGTAGAGCCGATCGCGGATCTGTTCCCACACGTAGATGGACTGTGGCTCGATGGTGAAGAACCAAGACAGCGCCACCCCTTGTAACGCGAGGGGGAGTCCTTTTGCCTTCGTGGTATCGCCTCCGCCAGCGGCTTCGGTAGCGGTCTCATACACGCGCACGAATTCTCGCGGGTCGGTGTCACCCTTGTATGCCTCGATGACGCTCGGGAACTTGAAGTCCTCAGGCCAGGCCGCCTGCTGCAGGCCCGCGGAGAGCGGAGACTCCGGGTCTACGAGCCGTAGTGGGACGCGACTGGACGTAAGAGCGTCGCGGCTATCCGCCCTTTCCGGAGTGGGCTCAGACGCAACCACCGGCGGGGCGTACTGGCTCCGAGCCTCTTGTATGTCCCATACGGCCCCGCGGAGGTCTGACAGCTCCTACTGGAAAGCGTTGAGGGCCGCCAGCAGGGCGGTCTCCATCGTGGACGTGGTTGGGGCCATCGGTACGTCCGGCGGCGTGACCGAGACGGCGGCGACCACGGCCTGCGTGCCCAGGCTGCTCGCAACGTTGTCGTGGAGGACCCTGGAGCTGGTGACGAAGCCCGCGTCGTCGTCGGGACCGCTCATCGCTCCTGTGCTGGGTGGGAAAGTGGACGCGCCTGCGTTGCCACCGCCGGGGTTGGTCGTCGGGACGGTGGTGGCGTCTGGCGGCACGGCGACAGTGGCGGGGTCGGGCGTTGTGTCGCTGGTGACGGATTGGCCGTCGCAGCAGTGGCGGGTCGGGCGTTGTGTCGTGAACGCCGGTGCTCACAGTCGTCACACCCGCACCGCCACCCGTACCTGCCGCTGCTAAAGTCGAAGCCCTGGTATTGACGAGATTTCGCCGCTTCCGCCTTCTTCTTCGCCGCCGATGGTGAAGCTTTCTTTGGTGCCATCCTCCTTCGGATCTGGAGGCTTGCTCTTGTCCTCCCCACGAACGGCGCCAACTGTTGTGGTTACAGACCAAACAGAGAGAGAGAGTATGGTAGTGGAGAGTTAGGTGAGTAATGGCTTAGGGTTCCTTCCCATGGCATGTGTTGTATATATATGTCTACATGGGGAGTACTTTTACCATCATACCCTTACATCTGAGTGTTCCCCTTAGGGGTACTTATGTCATTATACATGTCCCATTTTGGGCCTTACATTCCTCTAACAGGCCTGCTGGGCTTAGGTGGGGGCCACCCCTACAACAACTGGGGTATAGTTCTCTCTACGAAAATCAAAGTTAGGTGCACCTCTGCTTGATAAGTTTCCATTCCATCCACAAAGATTTTTAAAATAGAACTAACTCGAGGAGGTTTCCGTGTCCACCCTGGACCATGGGCACGACTGTTTGAACAGTTTATACTCTGTAAAGATTGCATATCTTTACCCAAAAGAGATAAACAACTTGATGGGCCTACGCGATTTCTTCGTCACATAGATCGAGAGATTGTCACGAGGCCTTTATAATACCTCGCCCCTAGCATCTCACCCCTATGGGATGCTCCCACACATAGTGAGTGCCATAAGTTGTGAAGGATATTCCACCATAGCGATTAGCACAGTCCAACTCTGCTCTCTACAACGCTAGCCCAAGTTAAACATCACCCTCCACTTGGAGTCCCATTCAGGCCGGATCTTTGCTATGCTCCTGCATGTTCCCTCCTTTCCCCTACCTGTGAGATGACTTCGAGGGTTTAGTAAATTATTCAGCCAAGCTTATAATTTGCCAGCTTGTGGTTGTGCTGTTTTACAATAGGTGGTCAACACAGGATTAAGTCCATAATTTATCAGGACGGTACATACCACAACCAAAGATTCTCATATTACATCCATACCAACCTCTCTTACCATCTGCCCAGACAGGTACAACAAGTTTTTAGGGTTTGGAGAAGTATAACCTAGTTGTCACAAATTATCAGTCACTTATTTTCCGTGACTGTCCCAAAATAAGTTTTCATGTTTGAAGAGTAATGATTAGGCAATTTAATGCCATGGACTTGTATAAGACTAGCATAGCATTTAAGCATGACTTATAACTAGTAAAGTTACCATTAATGTCTAGGGTGACAAGGATCAGGTATCTCAATTGTCAAGGATGGCATATTAATATTACAACATCATCAAGTAGGCACACGTAGCTACCTTAAGATTTGACATACATCTGCATAATAAATTAAGCATGCAATTTGATAATTTAATAGAACATACTTTTACATAAAATGTGGGATCACTATGATTAAAGTGATGACTTGCCTTGGTTATTTTACTACGGCCTTGATCTAGTTCAAAGCCTGCTCAGTCGGTAGTCCTGAATTTTTGGTCTTCGTCTTTTACTCGAATCATGATCCTATTCAAACCTGTTGCCTCTTCGTGACTTCAGATTCTAACAAGCGAGTTGCGGGGAGAGACAGAGGCAAACACTAGTGCACCACAGGTCATCATAGATGATTCAAAAACGTCATCACAGACGGTTTCATGGGCCGTCTAAGTTTATGGGTTAGTAATAATACGACATCATTACAGACAGCTTTCAAACTATCTGTGATGCAGACTATCACAGACGGTTTGTAATAGAAACCATCTATGATATATGGTTTATCACAGATGGTTTCAACAACAAATTGTCTGTGATAAACCATATATCACGGATGATTTGTATTACAAATCGTCTGTGATAGTCAACTATCAAGACGGCTATGAGTTAATAACCATATGTGATATTCTTTTCTGTTCTTAAATCTATTTCTATTTATTGGCTAGCCTCAGGAAATGCTAGCCATGCCCTTTGAAATAAGCAGATCAACAAAGTATATATACATCCAATTCACATTCATTCACTTTAGAAACAAGAACATCCATTTCACAAATCAATTAATAGAAATAAAAAACAAATACACATGGACAATTAAGCTCAATCTTATCCTAGTGAAATTCATTCTACATTGTGGAACTTATAGTGTCCAACATTGAATGAGGCATCGAGGGCGTCGAATGTGAAGAGAAAGAATAAGTCCTCGAAGGTCACTGTGAAGATACAACAATGAATTGTGTTGCAGATAATGCAACATGAACCTGATGTTGACACCTGAGCATCGTTTTCCCTCTAGCATGTTGGCCTGTTCTATCTAATACATATACAATCTTTGACAAGATAGTCCTAGAGTTAGGAGGCACTCTTTTGGGATGACCAACAACTCGCCTAGCACAAATTTTTGTGCCAACGGCAAGTAGGGGATCTCATCATCCGTCTTCTCCGGTTTGCCCTTGCTGCCTCGGCTATAGGTCGACTTCACGGTAGTCAATAGGGCATGAGATATAGATGCACCGCGGCCTTGCTGCGTCTGTGCAGGTAGCGTTGGTGCGGATCACGCCTGTGGAATCGGCACTGGTGCAGATAGCTCCTGTGGACTTGGCACTAGTGTAGGTAGCTCGAGTGGACTTAACACTTATGTAGATGGCCCTTGTGGACTTGGCACAGGTGCAGGAGCCTCCAGGCAGATGTCGCTCTTGGGCCACTGGATGAATGTTCCAATGGCTTGCCCTATAGTCATGACGTCGTCATTGGGGGACATCTGTAGTGGGACGGCCTCGAAATTGGCATGAACACCATCCATATTCACTTTTGCAAAACCTAACACTAGAGATACACTGTGCACCAAGGCCCCGAGCTCAGATGGATATGCCTGGCCCCAAGAAGCGCATAGGGCAACAGAGGTATGTCTCACTTGGAGCTTGCACTTCATAGCCACCTACATAACGATACAAAATTAGCTGCTCCAATAGGCCTATCAATGGATCGAGCATTCCATAGATAATAATTATTACTAGGATGTCATCGATAGGAAATCGGTGGTTGCTTTCTGAGGTAGGGTTGGACGCGTAGCTACTCTGACTGTTGGGGGGCTGCATAGCACACTGCTAATTTTCGCTATACCTTTGCATCTCATCTCTTATTTTTGCCATGATGTCCTCTCGTAGCTATGCCTCGTGCTTGGCTTTGGCTCTCTTTCTACTACGGTATGCTTCGGAGTCCTCTAGGAAGCCATGTTTCTAAGAAACATAAAGACTAAGGCCTCTCATGCGACCCAGTGCTCCTTGTTTCCAAGGGCACTAGAGAGTAAATCTCTCTCCCTAACTGCCTCGAATGAGCCTTAGAAAGATTATACACTCAGCAATTCTAGGCGGTGGGACACTTCCTCCTCTACAGGGTTTCGAAAGAAGATGGCCCTCGATGACATGGTAGATGACCTCACTCTTATCCAGTTTCGGATGCTCTCATCAGGGATCCTGGGAAATAGAGATGAGGTCTCCCACAGGATTGCCTGCTCATCCTCCTGCCTCTATTGCGGGATTTTACCCGTATACCTAGCGGTGCCTAGTCTGTGGGGGTGTGTGTTTTTTGCTTGGAGGGACCTGTGTGCCACACTTTCACTCCTAAAATTATATGTCATCTTCATTGCCACAAACTCTTGCCATTGCGGTTTTAGGATTTGAATACTTGTCGAAGGGCGTCAAATCCTTCTCCACATATTACTTGACAAGCAGGCTCTTGAAGTTCTTCCACGCTTTGCACGTTGCTAGCAACGCATGTCATCACACGGAGGTCTAGTGTTCTTCCGAGATCTCAAACGATCGAAAAACTTCCATCCGTAGCTGACTTTTTTGAACTTCAATCACCTTCTTCCATGAAATGAATGTGATCTCAATCCGTTCCCGTGCAACTATTCTAACTATTCTCTAGAATACGGACACTACTCAACGAGGATTGAGAGGGGTCCCAAACATATCGACATCCGCGATGGTAAACTGACCCTCGGGCCTTTTTTATAGTCCTTTTCCTTTTCAGGATTTTCTAGGGGACGACGCATCACACGCATTCGGCGATGATGTCAAAGAATGAGTGGACTACATCTTCAAAAGGTAATAGAAGTGAGCAATTCTTGAGCCAATTCTTAGTGAACTTAGAATATGATCATGTATTTATGTGATAATTTCTCTAATTGGTTAGGCTTTGAACTCTAGTCTACCTTACCAAATATCTGAAGACAAGCAGTAATGTTATTTTATCAAAACTATTTACTTCGATAAATTGCATTCGTATCAATAATATATTCATGCTCTATGATCTCCGAAATTCAAAATATATGCTCCTTTTGTTCGCTAATAAGGCTTATTTTGTCATTTAAATGCTGATGGAATTATACTTTAAACTGAGCAATGTATAGAGATCAAACTATTATCTCTCAATGTGAACAATGTAATCAAGCCAATGGACAATATGGTAAACTGAGCACAAGCATGAGCATTTGTAATTAACATAATTCATAGAATACTCAATCTGACAAGTTATCCTCATCAAGTAATGATAAATCGATACTAGCAGAATACCCTCCCATTAATCGCAGAATACCCAGTGCTGCACCTTACAAGGAGGGCTGCCAGAGTCAAGGGAGGTGGCGACGGGCTCAGGAGAAGGTGGAGGGCGATGGCCTCAGGGGAGGAAAGCCGCCAGAGTTGGGGGAGGCGGCGATAGCATCGGGGGAGGCGGCGATAGCATCGAGGGAGGTGGCAATGGGCTCGGGAGGAGTAGAAGGGCAACGGGCTAAGGGGAGGAAGGCTACCGAAGTCAGGGGAGACGGCAACAGGCTCAAGAGGAGGAGGGCGATGGGCTCCAGAGGAAGGCCACCAGAGTCGGGGCGAGCAGCGACATTAGTGGGTAGTACGGTGGGGACAAACCCTAGTACGCAATATATAAGGGAATAATCGTAGATAGTTCTATTTAAGAATCATCTGTGATCACTACTACAAAAGAGACTATACTGGACGGCTACATCATAGACGGTTCATCCAGAACCGTCTATGCTTAAACTATCATAGATGGTTTATAGTAGCAACCGTTTGTGATATTTTTACAGAGGGTTATTCACATGAACCGTCTGTGATAATTGAAACATCACAGATGGTTCGTGTTAATTACCGTCTGTGAAAGTTCATAGATGATTCTTAATACGAACTGTCTATGAAAGTTGCTTACATCACATACGGTTCATATAAAAAACCATCTATGATATTACGCACTACTACAAAACAAGCTATACTGGACGTCTCACCACAGACGGTTTACGTGGAGCTGTCTGTGTTTTGTTCTTTGTCGTATGAATTGAACTACAGAAGCTACTGAGATGAGAGTCAAATTCAAGGCAAATTTATTACAAAATTCCGACAAAAAGATATTCCCAGATATTAGTCTTCTGGGCTTTATATGCTTCTTCTTTGAGTTTTAGTGTTAGAGGATCTGCCGTTGAGTTCTCGAATGCCGTGAAGATTGTCCTTGCCCTCTCCACTTCCTCCTCTAGCCTGGGCAAATCATTAGCATGGCCCATAATCTCAAAGAGGATGCCATGATAAGCTTCCTCAGAATCGGCCAATTCTGCTTGATCGGCAAGGTTATCCGTCTCTCCACTGCTGCAAGCGCTTCCTCTGCTTTGTGCACATGGCGGAGAAGAACGAGGCTAAGGGCAGTTTCCCTTTGCTGAGCGGCAATGAGACACCTCCGTGGATGGCAGATGATGAGGTCCATCTGACGGATGGAAGCGAGTCGAGGAAGGAGAGCAAGGTGTGAGCGGAGCTGCTACTCCAGATGTAAATTGTTGGTCGCCGGTGCAAGGTTGCAGCCGAATAACTCATGATGGATAGATGAGATGAAGGAGATCAAAAGATGGTGAGATGCCATTATTGAGAAGTCTGGTGAAGAAGATGAGGGAAAGGACAAATTTGAAGAGATGGATTAAGGCACGCATATTTAAGCATTATCATAGATGGTTCGTATATCAAACCGACTCTGATATTAATATCACAGACGGTTTGTATACCAAGCCATCTCTGATATTAATATCATAGACAGTTAGTATAACAAATTGTCTGTTATGTGACTTATCACAGACGGTTCGTATACCAAACCATCTCTGATATGAGCATTATCACAAACGATTCATATAACAAACCATCTTTCATATTCATTACCACAGACAGTTCGTATAGCAAACCGTCTCTGATAATGACACGTCACCGATCCGTGGCGTATACCCCAGGATTTCGATCTCACCCGTCCATTCTCTTCACATCGAATGGCAGGCACCGGTTCCTTTTACCGCTCAACCCTTATTAATTACTCCCCATCTACCTTTCCACCTACAGTCACGCATGAGTTCATCCACTAGATTCCTGTATCCTCCCCTCGATGACGCCGACTACCACCGTGGGCTATTGCCTCTGTTGTGACACCACGGTCGACTACACAACACACTCTTGTCGTAAGTGTCGTAAGAGTGTCCTGTGTAGTCTCACCGTCATGCCAAAAAGGTAGCGCTACCGCCATCCGATGCATCCAGCTTGTTCCTCGACGACGCCGATTACCACCATGAGCTAGTGCCTCCGTTGTGACACCACGGTCGACTGCATAACACACTCTTGATGATGAGGACATCCCGAAGGTTTCTATCAAGAGAGGATGGAGATGAACATGTTGTTATCCAGAATTGTTTAATGCTACAAGTGGTGAACCAGAGGGAGGCGAGAGAGGAAGGGGCGCCACAAACATGAAGGAAACGCAGCCCAAGACTAGAAGAGTCCATGCGCCAATTGAGGAGTTTGTGGGCCTGCATGTCAATGATGGGCTGAGATTGTTTAATAGTGCTACGCATGAACAGTATCAGGCCGCGCTACAGTATCATGAACAGTACCGTGCTACAGTACCCGGCCCATGAACAGTGTCGTGCTACAGTACCCCCGTGCGTGAATAGTACCACATGGAAAATTTAGTGCTGAATAGTTCTTAGGCTGAGACTATATATTGAGGGGTAGACCTCCATTGTAAGAGAACCACCATGAATCAATCTACTATTTTTTCAAAGAGCCATGCGCTTGTTCCTCCTAGGGTTTGACATATGATTGCAACCTAGAGGGGAATCAGGCGTTCTTCCCCACTGTTCTTGTGATTCCTTATGATTGGCCAGAGCGACGAGGCAGAATGGTGAACAGGCTCACGCTGGGTCGGCGACCTTCTGTTTGTGCCGCCCAAGTAAAGACCGCCAAGCGAACTATCGCATTAGGGGTCAGCTGCGCCAGCTCCAATCCATAAATTCGCAGGACTTCACCGACGAAGACCGTCGAAGGCATCCGGAGCCCGGCATCAAAGAATGCGACGAAGACAATCGCCTCCATCTTTGCCGGGTGCGGTTCCGTCTCATTGGGGCCGGGCAGATGAGCCCCGTCACGCTCCTCCAGCTTCCTCTCCCGGACGAGTCTCTGAAGCATCTCCTCAGTGATGCGACTCCGTCCCAACACACGGGAGCAGCGGCCTCCCAAGTGCTCCATAGCATCCCACTGTTTGTTAACTTGCGCTGGCCCTCGCACCACCAGAGCGTACTCTACCGGGGGAGGCGACAAGCCATGCTGGCTGGACGAGGTTCTACCGCTGAGCCGATGGGCGGGATCGTCGTGGCAAGCCATCCTTCTCCGAGGTGGGGCGCTAAAGAGCAAGAGCAGGGGCGAATTGCACTACCAGCAGAGCAAAGAAGGCAGGGCTAAGCGACCAGCAAGGAAGAGCATTCCAATGCCAGTGGTGATGCATTATAAAGCCCCCTCACCTTCCCCACGGGCGGAAGCGCAACCAGCGGGAGCCCAGCGGTTCGGCTACCCACGATCGGGAAGTGCAATCACTGACAGCGGGGGGCACGCACCGATAGCATCCCGCCACGCGTCCCGCCCCTATGGGGAAGGGGCGAGAGGCCGCGGTCGTGCGACTGCTGACAGCCCACGACACGCCAATCGCAGCCCGCCGCATGTATCCTCCCATCGGGACAGTGCGCACGGCGACAGCAGGCTGCTCCTGACAACTCAGGGGCCAGCGCGATTCTCGCTACCATTAAGACGCACTACCTGACCGCGGAGCCTCCTGGCCAAGCCGACATCACACCAGGCGGAGCCCCTCACCCTACTCGACGCCCGAGGTTAGGCATGGGGGCCTCACCCACCCCGCGCCCATGAGAATCCGCGGCGCGAGATCTGTCTTCGCCCCTACCTCGACCCCGCCGACACCTCCCACTTCGACTCCGCCGACATCTATTAACTTCGCCAGCGCCTTCAACTCCGCAACCAGCACACGCCTTCGCTGCGGCTTCGACTTCGGCCTAGCTACCAAGGGGCCCTGAGGGTGAGGACGACCTCGGCAATCCGCCCAGTGTCGTACCCCCGCGAGACGCACACATTACACCAAGCAATCAACCCACCAAGCAATTCAGAAATTCACAGGCCGCAGGGACGGAGGGGGCCAACTGGCTCGACAACATGGCTTCGGCCTGTGAAGCCCGTCACTATGAGAGGCTCCTGTTGTAGGGGTGGCCCCCACCTAAGCCCAGCCGGCCTGCTAGAGGGTTGTAAGGCCCAAAATGGGATATGTGTAATGACGTAAATGCCCCTGAAAGGAATGCTTGAGTGTAAGGGTATAATTGTAAAAGCACTCCCCATGTGGATATATATATACAACACAGGCCACGGGGGAAACCCTAAGCACTTGCTCACCTAACTCTCCACTACCATACTCTCTCTCTCTGTTTGGTCGGTAACATATATCACATAAACATTTCATTCATCAGTCAACTTGCTTATTTCCTTTAAAAATTAGCCCTTCATGATGATCGACGCGTATGTAGCTACTTTCGTCACACCCTTCCTCTACCCTTATGCCGTTTCTAAAAGGAGGCAACTCATCAAATTGATTGTATTCTACCTCGTCTACTACATTCTCAACTCCGACAGTCCTTCTTTTTCCATGAAGAACTACGTGGCACTTCTTATTTTCCTGATCGGTTACATAGAAAACTTGAACAACTTGGTTAGTGAGTACAAATAGTTCGTCTTTATATCCGACATGTTTGAGGTCTACGGTAGTGACACCGTACTTGTCGACTTTCACCTGTGGGAGATGGACCCAACGGCACCAAAATAAGGGGATCTCGAAAAGCACGTAGTCGAGCTCCCAAATCTCTATGAACCCATAGTAGGAGTTCCTCAACCCATCAGTATCGAACACATCTATGCAGACACCGCTGTTCTGGTTAGTGCTCTTTACATCCTAAGCCTGCGTATAGAATGTGTACCCATTTATGCTATATCCTTCCCATGTCACAATTGTAAATGTTGGCCCTTTTGCCAACCATGTCAGCGTATCACTTAACGAACTCCTAGCGAGTCGCTCCTTCAACCATTGGTTGAACCGACTGTTGTGTTGTCTCATAATCCAAACATCTGGCTAATCTAGATTTTGTTGCCGAAGCATGCCCTTGTGCTGGTCGATATATGGGGACACTTCAGTCATATGCTGTAAGACTGTGAAATGGGCTTGAGTATACGCATCCATATCTGGAGTGATTGCTTTCGTTCTGATGGTCCCGATACCCTTGAGCCTCCCCTCATGGCGAGATAGAGGCACACTTATTAGTTCGACCTGACCCATGTAATCAACATAGAACTCAATGATCTCTTTGGTTGCACAACCTTTAACGATGCTATCCGGTCAAGATCGATTCTATACATAGGACTTGAGAATTCCTATTAACCTCTCGAACGGGTACATGCTACGTAGAAACATATGCCCGCACATTTTTATATATCCCACACAATGTGAACAATGAGATAGACCATGAAATCGGAAAAACGATGGAGGGAAATACATCTCAAGATGACATAGAGTCATCACCACCTCGCCTTGTAGACCATCTAGTCCTTCGAGATTGATGACCTTCGGAGTAATCGAGTTCTAAATTCATTCTCATATACATAAATGCAAATTCAGTAATGTCTCAGGAGTAAATATATATTACTTAATTATTTTTTACCAGTCAGTAATGCCGTCATTTCGTTATACCGAGACCGTTTACATATATAGAAAATAGTTAATACAAATTCAACAGCTTTATTTTACATATGGCCAAACAGCGTGGCCAGTCACTTCTTACAAAAGATAACAAAAAAAGAAGAAACTAAGTATTTTCTAGTGGCGGAGGTAGCATGCTATATCTTCCATTAAAGCTTCATAGGCAATGTGGTCGGGATCGGACGGTTCGGGATCATTAGCGAACGAAGCTCAAAATGCATCCACCCACTGACACTCTTGTTCGACTGTCTCCCGAACACCCTCCAACTGAACCAATCAAGTCAAATTGAGCCCATAGGCTCTCTTTCCTTTCTTGAGGGGTCTCGGCAAGGTTGACTCGGTCATCTGCCGCCTTGACTAAGCACTCCAAGTGATGGTTAGCTCGCCGAAAGCGGGAAACCAATCGAAAGACACAGCGGTGGAGGATGTCAAGACGGTGAAAGGTGGCCTTCAACTGTTTTGGCCAATCCTCAGACATAGGAGGGAGGACATTGTTGGCATAGTGTCCTTTCATAGCATTTGCCAGCGTACAACCAAAGAGGTGCTCGACCAAGATGGCCAGGTTGCCATCAATGTCGGTGACAAGGAAGAGTAGGGAGCCATTTATTTGTGTTTGAGAGACAAAAAAGATAGCCGCCTGGCGAGGTGCTCGTACAAGATATGTGGGGATTAATCTCCGCTGGCAGATGATCATTTTTATACAACAAGGAAACATTTGGTGCGTGAGACGAAGAGACGCATTGGGTAGCCGAAACGATCAAAAGGCGTGCATCAGGGAGACGAAGCGATATCACAGTCAGTTCCAACCACAAATCGTCTGTGATATGCAACTATCACAGATGGTTCTTATCAACAACCGTCTGTGAACTATCACATACCGTCTGTGGTATATGGAATTATCACATTATAAACAAGAACCGTCTGGCATAGTTGTGTATCATAAGTAGTACACGGTCACGCTTGTAAAATTATCTATGATAATTACAGCATAGACGGTTCTCCATAAACCGTCTGTGATGAAGCGCCTAATATAGCTTGTTTTGTAGTAGTGATCCTCCACCTTTAGTGAGTTAGGTGATGAGGGAGGCGGTACCACATCTACTCTACTCCTAATCCTACATGGTGCATCCTAGCCGCAGCAAACACCATACGTAGCAGGGAGGTGGGGTTTGGAGACACGTAGAGGTTGACGATGGTGAGAAAGGCATCAAGACATGCTGTGCTGCGAGTGCACACGGTGGTAGCGAGGCAGGGTGACAGCCATGACCTAAGATAGGAGGGCAAGGAGGTGGGGATTGCATTTTTTTTAGGGATAGACTATTGCACAGGCGACTGAAATTTTTTTATCTTTCAGTCACCTAAAGTTGTACTTTGAATCACCTGAAGTTGCACATGTTTTTTTGGAGGGGGCTGTAATTTTAGTTGATTGAGAGTGCAATTTCAGGTCACCTGAAGCTGCACTCTGAATCACCTAAAGTTGCAGCTGTTTTTTTAGGGGGGCTGCAAGTTTAGTTCATTGAGAGTGCAATTTTAAGTGACTGAAACATAAAAAAAATTCAGTCGCCTGTGCAATAGCAAAACTGTTTTTTTATTAAGTATATTATATCTCATGGTAGTTTTGATTTTATTCTATACCATAAGTTGAAGGGTAAGGGGATGCTTGAAGAGGTCAGATGATTCTTTACTAAATGTCTTATATCATAAGGTCTTCTTTGATAATTTCACATAGTATTTTAAGCTTCTTTTGCGAAACGCATGTTAAAATCTGCCGGCATGGCATTTTGCAGAACACCCCCCTATAATGAGACTTATACATTTCTCATAGCGTCTTGTATTAGGCAGTTTTCTTAGGTGGTTTTAGAAATCGCCTTGAAAAGTTTACTTGTTTACGTGTTTTTATTAAAATTACCTTAGAAAATAGCTAATCCAAGGCATTTTCTTAAAATGCCTTCCAGAAAACGCCTTTAATTCCATCCATGTTGTAGTGGCATATATAGGACTAGCAAGTTCCTGCTATCCTTTGTTTTCACCAGGGTAAAAAGTTGTAAGGGTAAAAACATGAGAGGTGGATCTTTTTCAGCCCTTACGCTGCCATGGAATTTAATTTGGTGCAGCACGGGATAGATGAGCAGCGTGATATGGAGAGACATCTTTCTGGAGTATCTGCAGAGCCAGAGACGTGCAATAGATGGAACGAGGACATTACAGGGAAACCGTGCACAGTTCCCGGTTCTTATGTCTCGTGGGATTAATTCGTATCCTACCCTCCTCAGTCCACAGTGCTTCAATAGATACTGAAATCTTGCAAATGAAGTACAAACTATACATTACTACTACATAACGTATTTTAGCGTAGGAAAAACCTATAGTGAGTATACAGCAAAGCAGTACTCCTAATGGTACTATACTTGAGTAATGTGGATTTGCACTACAGCAATGAATTCCTAGCTAGGTCTGCAAATTTGAATCCAACGGCCGGCCAATAATAGGATAATGACGAAATAACATGCCTATATGATGTGTTATATTATACTATTAAGGTGCCTGTGCGTTACAACGAAAACTTAAATTTATAGCAAATGTCATGTATATTCTATCCATTTATCCTAAGGAAGCATATATGACATATATGACTCAAATTTTTTTACTTGCAATAACAGCAGCAAAGGAAGTATATATGACACAAAAAGCTGATAAGAGCAGAGTTTGCTTGGATCTAGAGCCCAAGTCAATCAAAACTAGAACTCAGGAATTTGAACTCACATTCCACCATTTTATTCATCCAATTCAGAGCTTCGCTTTTTACCAACTATTCAGATTGAAAACATAACATGTTAAGCATCACCACATTTGCAATTGCAATTACGTATATTTAGAAAAAGTGTTTGCAGGAAATGTTTACAAAAAATGTTTCCTGAATCCTTCTTGATGTATAAATTAGCATCAAGTTTCATGCTGCTACTTCCTTGCAGATCAGTTAAAATAGCAGTGGACATGCTAGGATAATTTTTTGATGATACCATGCTCTCTCATCATGTCTTTAATGCATATATTATCATCCTTCAACTCTTTGGACTGGACCGTAGCAACACAATAAAAATATTTTTGCTCCTATGTGGTTAATTAGTTTGTCATTTTTTTATAATCATCTTCAACTCTTTGCATTGGATCTAATACATTTTACTATACCTCAGGCATGTTTCATTTGACAGCAAACATCTAAAAATTGGCATATGAACAATCCATCAGATTTGTGAAGCGGATAAAAGGAATTAAATATTCAGTCAAACATCATCTGATTAAGAAACAAGAAACTTGGATGGATTGCTCATAGCCAGCTAACCAGAATTTTTTCCATCAGATGTGAATCATATCAAACTACACAACCACAAGACTACGGGAGAGGACGTAGACATGCAAGAATTCACCTTTGCGCCTTTTATAGCAGTAGAGATAGACATTATACAATTTAGATTTTAAAGAATTCCATGGAGTGATCAATATATAAGTGCATCCCGAGGTGTATCGTTGAGTCTGTTGAAACATACCATGTATTAATACTTTGAGAGATTTATGCTCTGATATATTTATGCCCTTGAGGAATAGGAACCCATGGTAGTATCTGGAGATGTTAGCTTTAGTGGATTACCCATTATGATCTATTTACACGTTCAGTATGACATCATCAGAACCAACCCCGCTGAGATACTGGGTCCCTGATTCATTTAAGAGACTGTTCAACCACTGGTTGAGTCATCCAATTTCCAATTCAATATATGATTATATGCCTTCCAGTAGAAAAACATATACAACAGAAAAACCTATGTTTTCTATACAAAACACAAGCACTTCGTATTCATCTGAAATGCATATATATATATATATATATATATATATATATATATATATATATATATATATATATATATATATATATATATATATATATATATATATATATATATATATATATATATATATATATATATATATATATATATATATATATATATATATATATATATATAAGTTTAAAATGATGACCCTAAATTAGTTATATAATATGAAACTTCCTTATTTTTTAAAACACCATTTTTGACTTTACAGACAATGCATTTACTGCTCAAAGTTATAGAGCAAATGAAAACCACACTGGTAAGATTTGTATTGTAAGTATTTCACCTTGCTATAATTTATGTATCTTTTAAAATCTAATTCTCAAACCTATGACAAAAACTACAAAGACAAAAAAAAAACAAATAGAATGCTCAACTATAGTATGCGCCTTGATCTCGTTTCTCAGCAAAATATTTTTCTGGCACCATCAAAAACACTATTAACATTAACTTCTGATTAGGGTATGTTCCAAAGTCTATAAACTCATAAGCAGGGTGGATCCTATATCATGCGGTTCACATGCTCATGTGGATTTCGAAATACTTCAAATGTCCCATGAAATTGTAGTTATAACCTTTTAAAACAATAATAAAATAATTTCCATCTATACCCTCTCTAGAATAACATATCAATTGCAGATCCAAGTTGTAATGTAAAAATTGAGATAAATATGGAATTTATTCGATAGAAATATCATGATTCTTCTACTAGATCAACCTACACATGTGCCACAACCATGGGGCGGGGCGGGACAATGTTTCTTCTAAGCTATCATGAGGACTTTTTATTCATTATTTTTTAAATGGTGTTGATAGTAATTGGATTTCTGATTCGCTTTTCAAATTTTCATAATTAACCCACGGTAACATAGAGTATTTACCTACATATGTACTACAAGCCACAAAGATGAAACATGACAGCAAGTAACACACTGCATTATTTGCATTAGCATAATAAACACCCTGACCTAGAATCATCACCATAGGTCTCAAGACAGTTCTAAACTACTAATATGTTAAACTCAATTCAAAATTTTCACCAGCACAAGTATGTGGACAACCTACTTTTGATAAATTTGGATAACACCATATAATTATCACATTTGACATCTGTAAATGAACTTTATAAGCAGCATGGAGAGACCATGTGGATGCAACCCCATGCATGTGATGAGTAATTGACGAGTTTTCTGAAAAGATTGAGTTTGGTTTGTGCGTTTCGTGCCATGATGGTATTTGGCTCAGTCGGGTTTGGTTAGTCGGACTTAAGGCGTATTCCTCTTCCCGTTTGAGCTTATGGGTCATTTCATGCTTAAGTATGATTCATTGATGCTAATTGTGATTACTTGTTTCGAGCGGTGCTATGTGATGTGTTTCTTGTCTGTGATGGCTGCAAGACGTCGAGGTGGAGTCGTGGCGAGGCACAGGATGACCGGACTAGGCGCGAGCGGTGCCAAGGTCAGAATGATCGAGGTGTGCCGAAGACGGTAAGGGCTCGAGGTAGCTGCAAGGCTTGGAAGGCAAGAAATGAGGAAGCTTCCTGGAAGGTGCAGGAGGGGCATTTTGGTAAATACGTAAATCTGTACTAAAGGAAGTGGATTTGGGTAAAGCACAAGAGTTGTCTTTCTAGCATAGATTAGAGTGTTTCTCCTGTCTAGTTGTTTAGACTTCTTCCTCTCATCTTGTGTTTCTAGGATGCTGCTTATTAGCTACTTCACTTCTCACTAGGTTGAGCTCACTCACTTCTTATAGGTTCTAGCGAGGGTTGGGCCACCCTCGGGTAGATGGGGTACGTGTTTGCTCCATAGTGTGTTAGATGATCAGCTGATAGTCCTATAGTCATATGGGGTAGATAAGAGTCAGTCTGAGCCATAGTATCCTCTATATCTTTTCTATGCTTTAAGGACTGTCTTTTCTGATTTTCTTGCCAGCTTCTCGATTTTATTGCTTTGGTTCAGGGGGAGTTCATTTGGGAACTTCTAGATCTTAATATTGACATAACTCAACTTGAACTAAAGTTGCATCTCATGTTGAGGGGGAGCTGGATTTTCTTGCATTTCAGCATTCTGCATTGTAATATAACTACATGGAGCCTTAATTATTATCCTGATATGACATGTTTACAATGAATTACATCTTGCCATGATCTATGCTTACTTGCTAGACTTATCATGACTTTATATGTGTAGTCAAGTCTTTGCCATGATAGGTTGATTAAAATGCTAAATTTGAACTAATTCATGTCATGTTAGCTCTTGAGATTAGTCTCTCTTTAGTTATCCTTTTATGATTCATGCCATGTCAAATAGGCTGAGTTGAGTCTTGAATCTATATTGAACTTTAGATTGAGCTGTGTTAGTTCCTTTATGAAACATAAGTTAGTACAAGTCCTCTGTTCATGAAAATGCAAAAAGATCTCTTTTGTGTGAAAAAACTAATCTCACCAATTCTTTCTCATGAGACTGCTTGCCATTGCACTAGGCATGAACTCAGGGGGAGTTTTGGTTTACCAAGATCATCTTCTTAAGCTTCTCGCTTGAAGTGGTCGCATAAGGCTTGAGATCTAGAACATGACTACACAAGCATCTGGTTGGAAACAATCATGAGATTTATAAAGTCAAATATGTTAATTGTGCTCAATTTGCTTAATTCCACAAAGAACAAGTACTTAAACAAATATCTCCTTCTTGAACTTGTAGCACTCTAAATTGACTCAATACTAGCTTCTTGGTTCCACTTAAACTATTGACATGGCTTGCATCATCTTTGGATACCTCTAGCTAGACTATAATCGTGGTTGACTTGACATGCTAAGAAATTCGACTAATTTTCAGATTGTGACTTATTTAGCTTAGCTTGATTATACATGTATTATCATGATCTTGATAGCATCCTTATATGTTATGGCTTGATGTAATACTTCATGGTAATTTTAGATAATCTTCATGGCTCTAAATGCTTAAGATGAATAATTTTCAGCCATTCCATTCATTCTCATGATTGGTTCTCTTCCTTGCATCTTGATGACTCTATTGCCAAAAGGGGGAGAATAGCAGAGAAAACGCCATTTGGGAACATTTGAGAATCTTCTGGAGCTTTGAAGAACAATTTGCTCTTTCTTTTGTAGCTCTAGTGTTCCTTTGTCGACATGGTCATAAGCTTTTTTTATTTCTTTTGGACCATGTTTGAGTTTCTTTCATTTCCAAACTCAACTTTGTGCTTTTTCTGGGTTTGTCAATATACTCATCAAGAGGGAGATTGAGAGACCATGTGGATGCGACCCCATGCATGTGATGAGTAATTGACGAGTTTTCTGAAAAGATTGAGTTTGGTTTGTGCGTTTCGTGCCATGATGGCATTTGGCTTAGTCAGGTTTGGTTAGTCGGACTTGAGGCGTATTCCTCTTCCCGTTTGAGCTTATGGGTCATTTCATGCTTAAGTATGATTCATTGATGCTAATTGTGATTACTTGTTTCGAGCGGTGCTATGTGATGTGTTTCTTGTCTGTGATGGCTGCAGGACGTCGAGGTGGAGTCGTGGCGAGGCACGGGATGACCGGACTAGGCGCGGGCGGTGCCAAGGTTAGAACGGTCGAGGTGTGCCGAAGACGGCGAGGGCTCGAGGTAGCTGCAAGGCTTGGAATGCAAGAAATGAGCAAGCTTCCCGGAAGGTGCAGGAGGGGTGTTTTGGTAAATACGCAAAGCTGCACTAAAGGTAGTGGATTTGGGTAAAGCACAAGAGTTGTTGGAGGCTTAGTGGGTAAAGAGAACATCAAACCCATTAGTGGGAGGCTATAAAAGGAGGAGGGTTCCTGCATGTAGTCTCCAAGCTTTGGGAGGCTGTTTTGCTTTGCATTTCTTTTCTTTAGTTGGTGAGAGTTGTTGAGAGAGGCAGAGGATTGCAGGGTGTGTCTCCTGCGTGAAAGTCCCTTGCATGAGCTCTTGAGGGAAGTATGTAGGAGTTCTTGATTTGTTTTCCTGATGATTGTGAGAGGGAGACGATGAGTTGATACTCCATGTAATCATTTCTCTATGTGTAATCGCGTATGGGGATGAATCTATTTCATTTGAGATGTTCCTGCCTCCCATTTTTCCTTCGTGTGCTTGCTCTGCTTGATTTCTCAGATTTTTGTTTTTGTGTTGATTCTCGCTGAGTAGCAAAATGGATTGCTCTGTGATGGGATTGTATTTCTAGACCCTTTGGTCTGCTAATTCCAAGAGCAAAATGATTGAATCACAAGAATCACTTTTCTCACTTTTCTGCAATCTTGTTCTTTTCTGTTTTGTGTTCTAGGGTTTGAGGTTATTTTCGTTTTCCCTTAAGAGAGTGTGCCCAGGTTTGAGTCTCTGAGCCCTAATGCTATTCCCTAGCTAATCTGTTGGATTCATGGTCAAAGAATCAAAGATTAAGTGGGAATTTGGTTTTTGGTGCAGCTCTCTGTACATTTTCAGTTTTTGGGCAAAATCTCAAATTATTGCTCAAATGATGAAATCCTTAGTACCAAATGTGCTTGATACTATTTAGAATAGGTTCTTGATCTTTTTGGCCAGTGGGAAACAACAGCAATCCTGTATTTTGCCTGGAATTTGAATTTTCAGGTCTTGCTGTTTCGAGTTTTTCAGTCTGGACTCTCTGGTTTTGGGAACCCGGTCTGACCAGCTCGTTGGGACCTGTCTGACCGGCAGCCGTTATCCGGTCTGACCAGCCAGACTATAGCCAGACCGGCCTCTCAGTTGCAGTCAGACCGGCCAGATGTGTCTTGCTGCTGATGTTCTATGTTCAATGGTATCTCTTGCCTGCCTCGTTTTAGTATCATTGCTTGGCTTTCTCCTTCTGGGTATTTGAGTCTCCAGTGAGCCTAACCTGTTTCTTCATCGCATTTGTTGCTATCGGAAAGAACATTTTAATTGAGTACTTTTGGGGGAAATTTTTAAAGGGCAACATTCACCCCCCTCTGTTGCCGATTTCGATCCAACAAGCATAAAAAGCAAAGATTTGGAAGACAACGTACAAGAACATTACAAAAACAAGGGACAAGTGTGAGACTTAATACATCAGAATCAGATGGCCACTCCATCAAGTAGACTGCAGGTGAAATCATTCTTTACCAACTCAATTTTGTGTGCCTTCACAACAGTACCTAGAATAAATTTGCATTACTTTTTCAATAGAATAAATTTGCAAAATTTGAGTTACGTTTAGCACAATGCACTTTAATGCAATTGTTCTTATTGATAATATTCCTTTGCATCTCATTCTCAAAAACAATTATGGATCATTACTCACTACCATCCTAAATAATCTTAAACATATAGTCAAAATGTCATCTAGTACGGACTGTTGGGCATAAAAAAGACAATAAGCCCCAAACCTCTCCATGGCTAGACCAAGCTCTGAAGCCAAACAACATATCAAATCACATGATAATGAAGGGATTAGAATTCTAGATCCACAAAATCATGCAGTAAAGGGCACCTCTCCACAACATTGACCTTCTCCAAGCCATATATCAATGAGTTCATGGTCTATCCCTGATTCTGTACAGTAAATTGAGAAACACAATAACACTCAAAAAATCTACCGACAAATCAGAGGGAACAAGATCTCAACTAAAATCTATAGTGAACTGCACATCTGATAAATCAAGAAATTCTTAGGGAGCCTGTAGGTTAGATGAAACCAAAGAGATAATCTTTTGGCTGGGGATACCTAGCTAATGTCACTGAGGTGGATGAAGTCGGCGGAGTGGTCAAGGTCATCGCCGAGTGGGTAGCTAGTGTGCTCAAGCTCCGCCCACTCATCAACTGTGCTAATTTGGTACACGAATGCCTGTGGCACCAGCTTTGCCATTGCAGTTGTCCATACTTCACTAAGAATGTTCAGGACATATTTTATCTCCACCACCTCCACATGCGTGAACCGGAACATCGGCCCTCTCTGCACGATGGCCACCCCATCCTGCCCCTCTCCTCATACTCCGACCATAATTCGCTCCTTCTCTTGTGGCGCTGCGACTATGAGGAGGAAGATTAAGACACTGTCTTCCTGGCGGATCAAACAACAAAGAAACTGACAAGCTCACAAGACAGGCAAAAGCGTACTAACCTGAAGACATGGAGGTCATCACCCACGAACGCAGCCATTGGACCCTATTTAAAACTAAGCTATTGCAGCCATTGGATGTTTTTCTTTGTTTGTGTCCATTCGATACTTAGAGATATATTATTTTGTAATTTAAAAACTATAGAAGAAGATATTCCTTACGTACAAATCTTATGTCAGATAGCCCACAATTTACTTGAACCACGCAAGGCAAAAGGAAAGGTGCGAGGGAAAAAACAAAGGCAGTTGGCATTGTGCACATACGTGACACACTATGACAAGCTATGAAGATCAAGAATCCAAAATTCCGAAAATCTTGGTTCTTAAATAAGTTTAGCCCATGAACAATGCAAAAATATCACTATTATAAATTTGAAAATCCATGAAATTGTTTATCCATAGATCCAAATGACTTGAAACATGAACAAAGACTAGACAATGACCTTAAGAACCTATCCCAACAAAAATACTTGAAAGAACTAGAGAGAATTGGGATCTATAGTTTGTGAAGCTCTATTGCAACCTTTTCCATTTGAATGAAGATTGCACCAGACAAAAAAAAAAAAAAACGGTGAATATGACTTACTCGTGCATGAATGATGGCCAAGATGGTTATAGATGTGCTCCCACATGTCACATCAAGTTAGAACACCAAAGAAATCAAGGTAGAAACAACTTGATCAAGAAATTACTCGGAGAGGGTAAAAGAGCAAAAATCGGATTTCTTCATGAACTTGCCATGTAAGTGTCTAGATGAGTGGAGATTGATTTCCACAGGTTATCTTCATCTTTTACATGTTCTTGCCACAACAATATTAAGTAGGGGAAAGAGAGGATGAAAAACAACCAAATCAAGAGCAAATAAATCAACACAAAAGAGATTCATAGAGATGAACAAAGATTGATGTATTGTTACTTGAGGAGAAAGGTTTTACAGCCACTCCACCTAGAGGATAAGAGAGCACGCCACAACACTCAACTTCTCTCAAACATAACCCTAAAACTCATGAACACTTAATCTCAAGAGAGGACGGCTGGATAGTTAACCACAAGCCTTTATCCCAACCCATTAAATAGATGGGCTAGCCAACCTATCTAACTCTTAGTGGATACTATCCACTTAGCACAATGGGGAAAAATTGATAACTCCCCACACACGGGTTTTAACTCACATACTACTCTTATGCACGTTTTTTCGAAGCACATAAGCTCAGCTTGTCCTTGACCTAAACTGCTCTTCCATGTGCCGCTCAAGCCTTGCGGTTTTGCTCCAAGATAGTTTCTGGTATTTTGGTCAAATTGCTAAAATACAATTTATTGACCCAGACATCTCCATCCATAGCAAACAATCGTCATGGTTGCCATGTATAGTTGCATCGTTGACTTGCCACACTCGACAAGTCTCTCTCGTTCCGGTTCCGTCAGATCATGTCTCGCTTGAACTAATCAAGCCACATGGTGCAACCAGTTGCTCAAGCTTCCCTTCAACATTTCCTATCTTCTTTATGCCATGCTTGAGCTCATCTATCTCACTAGCATCCTTATCGTTCTGGGCCTCGGCTCCTCTATGAGTGTAGCACCACTCTTCGCTATTGACTATAGTTGACTCCAAGCGACTTTGCACATCCAAAGACAAAGAAATTATTTTTGGGCATAAGTTCTTCACAACAAAATCATATTCTCAATAACATGTCTCATGCAATCTATAGCCACTGATCTAGGTCACCAAATTGTCTCATGTCTCAAATTTCCTAAAATTATCCATTTTTTGCAAACTGTCTAGAAAAATATGTAAATTTTAAATTTTCACTCCTACAAAATGACAATGGTTCATCACAACAAAACTATAGACCTTCTCGCATGATCCTTTCAGTTATTTTGGGTTACGGATGATGGCTTTTAGCTACTGTAGATGGTTTTTTGCTGTGTTTTTCGAGACAGTAATAGACGGTGGAGGTGCCGACGCGGATGATGCATACGATTTTAAGCTTAGAAAATTGTTTGGAGAAGTGGCTTCTGAAAAAACCAAAACCAAAAACCACGGAAACACCAAAAAGAACAGTGCCTAGATACCCCCAGGCACCGGCGTCCTGTGAGCAGAGAATCAGTGAGGTTTGGAGGTACGAAATAAAGACTATAGGTTCTGTTAGCACTCTCTTCATTTGAAAATTTTAATCCTAGGTCTAGGTCCGTACAAGTTCATGCGTAAGAATCCTGTGCGAAACTAACGAGTGCACGGTTTGCCAAATCGGGAATAATGACGAAAACTTAGGATCGATTAGCTTTGTGGGCGTACAATTTCCAGACTCCCTCCCCCTCTCTCTCACACACTCTACCATTAAATGCTAACAGTGTAAATAAATAGTACATCAGAAAGTACGTCCGTGGCAACCCTGTCATTTATCACCCGAGCTGTCCATCAGAAAACGTAAATAAATGCTAGCAGTGGCTTTGCAAGGCAGAGGATAGGCTTCCACTAAGTGGTGTTTGGTTACTGGGATAAAGTGAGATGGGATAGGATAAAGACGGAATAAGATGAGATAGTTCCACAAAAAAAGTGGAACCACATGATCCAGCATCTAAGAAGAATATTCTCTAAATTTCCACAGGCTCATCCTACTTTGGATCATTCCATCCCACCCCATCTCTCAAACCAAACACATGGATAGGCTTGGTCAAAGGAACCATCCCATTCCATCCCACCCCATCCCAGCAACCAAACACACCCTAAAACAAGCAAAAGAGGAGAGATGCGGTCGGGCTCCTTTCGGTCAGAAAATGCCAACCAAGAGTTTTTGGGTCCTTTTTTTTAATAGTTTTTAGTTTTAGTTTTTAATTTTAACTTATAAATAAAAACAGTTTATATAGAAGCTTTTAGAAAATATCGCCTTGTCTTTTGTATGGCTTTTGGGCCAAACCCGCAGACCTTTGACTGCTTGGAACTTCAGGGGTAAGTGATGCACGTATGGAGACTGGCAGGCTTTACAAGGTGTTTCAGAACACCTCTAAAGGACTAAAAAATGCCTCAAAACATTTTTAAGGCGTTTTTGACATGTCAAAAGTAGTAGCGAAGAGAAATGTCTTACGAAGCGTTTTTTCTAAAAGAACATAAGATGTATAACTGCATTTTGAAGTGCCTTCCAGTATTGTTTGAGGCGATTTAAAAATCGCCTTCAAAGATTTTCTTTCATGCGATTTGAAAGTTGCCTTCAAAACTGTACTGAGCCATTGTAGAAAAACTCCTTCAAAGTTCACTGAGGCTTAACAAAATTACAATTGGATCTAGCTAGTAATGTTAACAAACACCCCAAGAACAAATTTTGAAATCAACTGCAAATAAATAAAATCATATTTAATGTCCTTCTAAAATCATAAATATTTCATAAATGATTGATAATATTTCAGTTAAAATGTGAATAATCCCCGTAACTTTTTAGCATTTGAATAATTTTCTTTACAACTTGTTTCACAGTACACACAACCATATGCTTCCCGCGATTGTTGCATCAGTCCATGTCGGACTCCGAGTTCAGCAAACCTAGATCCTCTGTGATTCCACCGTACTATTCCCTGAATCAGTAGATAGTGCTCACAGATACATTATTATATATCAAAAACATATCATGCAAAAGCGTACATAATATGGTAATAACCGATGCAAAGTTGTCAAGGGAGGCTTAAGGTTCTTTTAGTTGCTAAAAGCAACATGTTGAAAGTTACAATAACTAAGAAAATTCCTGAGACATAGCAATTTTAACTAAAACTGATTTTATAAAGTTGTTTGTGAGCATGCAATATTAATCGTAGCGCAGGTTACATCCAACTTTTACAATGCATAGTTACCTCCACCAAATGCTAGTTTTCACCACTAGAGTATAGTTCCCTTTAGGAAAAATCAAAGTCAGGTGCATCTCTGCCTAACATGTTTTCATCCCATCCACAGATATTTTTGAAATAGAACTAACTCGAGGAGGTTCTCTTGTCCGCCCTGCCATTTATCACCCGCGCTCCATTCAAGATCCAATCGCTCATATTTGCCCTAAGGCATGGACCCAATCGCTTTCAGTTAGAATGTGAATAATCCTCGTAACTTTTTAGCACTTGAATAATTTTCTCCGAACTTGATTCACAGTACAAACAACCATATGCTTCTTGTGATTATTGCATCAGTCCATCACCCTGTTTACAATTGATAATATGGTCATTACGTATGTACCTGCATCAAAGAATAATTCAGGACACTTAGAAGAAAGAGCACAGTATCTATGTCCAAAACAAAGATTATGACAAAACAGAGCTTAGAAGAAAGAGCGAACTACAAAAAGAAAGCTGCTGTCTTTTAGCCCAGTTTTCAAGCTGAATGTGATCGTGCCAAGTTAGAAGTGGAACAATTGGAAAATAATTCAAATGTGGTCACTAGCTGTATTGTAATTGTATCGGATACAGATCCATTATATTGCAGCTAACATTGCTAAAATTGAACTTCAATGCTCTACTGACCTTCAGGAAGTATGTGGAACTAATGGAAATGCTAATATACACATATAAAATGTTGAATGCCAGTATGCGAGTCACACTAATAAAGGTACAACTACTAGACACAGATATAATTACTCTCTCTTAGCCTAATGACAGCCTCAGGTTATTCCGGCTATAAGCCACAGATATAGTTACTCTCTCTTAGCCTAATGACAGCCTCAGGTTATTCCGCATGATATGTAAATTTGATGTCCATTACTGTAACTGTGTGCACTATCTACTGATCCAGGGAATAGTGCAACAAAACATAGTAGATTCCGGATTATAAAATCTGGGTCTGACAATATGCTTCTTCTTCGACTTTTAGAGTTGGAGGATCAGCCGCTGAGTTCTCGAATGCCGTGAAGATTGTCCTTGCCCTCTCCACTTCCTCCTCTAGCCTGGGCAAATCATTAGCATGGCCCATAATCTCAAAGAGGATGCCATGATAAGCTTCCTCAGAATCGGCCAATTCTACTTGATCGGTAAGGTTATCCGTCTCTCCACTGCCGCAAGCGCTTCCTCTGCTTTGTGCACATTGCGGAGAAGAACGAGGCTGAGGGCGGTTTCCCTTTCCTGAGCGGCAATGAGACACCTCCGTAGATGGTAGATGATGAGGTCCAGCTGATGGATGGAAGCGAGTCGAGGAAGGAGAGCAGGGTGTGAGCGGAGCTGCTACTCCAGATGTAAATTGTTGGTCGCTTGTGCAAGGTTGCAGCCGAATAACTCATGATGGATAGATGAGACGAAGGAGATCAAAAGATGGTGAGATGCCATTATTGAGAAGTCTGGTGAAGAAGATGAGGGAAAGGACAAATTAGAAGAGATGGATTAAGGCACGCATATTTAAGCATTATCATAGACGGTTCGTATATCAAACCGTCTCCGATATTAATATCACAGACGGTTTGTATACCAAGCCATCTCTGATATTAATATCATAGACAGTTAGTATAACAAACCGTCCCTGTTATGTGACTTATCACAGACGGTTCGTATACCAAACCATATCTGATATGAGCATTATCATAAATGATTTGTATAACAAACCATCTTTGATATTCATTATCACAGACAGTTTGTATAACAAACCGTCTCTGATAATGACATGTCACCGATCTGTGGCGTATACCCCAGGATTTCGATCTCACCCGTCCATTCTCTTCACATCGAATGGCAGGCACCGGTTCCTTTTACCGCTTGACCCTTATTAATTACTCCCCATCTACCTTTCCACCTACAGTCACACATGAGTTCATCCACTAGCTTCCTGTATCCTCCCCTCAATGACGCCGACTACCACCGTGAGCTATTGCCTCTGTTGTGACACCACGGTCGACTACATACAACACACTCTTGTCGTAAGTGTCGTAAGAGTGTCTTGTGTAGTCTCACCGTCATGCCAAAAAGGTACTGCTACCGCCATCCGATGCATCCAGCTTGTTCCTCGACGACGCCGATTACCACCATGAGCTAGTGCCTCCGTTGTGACACCACGGTCGACTGCATAACACACTCTTGATGATGAGAACATCCCGAAGGTTTCTATCAAGAGAGGATGGGGATGAACATGTTGTTGTCCATAATTGTTTAATGCTACAAGTGGTGAACCAGAGGGAGGTGAGGGAGGAAGGGGCGCCACAAACATGAAGGAAACGCAGCCCAAGACTAGAAGAGTCCATGCGCCAATTGAGGAGTTTGTGGGCCTGCATGCCAATGATGGGCTGAGATTGTTTAATAGTGCTACGCATGAACAATATCAGGCCGTGCTATAGTATCATGAACAGTACCATGCTACAATACCGTCCCATGAACAGTACCGTGCTACAGTACCCCGACCCATGAACATTGCCGTGCTACAGTACCCCCCGCGCGTGAATAGTACCACATGGAAAATTTAGTGCTGAATAGTTCTTAGGCTGAGACTATATATTGAGGGGTAGACCTCCAATGTAAGGGAACCACCATGAATCAATCTACTATTTTTTCAAAGAGCCATGCGCTTGTCAACAACCGTCTGTGAACTAACAGCCGTCTGTGAACTATCACATACCGTCTATGGTATATGGAATTATCACATTATAAACAAGAACCGTCTGGAATAGTTGTGTATCATAAGTAGTACATGGTCACGCTTGTAAAATTATCTATGATAATTACTGCATAGACGGTTCCCCATGAACCGTCTGTGATGAAGTGCCTAGTATAGCTTAGTTTGTAGTAGTGATCCTCCACCTTTAGTGAGTTAGGTGATGAGGGAGGCGGTACCACATCTACTCTACTCCTAATCCTACATGGTGCATCCTAGCCGCAGCAAACACCATACGTAGCAGGGAGGGTGGGGTTTGGAGACATGTAGAGGTTGACGATGGTGATAAAGGCATCAAGACACGCTGTGCTGCAAGTGCGCACGGTGGTGGCGAGGCAGGGTGACAGCCATGACCTAGGATAGGAGGGCAAGGAGGTGGGGATTGGATTTTTTTATTAAGTATATTATATCTCATGGTAGTTTTGATTTTATTCTATACCATAAGTTGAAGGGTAAGGGGATGCTTGAAGAGGTCAGATGATTCTTTACTAAATGTCTTATATCATAAGGTCTTCTTTGATAATTTCACATACTATTTTAAGCTTCTTTTGCGAAACGCATGTTAAAATCTGCCGGCATGGCATTTTGCAGAACACCCCCCTATAATGAGACTTATACATTTCTCATAGCGTCTTGTATTAGGCAGTTTTCTTAGGTGGTTTTAGAAATCGCCTTGAAAAGTTTACTTATTTACGTGTTTTTATTAAAATTACCTTAGAAAATAGCTAATCCAAGGCATTTTCTTAAAATGCCTTCCAGAAAACGCCTTTAATTCCATCCATGTTGTAGTGGCATATATAGGACTAGCAAGTTCCTGCTATCCTTTGTTTTCACCAGGGTAAAAAGTTGTAAGGGTAAAAACATGAGAGGTGGATCTTTTTCAGCCCTTACGCTGCCATGGAATTTAATTTGGTGCAGCACGGGATAGATGAGCAGCGTGATATGGAGAGACATCTTTCTGGAGTATCTGCAGAGCCAGAGACGTGCAATAGATGGAACGAGGACATTACAGGGAAACCGTGCACAGTTCCCGGTTCTTATGTCTCGTGGCAGATTATGGGATTAATTCGTATCCTATCCTCCTCAGTCCACCGTGCTTCAATAGATACTGAAATCTTGCAAATGATGTACAAACTATACATTATACTACATAACGTATTTTAGCGTAGGAAAAAACTATAGTGCGTATATAGCAAAGCAGTACTCCTAATGGTACTATACTTGAGTAATGTGGATTTGCACTTCAGCAATGAATTCCTAGCTAGGTCTGCAAATTTGAATCCAACGGCCGCCCAACAATAGGATAATGACGAAATAACGAGCCTATATGAAGTGTATATGTGCAGGACAAAAGCCACAGAGAGTATATAGTACTCTTTCGCTAGAGCAAGAAATCCATGGATTGGTATATATCTATATTATATAAAGAAAATTCATGCCTGGTGTTCTACAGTTGCTAAGAAAAAATATACTAAAAATTATCACAAAAAAGCAAAACATATATTCTTTAATCCCGTGGACCCTATTTAAAACAAAGCTATCGCAGCCATTGGATGTTTTTCTTCTTTTTTTTTTGTGTCCATTGGATACTTAGAGATATACTACTTTGTAATTTTAAAACTATAGAAGAAGATATTCCTTATTCAACGTACAAATCTTTCGTCAGATAGCGCACAATTAACTTGAACCACGCAAGGCAAAAGGAAAGGTGCGAGGGAAAAAAACAAAGGCAGTTGGCCTTGTGCACATACGTGACACACGCTATGACAAGCTATGAAGATCAGTAATCCAAAATTTCGAAAATCTTGGTTCTTCAATAATTTTAGTCCTGAACAATGCAAAAATGTCACTATTATAAATTCAAAAACCCATGAAATTTTTGATCCATAGATCCAAATGACTTGAAACTTGAACAAAGACTAGATAATGACCTTAAGAACCTATCCCAACCAAAAATTTTAAAAGAACTAAGGAGAATTGGGATCTATAGTTTTTGAAGCTTTGTTGCACCTTTTTCCGTTTGAATGAAGATTGCACTAAAACCGGACAAAAAAAAAAGAAAACGGTGAATATGAATTACTCGTGTGTGAATGATGACCAAGATAGTTCTAGATGTGCTGTCACATGTCACAACAAGTTAGAACACTAAAGAAATCAAGGTAGAAACAGTTGGATCAAGAAATCACTTGGAGAGGGTAAAAAGAGCAAAAAGCGGGTTTCTTCATAACTTGCCATGTAACTGTTTAGATGAGTGGAGATTGATTTCCATATGTTATCTTTTTCTCTTACACGTTATTGACACAACAAGATTAAGAAGGTGAGAGAGATGATGAAAAACAACCAAATCAAGAGCAAATCAATCAACACAAAAGAGATTCACAGAGATGAATAAAGATTGTTGTATTGCTACTTGAGGAGGAATGTTTTACAGCTGCTCCATCTGGAGGATAAGAGAGCACATCACAACACTCAACATTTCTCAAACCATAACCCTAGAACTCAAGAAAACTAGATCTCAAGAGAGAATGGCTGAATAGTTAACTACAAGTCTTTATCCCAACCCATTAAATAGATGGGCTAGCCAGCCCTATCTAACTCTTAACGAATACTATCCACTTAGCACAATAGACAAAAATCTATAACTCACCACACGTAGGTTTTAACTCAGATACTTTAAAGTTCAAATAGAGTTAATTGAGCTTATTTATTGTTGCTATGATTGAGGATATGAGGGGATACCGCAGAATCACAGCACTTTGCCCTTTTCCTTGATTTTATTTCCCTTTTCAGGCAATAAAAATTAACAAAAAAAAAGTGCAGCCCACTTTTTCCCATGTTTCACTATTCCACTACAAATAACCAAACATGTACTAGGCCAGGTACTACTTGCATGTGGATACTTTCCATCACAGACGGTTGGTAGATAGAACCGTTTGTAATATGCGAGAATCACAGACAAATTTTTGTTCGAACCGTCTGTGACAGTCCTTCATAGACAGTTTATATCACAAACCGTGTGTGATAATTCATTCTATACCTTTTTTTCTATTTTTTTGGTTAGCTAGCCTGAAAAAATGTTAGCTATGCCATTTGAAAACAAACAAATACAACAGCAAACACAACAACACATTCCATTTCCATGACAATTAGAATTCACCATTACAGCATAACAAGATAACGAGTAGATTACCCATCTAACACAAACAAGAACATAATAAGAACTCACGTTTGATAGCTTTTAGCTGCACTTTTCGAGACGGTGATGGACGACGAAGGCACCGACGTGGATGGTGCACGCAATTTTGGGCTTGGAAAGTTGTTTGGGTAAGCGACTTCGAGAAACCGTTTAGAGAAGTCATCCTATTTGTTTCGGCTTCTGGAGAAACCAAAGTCAAAAGGCACGAAAAAAGCCAAAAAGGATAGGGCCTATGTACCCCGTACCTTCGGTGTCCATTGGGCAAAGAGCAAAGTTGTTAAGATTGCGATCCCACATAGGATCATTTTTCGTCTGACGAAATCGGATCGTAAGATCGGATCGTAGAATCATTATTCTATCAGATTTTGCAAAGCATATATATTTTATATAAAAATTGAATTATATTTCTAAATATGCAAGTCTAGCAGAATTTTGAATTTTTCAAAATTAATTTTATAATTTGAGTACACTTATTCATGTTATATTAAATTAAGGTTGATTTTATACTTATTCATGTTATATTGAATTAAGGTTGATTTTATACTTATTCATGTTATATTGAATTAAGGTTGATTTTATAAACTTATTTAATTATATTTTAAAACACTAATAATCCAAAAGTCCAATATGTCAAAGATAATACATTTTTTTTTACCTTGGAACAATATGTAAACAACACAAGCAAATTAAACTAATGCACTTAAACTAGCAATAGATAATATCAATCTTATATGTTAATATAGTTCGTTGTTAGAATCAGGATTTCACAGCGATCCTACATGATCCTACGATTCTAATCGCAATTCTACTTCGATACTAAGTCCTCTTCATTTAAAATTTTTAATCCTAGGTGCAGGTCCATACAGAATGCTGTGCAAAATTAACGAGTGCACGGTTGCCAAATCGGGAGCAATGACCAAAACTTGGGATGAGTCTGTTTTTGATCTGTAATGAAATGTACGTGCGTAGGGCAGTCCGCGCGCGGTCCTGATCTGCCCCGTTCTTCCTCCCCAAAAAGAAAATGTAAATAAATGGTAACAGTGCACCGCGTACATCAGAAAATACGGCCGCGCCAGCCCTGTCATTTATCACCCGCGCTGTCCATTCAAGATCCAATCGCTCATATTTGCCCTAAGGCATGGACCGAATCGCTCATATTTCAGTTAGAATGTGAATAATCCCCGTAAATTTTTAGCATTTGAATAATTTTCTCCGAACTAGTTTCACAGTACAAACAACCATATGCTTCTTGTGATTGTTGCATCAGTCCATAACCCTGTTTACAATTGATAATATGGTCATTACGTATGTACCTGCACCAAAGAAAAATTCAGGATTCTTAGAAGAACGAGCACTGTATCTAAGTCCAAATCAAAGATTATTCCAAGACAGAGCTTAGAAGAAAGAGCAAACTACAAAAAGAAAGCTGCTGTCTTTTAGCCCAGTTTTCAAGCTGAATGTGATCGTGCCAAGTTAGAAGTGGAACAATCGGAAAATAATTCAAATGTGGTCACTAGCTGCATTGTAATTGTATCCGATACAGATCCATTGCAGCTAACATTGCTAAAATTGAACTTCAATGCTCTACTGACCTTCAAGAAGTATGTGGAACTAATAGAAATGCTAATATACACATAAAATGTTGAAGGCCAGTATGCGAGTCACACTAATAAAGGTACAACAACTAGACACAGATATAATTACTCTCTCTTAGCCTAATGACAGCCTCAGGTTATTCCGGCTATAAGCCACAGATATAGTTACTCTCTCGTAGCCAGAGAACATGAATGAACTACCATTGTACTAGTTAGAAAGAAACCACTAGCTAGAAAGAGAACGGACCTTATTATTTGAATTGGCAAAGGAAGATAAAGCAACTCCAATTGCTTAATAAGGAAGTACCGCTTCAGACTTGTGCTTGTTGGGAGCTTGTCTAGCAAAAGCACGTAGTGATATTATACTCAACAATTTCTTGTTAATCTGTATTAGAATGGCAATTTCAATGGAAAGGTCTATGAAATTAGAGAAAATACTTCCAACATGAGAAAAATGTGAGAATAAAAACTGAACTTGCTTTTCCTAACTTTTGTAATTTAAACCCAGTTTCAGGGTCAGGACTGTGAGAGGCTGCCTACATTCATTAGGTCTCCTCCTGGGTACAGTACAATGGTCAAATCAGCTTAGAAGCCACAAGATACATAACCAAACTACCACCGAATCATCTTACTTTCTTTTGCAGAAACATAATTGTGAGTGTTGTAAGATGTCAAATCATGAGATTGGTGCAAGATATCAAATTGACGAGCTTGTACACCAACTGTTGTGCATACATCATTTTCATTCTTTCCAAACACGTTGACATCTCCTGACAGCTACAATATTGACAACCAAGCAATGTATTGAACAGGTTACGGATGTTGAACAAAATACGGTCTAAGCAAGAATTTAAATAAATTTTTAGAATTATAAATGAGTAATAAAGCATGTTTCCGCAGTATTTATGACAAGAGAAATATTAAAATAATTGAAAGAACATAATTCAATCCAAAGTCAATTAAATATGAAATCATGCTTAACAGGGCTACTCAAACTAAATGAACAATTAGTGTAATGCTCAAATTGTTATTTAGTTCTGTTGCATACAGATGTTGGGCTACTCTTGTTTAAAACAAACAAGGCCTCCTTGTCACAGTTGGATTCAGTCTAATCAATTATTAAAATGACAATATCTAGATATTATATTAGTCTTGAGTTGAATTTCTTACCACAATAATCAGTTGCAATTTTAGATAATTAAGAGGTAAAGAACTGCACTTTAAGAAGCTATGCTATAAACAATTAAAACACTAAAATAGTAGCACGCGCGCACGCATACATATATCTTTACTTTTATAAAAATATGAATTGGTGGTCGTCGTCCGTTCTCACCATATAAAAGTATACTTGAAAGTTAGAGATAATTACCCGCAATATCATTTAGAGAGAGTTGGTAAGTCAGCCCACCATACGTGTGGACGCGCCCCTACTCCTCCATTCCTGATCCGGTTGTGGTTTGTCTGCCTCCACCCCCCCATCCCACACGCGCTAACAGGCACCGTGCCTTAATACCTCCCAAGTCCCCGGCTCCCTCTGCTCTGCACCTCCATCCTCTCCTCTCCCTAAACACTCCTCACTCTTCTAAGCCTAGTAGACAAGCTTAGGAGAATGGGGAAGCTCAAGGGACGCCACAACCATGCCGGCGAGCTCAGATCCATGCTGAGTCGCTGAATATATAGCTCGAGGACAATTCAATTAGCAAACAACTGCTTTCTTTTAGCCCAGTTTTCAAGCTGAATGTGATCTTGCCAAGTTAAAAGTGGAACAATTGGAAAATAATTCAAATATGGTCACTAGCTGCATTGTAATTGTATCCGGTACAGATTCATTGCAGCTAACATTGCTAAAATTAAACTTCAATGCTCTACTGACCTTCAGGAAGTATGTGGAACTAATAGAAATGCTAATATACACATATAAAATGTTGAATACCAATATGTGCGTATTTTCATAATAATGTTCTATAGAAACTCATTAGAAAAGGAAGTGGTATGGTAGTCATATCATAAAAGAAAGTAAAAAAAAGTATAACTAGAGCACAAGGAACAAGAGAAAATTTAGATAATAATGCTAGCAGAGCTTTACATATTTTTAGTTATTATCATACTATATAGTCTTCGGCTACTATATGGTGAAAATTACATAAAGTCGCATAGTTCATCTAATTAAGTAGAATAACTACTCTCTCTTAGCCATAGATGGACTTTCATGAACATCAGTACAAGGTGAACAGACAGGTATGGAAATTCATTCAGAATTTTGTAACGGTTAGCGATATCACAATAAAGGAGACAAAAAGTAAAGGATATGAGTCACAGTTATAAAGGTACAACTATGCCACCAGGCGCATCTTTTGGCGCCTCTTTTGTACCTGCAGAACATGTAGCGCATTTATATGCTTAACAAAAGAAAGGTGTACTTGCAACAAGATACGATAAAAGAACTATCATCCTCTAATGTTTCAGCAGCATTATTCAAATCAACTATGCCACAAGGGCACTGTTATAAGGGTGACCCCCACCTAAGCCCAGCAGGCCTGTTAGAGGAATATAAGGCCCAAAATGAGACATGTGTAATGACATAAGTGCCCTTCTAGGGAATACTTGTATGTAAGGGTATAATTGTAAAAGCACTCCCCAGGTGGATATATATATATATATACAGCACAGGCCAGGGGAAAGCCCTAAGCCATTACTCACCTAACTCTCCACAATCATACTCTCTTTTCCCGTCTGGTCCGTAGCCACGACAGTTGGGGCCGTCCGTGGGGATTACTTCAAACGCTTTGCGAAGGTACGCTGCCAAGTCAAGGATGTCAACGAAACAACCATTATCAATGCAGCCATACAGGGCCTTCGCCCCGGCCCGATGGCCGAATACAACGCGCGAAAGCCAATCAAGACAGTGGCGAAGCTCTTCGATAAAATGGAGGAATACGCCAGGGCAGAAGAGGACGCGCTCGAAGACATGGTGACGGCTTCGACACCAATCAGGAAGGCCTGGCCAAGAGCAAAGACCCGTTGAGATGTGAGATCTGGACCTGGCCGCATACCTAGGTCCAGCCGGGTTTTTACTCCCCAGGCCACAGGTCCACATGGGCGGAACACAACCAAGCCCACGAGCAACGAGCAACAACCTTATAAGTGAAAGACTAGCAACAACCTTATAAGTGTGTTTCTCCTCTTCCACAACCAATGTGGGATTATTCCCAACAATTGGGCCTTCTACAACCATGAAAGGAGGTGTTAGGCACTAGTCTCGATACAATGGGTGAGATCCGGCTCCCATACTTAGGTCCAAAGTGCTTTCTCCTCCCTTCCACAACCAATGTGGGATTATTCCAAGCAACAAAGCAACAACCTTATAAGTGGTGCTGGGCCTTCTCCCCAAAAGACTAGTCGAATGGGTGGGGCTCCCAAACTTATAAGTTGTGCTTTCTCCTCTTCCACAACCAATGTGGGATTATTCCCAACAAAGACGCAAAGGCATACCAAGCGATCAAAGACGCCTCAACGCAAAGATACCCAAAGACAAAGACTCGTCAGCGACAGTTCTAGCGCGACAAAGCAAGTCTAGAAAACCTCGTTACATCTTTTGACATCGAGGGCGGCTCCGAAGATAACGCCTTCGCAGGCCGCGGAGGCAAAGGGCGTCGTGGCCGGGGACGGGGGCGTGGGCGGGATCGCGACGACAGAACCCGCGAAGAGTACAACGACCAGCATCACGGGCAGTGGTGCGAAGTCCACGGCCCGGGCAACCAAGACACGCGTGCTTGCGCCACTATCGCAGCGCTCCGGCAGAGCGTCGCCAGGGACAAAAACTCGGAGGCACGCGCGCCTGTCGTGGCCCACGTCCAACATCCCCAAGACCAAGGATTGCAGCCCCAGGAAGGCCTCCTGCGAATCCAGGCCCACGTGCAGCAACCTCGAGAGGGCCTCCTGCAGTTGCAAGCCCCGGAAGGAGCCCAGCGCAGGGTCATAAATGTCATTTCCAGAGGCTCCTCGTTGGAGTTCGCCTCGGCGCGACAACGGAAGTCCTACGCGAGAAGGTTGCACCACGTCGCGGCATACCTGGCGCAAGCGCCGCCGGAATGGGCACAACACGAAATCACATTCACGCCCGCTGATGCGGAAGGCGTAGAGTTCCCCCACCAAGATCCCCTGGTCGTCCGGGTCCTCGTTGCAGGATGCGAGGTCAGGCGCGTCCTGGTCGATGGAGGAAGCTCCGCAAACATCCTGTTTGCCGCGGCCTTCGACCAGATGGGGATCCCTCTGAGTTGATTGGGCCCTTCAGGCATCCCGTTGCAAGGCTTTGGAGGGCAACCTTTGCGGGCATTGGGCCAGGTATGCCTCCAAGTCTCCTTCGGCCAAAACGACAACGTGAGGAGTGCGGACGTCATCTTCGACGTTGTCGACATTGCATACCCCTACAACGCCATATTAGGGCGGCCGCTCCTAAATACTCTCGGGGCAGTCCCGCATCACGGCTTCCTGTGCATGAAGCTTCCCGGACCGCGGGCCGTCGTCATCGTTCATGGCGACCAGGACATGGCTCGGCGCAAAGAGCTTGGCGCCAGAGGTCCATGCCACGAGGCCCGCCAAGGCACCTAGGTCGAGTGTGCAGATGCGGAGACCCCGGGCGACCCCGGAGAGCGTCCCGCACTCCCCGTGCACGAGTTGTCCTAGCAGAAGAGGCTCGTCAGCGGTCGCCCCCGTCCTTAAGCGATCAGTGGTCGATATCTCCCCTTTTGTAACCGCTCACCCGTGCAAACGGGAATTTAATAAAGTTCACCGTTTGCACAAATTTTCTTGTTCCCCGCAACAAAGACACGCGTTCGCATGCGCCCTCTCCGTGAAAAACACGGGCATGAGTATAAACAAAGACACGCGTTCGCGCACGCACACTCCGTGAAAAACACGGGCATGAGTATAAACAAAGACACGCGTTCGCGCGCGCACTCTCCGTGAAAAACACGGGCATGAGTATAAACAAAGACGCGTGGGGGGACGCCTCCGCGCGCACTCCACGGAGTATAAATAAGACGTAGCGCTAAGGTTCGCCACCGCACGCAATTTCACCGCCCGCAACGCGCAGAGGCTTGCCTCCGCGCACAGTCCACGGACTATAAATAAGACGTAGCGTTGAAGTCCGCCCGCACGCAATTTCACCACCCGGAACGCGCAGAGGCTTGCCTCCGCGCGCAGTCCACGGACACTAAATAAGACGTAGCGTCGAGGTTCGCTCTGCACGCACTCCACGGAGTATAAATAAGACGTAGCGTTGAGGTCCGCCTCCGCGCGCACTCTATGGAGTATAAATAAGACGTAGCGTTGAGGTCCGCCTCCGCACGCACCTCACCGCGGCTTGCCTCCGCGCGCAGTCCACGGACTCTAAATAAGACGTAGCGTCAAGGACCGCCTCTGCACGCACTCTACGGAGTACAAATAAGACGTAGCGTTGAGGTCCGCCTCCGCGCGCACTCTACGGAGTATAAATAAGACGTAGCATTGAGGTCCGCCTCCGCACGCACCCCACCGCCCGCAACGCGCAGAGGCTTACCTCCGCGCGCTGTCCACGGACTCTAAATAAGATGTAGCGTCGAGGCTTACCTCCGCACGCACTCCACGGAGTATAAAAAAGACGCGGAAGCTATCCCTGCGCACTCTACGGAGTATAAAAAAGACGCGAACCCCGCGCACGCATGGGCATTGCTCCAGTGCGTACGCTTCGGAGTATAAATAGGACGTGGATGTCGATCCCACGCACTCTCCGGAGTATAAAAAAGATGCGGTTGCTATCCCTGCGCACTCTCCGGAGTATAAACAAGACGCGAACCTCGCGCATGCACGGACGTTGTACTTGTGCGTGCTCTTCGGAGTATAGATGAGACATGGGCGCTGACCACACGCAGTATGTGGACCTCAGTACGACGTAGCGCCAAGGTTCACCTCCGCACGTACCCAATGGGACATAAGCACGGTGCACCGCGGGGGCCCACTCCTATGCGCATTCCGCGAAGTACCAGGGCGACGCACCATAGGCAAGCTCTCGCGCGAGCGCACGCGCAAGCGAAAGGCTCCAGCTCCGCTGCCCCCACTTCGAAGGGTAAGGGACGGAGCACTCGCGCCTCTATTTCGACCAAAGCACCAGCTCCGCTGCCCCCACTTCGAAGGGTATGGGACGGAATGCTCGCGCCTCAACTCCGACCAAGGCGCCAGCTCCGCTGCCCCCACTTCGAAGGGTAAGGGACCGAGCGCTCGTGCGTCTACTCCGACCAAGGCGCTAGCTCCGCTGCCCCCACTTCGAAGGGTAAGGGACTGAGCGCTCGCGCGTCTACTCCGACTAGGCGCCGCCTCACGCCCCACTTCGGCGGTAGGGACGGAACGCCGCGCGTCTACTCGACAAAGCGCTAGCTCCGCGCCCCACTTCGGGTAAGGAAGGCGCTCGCGCGTCTACTCCGACAAAGCGCCACTCACCGCTCCCACTTCGAAGGTAGGGCGGGCGCCGCGCCTCTACCGACCAAGCGCCCGGCTCGCCCCCCTTCGGCGGTAAGGGACGGGCGCCGCGTATCTACTCCGACTAAGGCGCCACTCCGCGCCCCACTTCGGGGTAAGGGACGGAGCGCTTGCGCGCCTATTTCGACCAAGCGCGCCACCGCGCCCCACTCGGCGGTAAGGGACGGCGCCGCGGTCTACTCGACCAGGCGCCACCCGCGCGCCCCACTCGAAGGATAAGGGCTGAGCGCTTGCGCGCTCGCCGACCAAGGTGCGGCTCGCGCCCCACTCGAAGGGTAAGGGACGGAGTGCTCGCGCGTCGACTCCGACTAAGGCGCCAGCTCCGCTGCCCCCACTTCGAAGGGTAAGGGACGAAGCGCTTGCGCGTCTACTCCGACTAAGGCGCTTCGAAGGGTAAGGGACGGAGCGCTCGCACGTCTACTCCGACTAAGGCATCAGCTCCGCTACCCCCACTTCGAGGGGTAAGGACGAGCGCCGCGCCTCGCCGACTAAGACGCACTCACGACGCCACGACTAAGCGCCACCACGCCCCGCTCGAAGGGTAAGGGACGGAGCGCTTGTGCGGTTACTTCAACTACACGTCCACCTCGACCACCCTACCCTCCCGAGCCGCAAACCGTCGTGTACGGGCGAATGCAGTAACCTTCCGAGCCCACCATATGACAGCATAGCCAGAGGGGCGGAGGCGCACTTCGCAAGTTCCAACCACGATTATTCTTTGCATTTGTTGAAGGCCGCTTACAAAGGCGAATTACAAAGGCGTACAAACACCTCCGGCACACGAGGCCGCTACTCGGCAGACTCATCCTTAATGCGCATTCGTGCCGAGGCTCCACTCGAAGACGCCCGACCCGCCCAAAAATCCAGCGCTTCCTCGACCCTTCGCCAGTGCCGAAGACGTCGTCGGGTCGCAAGGTCGGAAATTAGCAGCCGGCCCCGGCTGTGTAGCTGCTCAGAACAAGGGTGCAAAGATCAGAACAGCGGCAAAGCAACTTCGTGCTTTATTCAAGAAAGAAGCGGCATCAGCTACAACGCACGCCAACACGCGACAACCTGCCGTCACACCTGTGGGTTCGCAGCGCCCTCTGGGGCCGCAGCGCCACCCTCGTCACGCCGCGGGACCTTGTCCAGAAACTGGCCAAGGTTTCCCTCGCCATGTAGGTTATTCGCACTCGACTATGGTCGGGCCTCCCGCAGATACTCCATATCCGCCATGGAAGAACTTCACGGCCACGTAACGGCGCACACGGCACCGAACATTACCCGCCTCGCGCATCTCCGCTGAGGATCGGCTGGCGGCAACATGTTCACACGGCCGCGAGTCGCAGGGTCGCGTGCATATCAGACACCACACCACGTAGGCGCAGTGGTTGCCAAAGGTCGTCGCAGTGCCGCGTGCAATGTCGGCCGCGTCTCCGATCCACCGAAGCGATCGCGACAGTCCTCGCCCGGCGAGCGTCGCGACGCGCGATAAGCCGCTTGCGGTGTCTTCGGGGCGGCATAGCGTCCCAGCGACCACCGGCGCCGCCCAGGCTCGATCCCGCTCCGCTAGAGAGGCGGCGAGCTCGCCGTTCTCCCTCTCCAACGTAGCGACTTGTTGTAGTAAGCCATCCCGCTCCGCTGCAGTTTCCTGCCGCGCCGCCTCTGCGGCTGACGCCTGGACCGCGGCGATAAATTCCCCGGCGTGCAACTTCAGACGCGCGCACTCGGCTTCCAAGTGGCGGATACGGCTGTCTTGGGCAGACCGCGCCCCCGCAGCTTCACACACGCCGCTTCGGCGGTCTGCAGCCTAACCTGTAGCGCCCTTTCTTCACAGACGTAAACCGTTTGCAGCGCCTGGGCCAGCACAAGGGTCTGCGCGACAAAGGGGGTCAGCAAGTTTTCATGCGGCCATAAGTGGTCCTAAGGTCAGGCGCCTCCCCAACCTCGGGCGGTAGGCAATAGCGCCAACCCCCGCGGACAGCAGCGGCTCCTGGGTTGGCGAGCCTTCGCACTGGGACCCGAAGCCGGCGGTTCCAGCGCCACGGTCGCTGCGACTTGAGGAGCCGAAGAAACGCGAGGCACAGGAACATCGGCGGATGAGTCGGGGTCCCATAGACTCCTAATGCCGGTCGCTACGGCAAACCCCCTCAAAGTCTGGTGAAGGGGGGATCGCAGGCGTGGCCGCTTCGCTTGAGGAGGAGAGGGTCCCGCCTCAGAAACCACCGCAGAAGGGGCCTCCACAAAGAAGAACGCCGCAGACGGGGCCCCCGCGACCGCAACGCTTGCGGGCGGAGGCTCCACCCTCATAAGCTCCGCGGGAGGCATCTCAGTCTCGGCCGCTGCCGTCGGCGGAGACCCCGCCGCACTTACCCCCGCAGAGGGCAACCCCAGCACCGTCGTGGCCGCGGACAAAGGCTCCGCCCCGGTGCCGCTGGACAACACCAGTTCTGCCTCGGCGACCGGCGTGGGCGTCGGGACTTCCCCCTCCCGGTAGCCCGCAGAGCACTCTCCGTCCCTGGCGCCGCCCGAGGACTCTTCGCCCCCGGCGCCCATGCCCTCCTCCAGATTCGAATCAGTGTACTTCGCCGAATCCGATTCGCGCGTCACGTTATCGCAGAGGCGCGGCCGTCGCCGATTGGGCGCGGTCGCGAGAGTTCGCCCTCTGCGGGGCGGCGCTGCGTTCCTACGCAGATCGCTGCCTTGGCGCTGCGGAGCCGGAGGCGCGTTCGCGCACGCGAGCGCCCATGGCCTCGCGACGCGCGCGTTTATCCGCCTAGCCCCGCCTCCGCAGCCGCGCGCGCGCTTCTTGTGCTCCTTGGTGGTATAGGGCCCAAGGAACACGCGCGCCGCTCGCCGCGCCCTCGAGTGAACTCTGCGCGGGTATGGGCACGACAGACGCAACGCAAGACGCGCGTGAAGGAAAGGAAGCGCATTGTGGAGGCTTACGAGGACCGGAGGGCACCGGCAGTGAGCAAATGGACGGGAGGACGTTGTCATCCCGGGTTCCCGCCGCGAGGCGCCACTCATGGGCGATGCCGTACATTATGCGTGTGTTTGGTTGCGCCATAATCGAGAAAGAGCCGCGGATATTATGTGCAAAAATACGCCTCATCTCGGATGGGTGGATACGCTCAAAATGAGCTTCACTAGCCATCTGGATGAGCGGATGCGAGTATCTTATGCGGTCCCACGTGTTAGCCTCTCGAGTTTGGTAGATCGCATCCGCTCGTGCAGCAACCAAACAAAGATCTCGCTTTTTTGTATCGCCACTCACCTGCATCCACTCATCTAGGATATACCATGCAACCTCCATCCACGAACCAAACACACCCTATGTACTCCTCAGTGAGGTCACGCATGTTGAAGCGAGCGGTGATCCCCACAAGTCTTCGCGCCCTCCTCCGATCTTCGGCGTCGAGCGTTAGGCCGGGCGAGGTCTTGAAGGCAATCGGCCGGCCCGTACACTCGAGACCGCTACCACTCGTTGCACGGTGATAGAACCACCGTCTCATCCAGCCGGACTCCCATTTTCCTCGGGTCGAGTTCGCTGGGAAGAGCTGCCCGCATGACGACCGTAGGATGAAGTTGACGCTGCCGAAGTTCGACAACGCCCCGCCCTTTCGCTCCTTCGGCTGGCACCATGCTTCGTGCAGATACGCGAACATCGACGCGCTGGGCCAACACGCTTCCGAACGCAAGGCCCAACTCTATACGGCAAGCCGAGCCACCGCGTTCGAAGTTAGTTGTGACAACTCCAGCTTGAAGGTCCGCAGCACGTCCCCAACAATCGCCGCGGACGGGATGCGAAGTCCAGCTTCGAGGTAGGCGACGAAGACGATCGCCTCCGACTTCTCAGGGCGCGACTCCGTCTCATCATCGGTGGGTAGCCGCACCGCTTGGCAGCTGATAGCCTCCCCTCGTGCAGCAGTGACCGGATCGTGTCCTCCGTCACGAGCGTGCGGCCTAAGTCGCTGGAGTACGGATCCTCCTTCGCCGCCCACCACTTGTCTGCCACTGCCGGATCGCGTTCCTCAAGCGCGTATTTCACCTCAAGCGGCGATGATCGCCGGCGGATGGCGTAGCCGCCCACCTGAGCACACTCATCGCAAGTCGCCATTGGTGTCCACGGGGTACTCGATGGCAAAAAAGAGCGCAGCAGCAGGAGGAGCAAATATAGGAGGTGGCGTGAACAACCAGAAAGCGTATGGAGGAGGCGCAGGCACAGTACCACGGGGGGTATTTAAAGACCCCTCGCCTCCCACCATCGGTAAACGCAAACGACGAAGCGACAACCGCCACCCTGCTTGAAGCCAAAGCGTCGCGATGGCACATGAAGGCCACATATGACCGTGGTCGTACAGTGTCCTGTCACCGCACGACGCGCCACTAGCGTCCCACCGCATGTCGGTCAGCGCAGGGAATAAATGCAAGTCGCACGACCCGACATAGCCTCCGGCGCGCGTCGGCGTGGTTCTTTGCTCAACAACCGCAATCCCAGCCGGCGAGGCCCACCCGACTCGCCGCATTTGATCGCGAAGGCACCGCGACAAGACATGCCACCCGCCAGTGCTCGCGGAATAAGGGCGGCAGCCGCCTTTGTAGTTTGGGCGCGCGGTATGCCCCCATTCCGGCTCGACTCGATCCACCTGGGTCCCGACACCAATTTGGGCTCCGCCTTGGCGTCGACTCGCCGACCTTACGCCGGAGGCAACCTCGCTTCCGATGTAGGGCAAGGAGGACTTCGCCATCCCAGACGGGGACAATCGCAGACCGCGACAAGACCGTAGACTTCCGCGTAGGCGAGACCACGCGCGTCGGGGCACGCTTCCCTGCAGCGGCAAAGTAGAAGGCGGAGGCGAGCGGACGCCGGCCTACCCACAATGCACCCAACCGCCACCCTTGAGCCGCAGAGCACAAGCTGGCCTTTTGACCCCTAGCCCGCGTAAATCAGAGTCCACGCGACGTCACAGCCCAAATCGGTGGGATCCAGCCGCCTGGGTTCCCCGTGGTTCGGGAACGCGAAGACTGACTTACGGCAGGTTTTGACTTGTTCTCATAAACAGATAAGCTTCAGCGCATCAACATACCCCGACAGTAACGCCAGTTGGCGCAACCAGGGGATGCAGGATGAACTCAAGCATATCTATCTACGAGAACAGGTCAAACATTGCCATTCCCCGTATGGGAACATGATGCGCCAGCAGGAGGCAATCTATCTGACTGTACGGTGCAGGTACAATGCAACATCAGCATGACATATATACTCGATCAGCGGGGGAGCCCAACCGACAGGAGCCCAACCGGCAGGAGTCCAACCGACGGGGGTAAAGCTCAACTGCCGGAGGAGCGTCGCAGCGTCGCATGGCCATGACGCTGAGACCTGCGCCGCGCCAAGCACATTTCGCCATGTGGACCGGCAGAAGAAGGAATGTTGCAACACAGCATGGCCGCGGCGCCTCGAGTCTCGCGCCACGGCAATCAGGCCCAGCCAGTAGTCGTTTACCATCGAGGGCGCTCGACGCTGGAGTCCGCGGTCATTTGGTGCTCGCGCGACGACTTAAGGGCACAAAGGGGTCTGAGGACAAGATTTCTGGCCTTTTGCAGCCATAGATTTGGCAGAAATTTTAGAAGACTTTCCTGAAAGTGGTGTAGGAACTGGACTGCTTGCTGCGTTAGCATATCCAGGGCTCATCATCCAGTCATTTGATTCAGCTGCTTCATTATCTTCTCTGTCATGTTTGTGCTTTAACTACAAACAAAACTTTGTTGTTAGATTTAATGTGAGAGAAGGAACGATTACATGAAATTAAAAATATCTCAGTATACTTTCAAAAGGCATTCAACATTTAATATTAATTACTGGATGAAAGCTGTCCAAAGTGTTCTGTTACCACAACAAGAATGTGGCGTCCTTTTAAGAATACCAATAGGTGGCCACAGGTAAAAGTATTCTATTATAGATTTATAGTAAACACATAAGCCTTACAGCTAAAACATTATAGAATGAGAGAGATCCCAGCTAAGGGGGAAGACAGCCATAAGAGAACAAACTTTCAAAATGGAAATTTTCAGAAGTGTACTTGTTACTAATGGATCCTGGAAAAGTTATTGGCATGTGAATTGATCCCTGAATTTATACATGTTAAGAAATTAAAACAGATTCTCAATCAGACAACAATCATAAAAACAATCATGAAACTGCAATGTATTTTGTCAAAGAAGGGACTGTGTTTTGCAAGTTTTTTTTGGGATCTTTGTAGCTCTTTTGGCAAATTCAAATCTCGAGCCTCTTTTCACACTGCAAGAGGAAGATGACTACATATTGAAATTCATAACATACTCCGCAACTCAATTATGAGAGTTGTGGAGATTTTCAAGCCAACACGCCATGTTTCACAATGCACAAGCACGAGCCACTATTGGTTGCAAGGGGCAAACTGAAGTAACATCACTATTTGAGAATGACTAACCATTAGAGAGAAGCCAGAAACATTTTTATCACTGAGTTTCAGCAACATAGCTCTATCTATTGAAGTCAGCAAAAGTGAAACAGTAACGGTCCATAGTCCTAACCAGTTCCATGAAAATTTAACCTACATGGCTACATCACATATGCAAATATGTAGCCATACCAAATCATTTCCCCTCTTTTCATGATGTACGAAAAAAATGAAGCTATTAGTCGTATTTGGAAGCAATGTAATAATTAAAAACCCAACCACATTGTAAAATTTAGGTAACTGTTCATCAAACCATTCGCCATTCCACATAAAGCCAACAAGGCCTGCCAAAACGGCCCAGTCTCAATCAATCCATCTGCGAGAGAATCACCAAACCCTCCAACATGTCTTATCACAGTCTAGTTTGCGCGGTATCAACTACCGACGGGCTAACAAAAAATATTGCATCTTCTGTAGCAACTAAAGTGCCCATCGGCAAGCTGCTACCCTGATCTATTCTGTGCCTGAAAGTAGAAAGCTAGCAAGAACGAAACATGGTCCAACACATCAAAAACCACCCATCCCCATCAACACCAACAACCTCGTTACCAAATCTACGGCGATGCGCTTCAGCATTGCTACAATCGAGCTATTGCGGCGGCGTAGACGAACCCCCCAGCTCCCCCTCGTCGCGAGCGTCCTAAGCATCCATCCAACTGAGCAATCGAAACAATCAACAAATCTCCTCCACATGCCCCCTCAACTCACAGGCGTCCTGAAGATGACCGTCATCTCGCCGCTGCCGCCGTCGGCCACGCCGAACTGGTGGTACTCCCCAGGCGGCGGCGCGAACACCTGGTAACGCTGCAGCAGCACCCGCGCCGCGCCCTCGCTGGTGCAGCTGCCGGCGGCCGCCATGGAGATGGGAGGCTCCGAGTGGTAGATCGAACTTGCCGCGGCGCGGGGGCTCCTAGGGTTTGGCGGCAGGGGAAAAACGAGGGAAAGAGGACGAAAGGTTGCACGGTATGAGGCGGAGGGATATTCTGAGGGTTTGGCTTCGGTTTAAGGCTTTAGATATGATATTAGAGAGGGATATTCTGAGATAGACAGAGTAAACAAATTTATGTGTGATTTTGACCGATATAGATAAATTCGCTATAATATATATTACAATCGACTTATGAATCTAACTTTGCAAAGACACTCCGTTTGAAAAGCTAGTTAACGTAGAAAAGCTAGCTAGTACTCCCATAAACTACTTCCTCCGTTTTTTACTTTTTTTTTTATGGTCTCTAATACGACTTTGATTATTTTTTTCTTTTTGTTTACTTAGTTTTTGATTTTTTTATGGTTTTTAAGATATGACTTTGATTTTTTTGTTTTTAAGATATGACTTTGACCACTACTTTTAATAAATATACATTAAGATATAGTAATAAAATTATAATATTAAGAAAATATTTTTAGCTACAAATCAAATGATATAATTTTTATAAAAACCAATCTAGATAGATTTAAACCAATTGGTTTCTTCATTTTTACTTAGTTTTTGGTTTTTCATGGTCTCTAAGATGTGATTTTGACTGCTTCTTTTAAAAATCTTACATTGATAAAATTATAATATTATGAAAGTATTTTTTAGCTACAAATCTAGTGATATGATTTTTATATAGCCAATCTAGGTAGTTTTAAATCAATTGACATTTAAAGTTTGACGATATGAATTATTAGACATCAAGTAAAAAAACAAAGTAAGCATTCTAGGGACCAGGGAGAAAATGTAAGGGGGCAGTTGGCTGTTGGTGCCATTAAATTGCTCGGTGAGTGGCGGCATTGTGGGAAGGAGGGAGGCTCAATGGCACAGACGGCAGGAGATGGCGTGCGCTCGGGTGTGGGAGCGGCCGTAGGTGTAACATCCTAAATTTCGGTGTTTGACATCGTGAAAATTTTAAACTTTTTATTTGCATCTTGATGGTATTTGAAACCTTGTCAAAATCTTATTTGGATTTTCTTCATTGTCGTGCTAAGTAAATAATAACTGGAAATAATTCTTGAGTTCCAAAATAACAATCATGGCAATAAATGATACAAAATAATTTAAATGTGAGTATAAAACCCTGAAAGACCTATATTCAATTTAATTAATTGGAACAAAGCCTTATTTAAAGATCAAGGAAAAGAAAAATAATCAAATTAAGAATTCATATTAGGGTAACCCAAACTATCATACAAAGCTTAAAAGAAAGTATGACCTAACTGGTGGTACTCCCCAGGAGGCGGCGCGAACAGCTAGTAACGCTGCAAAGAAGACTCATGCTCGCGCCTCGCTGTCCCGTGCGCGGCGCCGCCATGGAGATCGGAAGCTCCGAGCGGTAGATCGAACTTGCTGCGGCGCAGGGGCTCTTAGGGTTTGGCGGCAGGGGAAAAACGAGAGAAAGAGGAGGACGAAAGGAGGGAAATTGTATCTTCGGCAGTGGAGGTTGCAAGTTATGAGGTGGAGTGACTATATATGGATTTGTTCTTTAACTACTTTTAAAAGTAGTTCTTGTTTTTTTACTATATATCTAATTTTTAAACGAAATATTTTTTTAAGATGGGATCTACAAGTTAATTGTAGTACACGTTAAAAGCTCAATGTATGTATCAACCAAAATTACAAGCGAGTATCTCTCTCCATAATCTTTATCGCAAACAGCTAAAATTCAAAATTGTTAGCCAAAAGTCATAAGCCGCAGCCGTATCAAACAGGCCCTATGCTACTTTCTCTATTTTTTTACTTAGTTTTGATTTTTTTTATGGTTTATAATATGACTTTGATTACTTTTTTTGTTCTTGTTTACTTAGTTTTTGATTTTTAAGATACGACTTTAACCACTATTTTAAATAAATTTACATTAATATACAGCTGGAGAAGGTCACCCACAAAGTGAGTGGCAGGGATTCGAAGCCCGACGTTGAACTGGTGGTACTCCTCAGGTAGTGGCGCGAACAGCTGGTAACACTGCAGCAGTGCCTGTGCCGCACGCTCGCTGGTCCAGCTGCCGGCGCCCACCATGGAGATCGGAGGCTCCGAGCGGTAGATCGAACTTGCCGTGGCGCGGGGGCTCTTAGGGTTTGAATCTGAGGGTTTGGCGGCAGGTGAAAAAACGAGGGAAAGAGGACGAAAGGTTGCAAGGTATGAGGTGGAGGGATGATACAGGGACTGTTCTTTTTTTTTTGCTTCGGTTTAAGGCTTTAGGTAAGATATTATGAGAGAGGGATATTCTGAGAGGGAGTATAGAGTAAAAAAATTGTGTGATTTCGGCCGATATAAATAAAGTCGCTATAGTATGTATTACAATCAATTTATAGATCCAATCTTAAAAAGACACTCCATTTGAAATGCTAATTACTGTAGAAAAGCTAGTACTCTCATAAACTACTTCCTCCATTTTTTACTTATTTTTTATTTTTTTTATGTTCTCTAATACGACTCTGATTACTTTTTTCTTCTTGTTTACTTAGTTTTTGATCTTTTATGGTTTTTAAGATATAACTTTGACCACTACTTTTAATAAATTTACATTAAGTTATAGTAATAAAATTATAATATTACAAAAACATTTTTAACTACAAATCGAATGATAAAATTTTTATAAAACCAATCTAGATAGATTTAAACCAATTGGTTTCTTCATTTTTTTACTTAGTTTTTGGCTTTTCATGGTCTCTAAGATGTGACTTTGACTGCTTCTTTAAAAACCTTACATTAATAAAACTATAATATTACAAATGTATTGTTTAACTACAAATCTAGTGATATGATTTTTATATAGCCAATTTAGGTAGTTTTAAATAAATTGGCAGTTAAAGTTTGATGATATGAACTACTAGACATCAAGCAAAAAAGGAAGTAAGCATTTTAGGGACCAGGGAGAAAATGTAAATAGTCTCTTTTTTTGGAACTTCCCTTTCTTTTCTTATTCTTTTTTTTTTGGTGAGGATTCATAATTTGAATTGCTCAAAAGGATGTTGCTTCATGTCTTCAATTATTCAAGTAAAAAATGTATAGTTATGTGAACTAAATCCTAAAAATACACTAGATGAGCTATGAGTTGGTGCTGACATCCTTTTGTTTTAATTGTTGATTTTACCTGATTACGTATGTATTAAAACTGTAGCTTGACAGCTATGCCATCTGACTATTATGAAAAGAGGGGAATGGCGTCAATTTTTGCAAATATTTGGAAATATTTGAATTTTGTGTGATGTGATGATCTCAAATAGAAAAAAACCATAGGCGATAAAGTGAGGTGTGACAGGCAAGAAACCATACAGCTGTGTGGGGTCCGAAATCCACGGTGAAATGCTCGCACTTTTATTTTCCTGCCACGGCACTCGTGGCGACCCCTCGCTCACGCTGACACATGGGGCCAATGCCCGCGTGAGGCTAGGATAAATGTGTTGGACACATAGAGAAAGCTACACAAGGCGTTACAAAGCGTGACATGTGGGTCTTGGCTTATCTCCCGAAATGCAGGGCGATGCCTCTTATGGACTGTTTACATAAATGGTATTGTAACATTTTTTCAAATTTGAGCTTAAATACCTGTTTTTTTTATAAATTTACTCTCCTCCTTGGAGCTACTGAGCTAGAGAGCTCGGTAGGTCACGGTCCGACCATATAAAATTAGTGTGTATGCTTAATTAGTCCTAATTACATTTAATTAGCACTAATCATGATCTTTAAATTAGCGTTAATTATGTTGCTGTTGTGGGGGCTCGGCAGCTCCTGCTACTGATCTATTAGAGCTCAGTAGGTGCCTGCCGATCTAGGGGAGCTTGGTAGGTGTCTGATGAGCTCTCTTAACTTAGTAAATACATGTCGAGCTTGATAGGTCCAACGAATGAGCTAGATTTGCAAAAACGAACATTTGAAGATCAATTTTTTTTAAAAAAAATGACAACGTGTCATTCATGTGAATAATTTCTCTTGTTGGGCGTTTTGGATAGAGAGAAAAAGGAGGGAGTAGGACATGGAGTCTTGACATGGCAGCCGGTACCTATGGGTGTCACTCTCTCACTAGCTATGCCTTGGATGAAATACTTTAGGCCTCTTTGGAACCGGGAATTCAAATTCATGTGGGTAACTAAACTGTTTCCTGGGCAATTTCTATAAAATCTTCGCCTCATAAAAGCCAAATTAGGCTCCATTTAGAACATAGGAATTCAAATACCGGAGGGAATCTACTCTCATTGAATGCGCTATTTGTTTCCTATGAATATCTATGTAAACTATATGTGTTTCAAAAAGGGGCGTAAATTTTTAGGAATAAGTACATTTTCGCACTTGCTTGTGACATAAGCGTGATATGTCCTCGCTTATCTCCCAAATGCACGGCGATGTATTTTATGGGTTGTTTACATAAATGGTATTGTAGCATCTTTTTTAAATTTGACCTTGAATACTAGTTTTTTTATAAATTTAGTCTCCTCCATGGACCTACTGAGCTAGAAAGCTCGACAGGTGACTGGCCAACCACATACAATTAGTGTGTATGCTTAATTAGTGCTAATCATATTTTACATTTAATTAGCGCTAATCCTAAGCTTTAAATTAGTGCTAAATATGCTGCCGTTGTGGGGGCTCGGTAGCTCCTGCTGCCAAGCTACTAGAGCTTAGCAGGTGCCTGCTGACCTAGAAGAGCTCGATAGCTGTTTGATGAGCTCCCTTAACTCAGTAGGTACATATCGAGCTCAGCAAGTCCAAAGATGGGACTAGATTTATAAAAACGGAAATTCAGAGATCAATTTTTTTTAAAAAAAATGACTACAGTGCCATTCATGTGAACAATTCTTCTTATTGGGCGTTTTGGGTACAGAAAGAAAAAGGAGGGAGTAGGACGTGGATGTCCTGTAGTCTGTAGGGGCGTAGAGCTTAGGATCATTTATGACGTGGCAGCCGGTACATATTCCTATGGGTGTCATAGGGTACACGTTGGTCGGTGCTGGTACGTGAGCTAGGGGAGTGTCAACGGCATGCACCGGTCTAGTGCGTGTTTATGGAGCGTACCAGTGTAGGTACTCATCGTACGTGCTGAGGTCATACACGGCGCCCTCTGCACAAAGTCCTGGAGTGCCACCACCACACTCCACCACCCATGGCGCCAGCTTCGCGGCCTAGCTCGTTCCACTACCACCCCTCCTATTATGCCTACGAAATATACAACTGCAATTAGAATGCATCATAATAGAATTGAGAAAAAATATAGGGACATGTGTTGTGTGTAACTCACGCGTGGGCCGAGTCAAGCACCCAACACCCTATGGGGATAGGAACAAACTGGCGGAGGCTGAACTGCCGCATCACCCTGTGCACTGCGTAGTCCTTAATGAATACATCGAAGACGAGATTCTTCCACGTGAGCCAGTACACCCGATCGCACAAGCACATTGATGAAAGCCCGGTGAGGGCATGGTCCACCATCTCCTGATCAGAGTACAGCTCCCAGCGCACGTTATTAGCGGTGAGGTGGTCAAGGTGCTCGACAAAGTTGTCGTACACACGGTGACCTACAAGTGTGCAAACTGTGTCTGTAAGCCAGAATAGTGGTTACAAAGGATGACCTAAAATGCATGCATAGTAAAGATTCATGAGAGTATGTACCTGTCTATGGCACCAAAGGGACTCTGCGATAGGCCAGTCCACAGCACCCCCATGGTACATGTTGTCCGAGGAGGAAGCGCTCGAATGACCATAGCTGCAGCAGGAGGAGGCAGCCTATGAGGATAGGGGTCGTCCTTGTCCTGCGACAAGCGTCGCACATGCCGCGGTATGTTGTGGCAAGTACGGCTGATCCCCAGCTATAGTGCACCTCGTCCTGTCAGCATGAGCTCAGCACAGGGTGGCTCGGACGGAAAACATAATTAGAGGGGGAGAGCATTGAGGAGAGGAGAGGAGAGCCATGACTTAAATAGCCGAAGGGGGCAGTTGGCTGTTGGTGCCACTAAATTGCTAGGAGAGTGGCGGCACTGTGGGAAGGCGGGCGGCTCAATGGCTCGGATGGCAGGAGATGGCGTGTGCATTGCATGGTCGCGTGCACGCAGGCCATGACGCAGGCGGGGTGATACAGCATGCAACATAGGGCGCAGGAGCACACGGGTGAGAGCGAGTCATGCGGGCATGACATGCACAAGGGCGGCGTGTGGTGTGGCACTTGCACCGGTTGGCGCAGGTCACGCATGGGCGCGGGCGGTCGGGGATAGGTCGGCCTGGCATGGTCAGCGAGAGAAAAGGAAGGGAGGAAGAAAGAGAGGAAAAGGGGCCTAGTGGCGGTGAAAGGAGAGGTAGGGAGAGAGGGAAGGAAGAGAAAAGAGAGAGATGGCACAAAATTTAAAAATTGCATTTTTGGCCATATAGTTTGAATATAGATTCAAACTTTTAAATTTTTGGAAATTGGAGGATGCTTGAATTTTGGAAATTTTGAATTCTTGGTTACAATAATTAGATGGGGAAGATTTTAATATTAACTTTGATTTCAATTTCTGGTCTCAGTTTTGAATTTCCAAATTCCAGTTTCGAATTTGAATTTTTGTGCTTAGCAATTAAAATGGGTTTGAACTTTCTTTCCGATTGGATTTTCACAATCTTTGTTCTTGATCCAGGATTTTGATTTTAATGACTAACTTAATTAGCGAAAATCCAAATAAAAATCTGAATAAATGCCAAATTTTCAATTACACTAAAAGCGAGGAGAGGATTTCATAAATTTCTTAATTACAATAGTTCCCATATTTTTGGGATGTTACAGTCCATCATCCTCTTTACAATTGATAATATGGTGATTACGTATGTACCGGCATCATAGAAAAATGCAGGATTCTTAGAAGAAAGAGTACAGCATCTAAGTTCAAAACAAAGATGATTCCAAAACAGAGCTTAGAAGAAAGAGCAAACTACAAAAAGAAAGCTTAACCGGTTACCTATAAAAGGAAAGTTGCTAACTTCCTCCGTCAAGGACAATTCAGTTAGCAAACAGCTGCTGTCTTTTAGCCCAGTTTTCAAGCTGAATGTGATCGTGCCAAGTTAGAAGTGGAACAAATGGAAAATAATTCAAATGTGGTCACTAGATGCATTGTAATTGTATCCGATACAGATTCATTGTAGCTAACATTGCTAAAATTGAACTTCAATGCTCTACTGACCTTCAGGAAGTATGTGGAACATATAGAAATGCTAATATACATATATAAAATGTTGAATGCCAATATGTGAGTATTTTCATAATAATGTGCTATAGAAAGTCATTAGAAAAGGAAGTGGTATGGTAGTCATATCATAAAAGAAAGTAAAAATGTATAACTCGAGCACAAGGAACAAGAGAAAATTTAGCTAATAATGCTAGCAGAGCTTTACATATTTTTGGTTATTACCATACTCTATAGTCTTCGGCTACTACATGGTGAAAGTTACATAAAGTTACATAGTTCATCTAAGGAGAATAACTACTATCTCTTAGTCATAGATAGACTTTTATGAAACAATCAGTACAGGGCAAACAGACAGGTATAAAAATTCATTTAGAATTTTATAACAGTTAGTGATATCACAATAAAGGAGACAAAAAAGTAAAGGATATGAGTCACACTTGTAAAGTAGTGGAATTGCGTTTTGATTTTGTTTCCCCTGATCCCCAGCCCAAATCCGCACGAATCTCAACCAAAACCGCCCCTAATCCCTGCCGACATTACCTCAACAGAGGAGAATTCGCGTGGCACTGTTCATGGTCTGAAAATAGCCGCCGCTGCTCCTGGTATTCTTCCGCCCGAGCCTTCTCACGCCATCTCATGCTCTCCGGTCGCCACTGCCACCTAGCCAGCTACCCTACCTCTCCTCTGACAGTCCGTGCCAACCTCCTTTGACCCCAGTGAGTTTTCGGGCCGCAATTTGCCACCGCCACCGCCTTTGCCCCTCTCCCAAGAAAAACTGCCTCTCTACTTTATTTAAAGCCCCAAGCTCCCCCTGAGAAGTACATCAGTGCCCGGTGAGCCTCCCAGTACTCTCAATCGAGCCCTTGCCAGAGCATCGCCGACAATCGCCGGAATTGGCCAAAGTAAGCCAAACTTCGATTCTCATTGCACAGCTTATTACTTTCTGATTGCTCGCGTTGGTAGCTTCCCCTTACTCCCAGGAATCTCCCCGAGCCCTTGCCTTAAGCTCCCGAGCACCTCTCTTCTCTCTACCGATGAAGTCCGCCGTCCGGCCAAGGTACCTTGCCGTGGGCAGCCTCGCACGGTCCATCCTAGCCCAAACTATCGCCTCCTCTAGGTTACCCTAGCTCCACAGATGCTCAATCGCCAAGCCAACGACCCAGTTAACCCTCTGTTCACCCTACACTATTCAAAAACCGTGTCGAGTTCTTGAGCTCGCCGCTGGCGAACGCCGCCTCCCCGGCCGCCACCGACCTCAAAAATGGACTCCTAGTACTCCTTGGAACCCGTCCATGGTCTTTGGTCAAGTCGCAAATCACAACAGTGCCGTCGGTCGCCGTTGCCTCCCTCCCCTGCTTCACTGCCGCACGCCGTTCGAACGGGGAAGAAGAACAGTGACGGGCTAGTCACTGTTCATCCGACCCGTTAACCTCCGAACCTGAACCTGTGAAGCCCAGTAAGCACAGTGAACGACCCGGTACTGTAGCTACCCAATCTACGATGAACAGTGTTGAACCTGTTACTGTTCATTAGAACCCGAATTTACAAAAATACTCCGTTTTGACCATTTCGACCCCATGAATCCATTTCCAACCTTCGTTTTGTCAAATCAAAACTCGATGAAACCCAAACTCACCCAATTCAAAAATCAATCATCCATTTCTAAAAATTAATCCTCCGTTTCCAAAATCCGTCCAACATGTATAACCTTTTTGATCGTCACGAGCCTATCTAATCTAACTCTAGCCCTGTCAACCAACCAAGCATTGTTGAACTTCAACCACCCAACCCATTTCCTTTTATGTCTTTTCTTGTCATTTAATTGCAGTTTGTTCCCAGCTTGCATTCTGCAAGTCAGGAACTTGTTTGACTTCGTTTTCTGCGCTAGTGAACGGACCAAGCGAGTTGATCAACCAAAGGGTAGCAAAAACAAAGAAAGCAAGCATGAAACCGGTAAGGAAGATCGAGAACAACGGAAGGCAAGTCACAAGTTTTTGATCGTGTTGAACCAACAATTTGTTTATTATTTATTTATCAATATTTCCATTATCATGTATTTGTGCACTGGTATTTTATGTGCAATAAATGTTTTGATGGCCATATTCACCTTGACAAGACTTAGTAATACTAAATTTACTATTTAAATAACCAAAGTAGCGTAGAAAACTCAATTATTTCATACTACTATTTAACATATCATTTTGCCATTAATTTTGCAGAAGTGTTTATTGGAAAAGGATTATCCTGAGAACTATGTGTTGGCTTTTGGTAGATAGAATTGTTAAGTTGGCTCTAGGTTAAGGGGGTCTAGTGGAAAGCCACAAGGTGACCTTTGTCCACGACCTTACCCTAGATGGAGGTTTGTGCAGATAATGTCCCAAAGTAGAGTGATGGTAAAGTTAGAGAAAGTAAGGATGATCTTGTGCTGAGCCAAGAACATAGTGATCATCCAACTACAAGTTTTGACTTGTCAAACCTGATTTAGTAGCTGCTCAAATCGATTGAATCTCTACAGGAGTACAGGAGACTTAGTATGGAAATGGTAAAAGCATACTGAACAACGGTAGATTCCTCTTAGGACGGGCAGAAGATATCTGGCCGTGTCGGCGGATACCTGGGTTTGAGTTGGAGGTCTACTGGGTAGAGCCTATATAAAGAGATAAGCAGTGAAATGACCTTGTTTTCTTAACTCAATCATGAGGGTTAAGAAAAAGCTAGGCAACTCTACAGAGTAATCACAATAGTATCTCGAATACGCTATGCTTCTGGTAAAAGAAGTTATGTTCATGGGTGATTCCAACTACGAGGCATAAGTAGAATTGGAAATGAGTTGAAAAGGCTGAGGTCTGTTAATCTAGTTTTGGAACCCCAAATCTTTGGAAAGTTATTATTATTATTTTGTGTTTAAAAATGTTGACAAATAAAATTGCATCCACATCATAATGAAACAACTATATATTCCTATCATTTGAGAATCTGGCAAGTAGCTATACAAAATTTCTCCATGTGATTTGCTGAGTATGGTTGATGGTACTCAGTCTTGCAATGTCTCCACCACAACAGATACCAGAAGAAAAGAGGATATTGCAAGTTTTAGTGTTAGTGTTGCAACCGCACTCAAGCGTTCCTGTGGAGTTTTTGGCTCTTCTATATGTAAGTTAAGTTTTGGGCTTAGACGCCCATATTATTACTAAAGTTGGCCATTAGGTCTTATTTTAATCAAATTAACTTCTTTTAATTGCTCCTGAGCAGGCATGATATTCCTTCTATCCGCAACTGAACTCCTGGGTGTTACGGGTGGCTCGACGTCCCTGTTCCCAAAAATGAGGGTGTTACAATAATTGTAAGTGTTGTAAGATGTCGAATCATGAGATTGGTGCAAGAGGTCAAATTGCCAAGCTTGTACACCAACTGTTGTATAGACATCATTTTCATTCTTTGCAAAATACGTAGACATCTTCTAAGCAACAAGATAGCAATACATTGAACAGGTTACGGATGTTGAACAAAATGTGGTCTAAGCAAGAATTCAAATAAATTTTTAGAATTATATATGGGTAATAAAGCATGTTTCCAGCAATATTTAAATGACAAGAGCATTGTTAAAATAATTGAAAAAACATAATTCAATCCCAAGTCAATTAAATATGAAATCTTGCCACTACTACAGATCAGGCTATATTGGATGTCTCATCACAGACGGTTTACGAGAACCTTCAGTGTTATAATTATTGCAGACAGTTTTACAAGCGTGACCGTCTATGTTTGTAACGATAGCTAGAACCATTTGTGATAAATAACTATCGTAGACGGATCCTAGTAAGAACCGCTATGAAACTATCACAGACGGTTAGATTTAGAAGCCGTCTATGATGTCTCCCATTATTATAGATGGCTTTTAATTAGAATCGTCTATCAAATATCATAGATGGTTTTTATTTACAACCATCTGTGTTTTGTTGTCATTCTTTGTCATATGAACTACAGAATCTACTGAACTGGAATAGATAAGTAGGAATTTGACATACATGCGACTAAGCTTTATGCAACATTTTTTCCATTTATATTGGCCAAATAGTGTGACCAGTCACTTTTACAAAAGATAAATTCAAGTAAAAAAAGATATTTCCAGATCTTGGTCTTTCGTGTTTCATATACTTTCTCTTCTACTTTTGGAGTTGGAGGATCAGCAGCTACATCCTCGAATGCTGTGAAGATTGTCCTTGCCCTCTCCACTTCCTCCTCTGGCCTGGGTAAATCATTAGCATAGCCCATAAGCTCAAAGAGGATGCCATGATAAGCTTCCTTAGAATCAACTGCTTGTGCTTGATCGGCAAGATTATCTATGTGTCTCTCCACTGCTGCAAGAGCTTCTTCCACTTTGCGCACATTGAAGAGAAGAACGAGGTTGAGGGTGGTTTCCCTTTCCTGAGTGGCAAAGAGAAGCAAAGAGACATCTCCGTCGATGGCAGATGATGAGGTCTAACTGACAGATGGAAGTGACTCGAGGAAGGAGAGCATGGCGTGAGCGGAGGAGCTAGCTGTTCTAAACGTAAGTTGTTGGCCAGCTGCGTAAGGTTGCGGCTGAATAACTCACGATGGATAGATGAGAGTAAGGAGATCAAAAGAATAGTAGATGCCATTATTGAGAAATCTGGTGAAGAAGATGAGGGAGAGGACTACTTAGAAGAGATTGAGTTTGTGGTATCAAGGGATTGTACACCACATTGCATATAAAGTTAGAATCATGTGGAAGTTTAAGGGTCGCATGCATCGGATTATTAACAGACGGGAGTAGAGCGCTCATTTTAAGCATTATCATAGACAGTTCATATACCAAACTATCTCTGATATGTGCCATTATCATAGACGGATCATATACCTATGTTTTCCCTTCAGTAGTATCTCTAACATTTTTCAGAAACGCTGTGAAATTTTTTTAGAGGCAGCTTGCTGACTGTTGAGGCGTTTCGAATAGCCTTGTAAAGTCTACCGTGTTGTAGTGTATAAAGCTATCTAAGGCGCGATTTTAACCATTAGTTGATGTATGCGTAAATCCTACTATCGCATCAATTCTTTAATATGATGAGATCAATGATCTACCTATGATTGATGAGGATATGTGGTGCAATTTTGTTTGTTATGTTTCTAAAGACACGTGCACAATTTTTTTATGGAACCAGTGCAAACAAAGCTTATATTTGGGAAGTTTATAAAGTCTACTTTCCAACGCATTAAAGAACACATGATTTAGATCTTTCTACAAAATGTTATGGCTATTTGAGTGCATACTGCCTAGGCAGACAAGGTGACGTGTGAGAGTTGACAAAATTAAAGAATCTGTGTCTTGTACCAAGTAAATTCGGACTTGATTCGGGATAGCCAGGACATTCCAACTTAAAGTGCTATATTTTTACATACGAACTTCGATTTGTATGCTCTTAGATTCTTTGGAATGATAACTTTGAGAATCATCCAAAAAATCAAGTGCTAGCTTCAGATTCCTTCTGTTTATGCCTCAATAGCTAAAACAATCCAGGATCAACAATTTTTAGACTCCCTCTCTTTCTCTCTCACATACAGAATATAGACACGAGAATTTTTATACAGGTTTGGGTCTTTTCTTAAGAGAATAATAACCCTACGTCCTGTATGATCACTAACTACTAGAAAAAGATTACACTTGAGAGTAATGTGAATGCCTAGCACTATCTCCTCCTTCGATCAGAATGCCCCCGTCCCTCTCCAACGTCAACCTTTATATAGCTGGTGAAGTGATGGCCGTTGTCCCGCACTAGAAAACATCTTAACACTTCGGGTGATAATCGTCTGACGAAAGTTATTTCCAGAGAGACGTAGTGGCCGTTCACTGTGTAGCGGTTGTTGTCAGAGAGAGATCGTGTGCGGTTATTGGATAAACACATGTTCTAACCGCCTTGCTAGATGAATCCAAGATGTAGCTGATCATCGTAGACAACCTGGTTGGAGATAGATATGTTGCAGGAATGTCCACGACCATAAGGTGATCATAGGACAATTTACGACTATATGATCGTAGGACTTACGACCAAGGGGTAGTCGTAGTAAGACTTATAATTACGTGGTCGTAAAAGTGCTTATGACCAATGGGTGTGGTTGTAGGAGATCTTACGACCATACAGTCATAGAAGAGCTTACGATCATACAGTCGTAGAAGAGCTTACGTCTATGCGGTCGTAGCATGACTTACAACTATGCGATCGTAGCAGAGTTTGTGACTATTCTATGGAACTTTTACCTTATCAATAAAGGGTATATTTAAGAAATATAATGACAATAATTTAAGAGTTATTTTATACTCCCTCTTTTTCTCTCTCACACACTGTACGATCGATTAGCTTTGTGGGCGTTGGCGTGAAAGCATGCATGCGACTTGAACCATACGTCATCACTTGTGTTACGTTGGATCCTTTCTCTCCAAAAAGAAAATTTAAATAAATAGTACATCAAAAAATACGGCCGTGCGTACCCTATCATTTATTGTCCATCAGAAAATGTAAATAAATGCTAGCAGTAGCTTCGCAAGGCATAGGGATATGCTTCCCCTGAAACAAGCAAAAAGAGGAGAGCTGCGGTTGGGCTGCTTTCAGTCAGAAAATGCCAACCAAGAGTTTTTGTGTCCATTTTTATTGGTTTTTAGTTTTAGTTTTTGGTTTTAGCTTACAGATAGTAACAGTTTATAGAACAGTTTGTAAAAAATGTCACCTTGTCTTTTGTATGGCTTTGGGGCCAACCGGTAGGCCTTTGACTGCTCGGAACTTCAGGGGTAAACGATGCACGCATGGAGACTGATAAGCTTTACAAGGTGTTTCAGAATGCCCCTAAAGGACTAAAAAATGCTTCGAAACATTTTTAAGGCATTTTTGAGAACGTCCAAAGTAGTAGCGAAGGGAAATGTCTTACAAGGCATTTTTTTCCAAAATGACATCGAAGATGTATAACTGCGTTTAAAAATGCCTACCAGTATTGTTTGAGGCGATTTAAAAATCGCCTTCAAAGATTTTTTTCATATGATTTGAAAGTTGCCTTCAAAATTGTAGTGAGGCATTGTAGGAAAACTCCCTCAAAGTTCACTGAGGCTTAATAAAATTACAATTGGATCTAGCTAGTAATATTAACAAACACCCTAAGAACAAATTTTGGAATCAACTGCAAATAAATAAAATCATATTTGATGTTCTCCTAAAAGCATAAATCGAAAAATGATCGATAATATTTTAGTTGGAATGCGAATAACCCCCACAACTTTTTAGCATTTGAATAATTTTCTCCGCAACTTGTTTCATAGTACACACAACCATATGCTTCTTGAGATTGTTGCATCAGTCCATGTTAGACCCTGAGTTTAGCAAACCCAAATCATCTGTGATTCCACTGCACCATTCCCTGGATGAGTGGATAGTGCTCACAGATATATTATTGTATATCAAAAGTATATCATGCGGAAGCGTAGATAATAAGGTAACAACTTACTCATGTGCCGAGTAGGCCGAAATCAAAGAATGCAGCAACGAAAACTTCCACACAAGTGGGACCCTTAGGACTTGCCCACAGGTAGCCAACTGGGGTTTGCATCCTAGTTATTTTCCTCATCATCTTCCAGTTCTATCGATCCCTTCAAAGCACCTTAGGGCATGATTTTATCCTTCTTATGACTAAGTAATGGTAATTAAGCAAGAGTGAGTATTGTGGTACTCAACAAGCCACCACACAGAATGCAATAATAATTGATGCAAAGCTATCAAGGGAGGCTTGAGGTTCTTTTAGTTGCTAAAATCATCATTTTGAAAGTTACAATTACAAGAAAAATTCCTGAGACTTAGCAATTTTAACTAAATATATTTTATAAAGTTGTTTGTGAGAATGCAGTATTAACCATAGCATTGGTTACATCCACCTTTTATAGTGCATAGTTACCTCCACCAAATGCTAGTTTTCACCACTGGTGTTGTGGTTACAGACCAAACAGAGAGAGAGAGTATGGTAGTGGAGAGTTAGGTGAGTAATGGCTTAGGGTTCCTTCCCATGGCATGTGTTGTATATATATGTCTACATGGGGAGTACTTTTACCATCATACCCTTACATCTGAGTGTTCCCCTTAGGGGTACTTATGTCATTATACATGTTCCATTTTGGGCCTTACATTCCTCTAACAGGCCTGCTGGGCTTAGGTGGGGGCCACCCCTACAACAGGAGCCTCTCATGGTGAAGGGCTTCACGGACGGCCATCTTTGCCGAGCCCTTTGGCCCCCTCCGTCCCTGCGGCCTGTGAGCTTTTTCAACGTCCGTCAAAGCCTTGCTGCTTGGTGTAGTGTTTGTCCTGTCGCGAAGGTATGGCACCGGGCGGCGTGGCGAGGCCTTCGTCGCCCCCACGGTCCTACGTAGAGACCGTTCAGGGCGAAGGTCGGGGTCGGGGTCGACGTAGAGACCGAGGGGTCCGGCGTAGAGACCGAGGGGTGTGACATTGGCGTAGGGGTCGGAAGCGAGGTCGAAGTTGCCTCCGATTTGGTGGGGTTGGCGGTTGCCCTGGCCAAATCGGAGGTGTTGGCGGAGTCGGATGCCGTGTGCCCCTGACGCTGAGTGACTACCGGCCTGCCTAGTGAGGCCTGGCTGACGCGGCACGAAATTTAGGCGTCGTGGCCATACCATGTTGCGACGTTCCTTCTTCTGGCCATCCACGTGGCGAGATGTGCTTGACGCGGCGTAGGTATTGAAGCGTCGCGGTCGTACGATGCTGCGACGCTCCTCCGCCGGTTGGACTTTCCTTCCGCCGGTTGGACTCCTACCGGTTGGACTTCCGCCGATTGGGCTCCCCTGCTGATGGGGTATATATATCGCGCTGGTGCGGCATTGTACCTGCATTGTGCGCTCGAATAGGTGCTGCTCCCCTAAAATGGGCCTCTTCAGTGCATCCACATTCCGTAGCCGCGTTATGCGGCTTGGGGGATGTTGATGTACTGATGGAGGCCTATTTTTCTTGGGAGCTCGGTCAGTGTCTGTTACCGGCAACTGTTCACACTTGTTGCTTTCATGCTGCGTTCCTGCATGTGGCGACAAGGTTTGCCCTGTTCTCATAGATAGGCTCACCTTCAGTCGGGTTTTCTGGTTGGGCCCCTCAACATTACTTTTCGAAGAATGTTGGTGCATCGAAGGTGGCCTGTTTATGAGAACAAGCCAAAACTTGCCGTGACATGGCCTCCGCCTTCCGGAGGCCAAATTGGTGTGGGTGTCCAAGGCGGAGCTGGAGCCAAAGCCGGAGTGGGGGCATACCTCGCGCCCCAAACTCCGGCCCAGGCGGCTCGGTAGTGCGCTGCTGTCCTTATTTCCGCGGGCGTGACCATGTGGCGGGGTGGCATGTCTTGGAGGCGGAGCGGCTTCCGGTGCCTTCACAACGGTGGCCCTTCGCACAGGTGCTGCCAGAGTCGGGGTCAGGGCCTCGCTACTGGGGCGCAGACCCCATTTGGACTATTGCGGTTGATGGGTTCGAAGGGCCACACCGACACGCGCCGGAAGCTATGCCGGGTCGTGCAACCTGCATTTATTCCCTGCGCTGACCGACACACGGTGGGACGCTAGTGGCGCGTCGTGCGGTGATAGGACACTGTACGACCACGGTCATATTTGGCCTATGTGTGCTATCGCGACGCTTTGGCTTCGAAAGCGGTTGTCATTCACCGTTTGCACTTACCGATGGTGGGAGGCGAGGGGTCTTTAAATACCCCCTGTGGTCTATGCTTGCGCCTCCTCCATACGCTTTCTAGTTGTTCACGCCGCCTCCTATATTTTCTCCTCTTGCTCCTACGCTCTTTTTCGCCGTCGAGTACCCCGTGGGCAGCAATGGCGGCTTGCGACGAGCGTGCTCAGGTGGGCGGCTATGCCATCTGCCGGCGGTCTTCGCCGCTTGAGGTGAAATACGCGCTCGAGGAGCGTGATCCGGCGGCGGGAGACAAGTGGTGGGCGGCGAAGAAGAAGGAGGGTCCGTACTCCAGCGACTTGGGCCGCACGCTCGTGACGGAGGACACAATCCGGTCACTGTTGCGCGAGGGGAGGCTATCAGACCGGCAAGCAGTGCGGCTGCCCCCCGATGATGAGATGGAGCCGCGCCCTAAGAAGTCGGAGGCGATCGTCTTCGTCGCCTACTTCGAAGCCGGACTCCGCATCCCGTCCGCAGCGATTGTCGGGGACGTGCTGCGGACCTTCAAGCTAGAGTTGTCACAACTAACTCCAAATGTGGTGGCTCACCTTGCCATGTACAGCTGGGCCCTGCGCTCAGAAGCGTGTTGGCCCAGCGCCTCATTGTTCGCATATTTGCACGAAGCCCGGTGCCAACCGAAGGAGCGGAGGGACGGGACGCTGTCAAAGTTTGGCAGCGTCAACTTTGTTCTGCAGGCATCGTGCGGAAGGCTCTTTTCTGCGAACTCGACACCAGGGAAATGGGAGTCCAACTGGACGAGGCGGTGGTTCTATCACCGTGTGGCGAGTGGTAGCGGCCTTGAGTGCACGGGCCGGCCGATTGCATTCAAGACCACACCCGACCTAACACTTGATCAGGAAGACAGGTGAAGGGCACGAAGATTTGTGGGGGGTCACCGCCCGCTTCAATATGCGCGACCTCGCCGAGGAGTACATGATGTACGGCGCGGCGCCGCTCGCCCGTAACGGGCGCCTTACGGCCGGGAAATGTCGGGACGACAACGTTCAACCGTCCATTTGCTCACTACCCGTGCCGACTTGTCTTCGTAAGCCCCGACCGTGCCCTCCCCTCCGTCCGTACGTATTGCATCGTGTGTAATCGTGCTTTTCGCCCCGCGCAGGAACTCGCCTGGTGGACGCGGAGCGCGCAGCGCGCGCGTTCCTTGGGCCATACACCGCCAGGGAGCACGAGCAACGCATACCGCGATCGCGCAGCGGATTGGGGCGGTTGAACCGCGTGTGCGAGGCCTTAGGGCTTCCCGTGCCGGGTCGCACCCCTCCGGGCCCGCAACACCCGGATGATGGTGCCACGAGGACGAAAGCGTCATCCCGCAGGAGGACCCGGACCGCTGCGGCCACACCCTGTACAGTGGTTGCCACTGCTCCTGCCGGTGCGGCGAGCCCGGAGTCGGATTCGGCGAAGTACGCCGACTCACACTTGGAGGAGGGCGCGGGCACCGAGGGCGAAGGCGCCATGTGCGGAGAGCACGCCGCGGGTTACCAGGAGACGGAGGTCTCGTCGCCCACGACAGTCGCCGAGGCAGAGCTGGTTTTGGCTGGTGGCATCGGTGCGGAGCTCTCGTTCGCAGCCACGGCCGTGGCGGAGCTGCCCTCCGTGAGAGCATGCGAAGCGCGGTCTTCACCAACGGTGGCGACCGAGGCGTAGGTGCCCCCCGCGGAGGTCGTGATGATGAGGTCCCCGGCCGCCGACGTTGTAGCTGCGGAGGCCCCTTCGGTGAATATTGTTGCCGCGGAGGCTCCTTTTGTAGCGGTTACCGAGATGGGGTCTTCCCCTCAGGCGAAGCGGCCACGCTTGCGGTCCCCCCTTCAGCGGACTTTGCGAGGGTTTGCCGTGGCGACCGGTGTTGGGAGCTTGTGGGACTCCACGTTGAGCACCGAAGTTCCTCTACCCCACGCCCTCCCGGCCCCTCGGGCCGCAGTGATCGTGGCGCAGGATCGGTTGGCGCTGGGTCCCAACTCGGAGGTCCCTCAGCCCTGTGGGTCAGCGCCGTCCGTAGGGCCGAAGTCGTTGCGGCCCTGCCCGTGGCTAGGGAGGCATCCCGGCAAAGTCCCCCATCTGCGACCGAGGGTAGGCTAGGACGGCATACCTTTAGCACAATTTTTCCGCGTCTTGTGCGACAATCTTATACTTCCTCTTGCAGCGGCACTTATCCCGGAGGAGGAGCCATCCCTTGAGCGTGGGGGTCCTGGCGCTGGCAACACAGATGCCGCGCGCCCGAGCCCGGCAGACTTCGTCCCTCCATCGGATGCGCTGAGGGCATGGTGCGGGATTGCGGACGACGCGGCGCCAGCATTGCCCAGCAGGCGTTGCAGACCTATGGGTCAGTGCGCCTTGGAGACGCATTGGAAGTGTCGGGAGTGAGGGTAAGCGACTGTCCTTTGGCCCACTCACAGCCGTTTAGCACTTGCTAACCCCTCTGTCGCGCAGACACTCGTGTTGGCCCAGGCCCTACAAGGGGCTCACGCTCGCGAGCAAGGAGCGCTACGGGGCAGGTTGCAGGCCACCGAAGGGGAGCTGCAGGGAGCTGCATGGGCACGCTCTGCCCAGGACGTTCGTATACGCCGCTTGGAAGCGGAGTGCGCGGAGATGAAGACGCGCACCGAGGAGCTTGTCGCCGTAACGCGGGAGTCGGCCGCCGAAGCGGTGCGGCAGGAAACTGCTGCGGAGTGAGATGGCCTGCTGCAACAAGTCGCTGCGTTGGAGAGGGAGAACAGCGAGCTTGCCGCGTCTCTAGCGGAGCGGGATCGAGCCTTGGGCGACGCTTCGGTAGCTGCTTGGGACGCTATGTTGGCCCTAGAAGACACCCTAAAGGGGCTTATCGCCGAAGTGCCGGCACGCTCCTTCGGGCCCGAGGACCTGTCGCGGACGCTTCGGTGGATCAGAGACATAGCCGACATTGCACGCGGTGCCGCGACGACATTTGGCAACCACTGTGCCTACGTGGCGTCGTGTCTGGTATGCGCGCTCCTGCGACTCCGCGGCTGTGAACATGTTGCCGGGCTAGCCGATCCTCTATTGAAGATGCCCGCCGGAGGCGGGGTAATGTCCGGTGCCGTGCGCGCCGTTCGCCACGCTGTGAAGTTCTTCCATGAGCGGATATGGGAGTACTGCGGAGAGGCCGTAGCCATAGTCGAGCTGCGGAATAACTTGCACGGCGAGGGAAACCTTGGCCAGTTTCTGGACGAGGTCCTGCGGCGTGACGAGGATGGCGCTGTGGCCCTGGAGGACGCTACGAACCCCCAGGTGTGACGGCAGGTTGTCGCGTGTTGGCATGTGTCGTGGCGATCGCCGCTTTTTTTTTAATAAAGTACGGTTGTTTGGCTGCTTCGATTTTTGCCCCTTGTTCCGAAGCGGCTAAACGGCGTGGTGGTCTGCTAATTCGACCTTGTGATCCGACGGCGTCTTCGGCGCTGGTGAAGGGCCGAGGAAGCGTTGGATTTTTGGGCGAGTCGGGCGTCTTCGAGCGGAGCCTCGGCACGGACGCATGTTAAGGATGAGCCTGCCGAGTAGCGGCCTCGTGCGCTGGAGGTGTTTGTGCGCCTTTGTAAGCGTCCTTAGAGAATGCAAAGAATAATCTTGGCTGGAACTTGCGAAGTGCATCTCCGCCCCTCCGGCTACGTTGTCCCATGGTGAACTTGGAAGGTTACTACATTCGCCCGTACACGACGGTTTGCGCCTCGGGGGGGTAGGGTGGTCAAGGTGGATGCGTAGTTGAAGTAACCGCACCAGCGCAGCAGAGCTGGTGCCTTAGTCAAAGTAGACACGCGAGCGCTTCGTCCCCTACCCTTCGAAGTGGCGCAGCGAGCCGCGCCTTAGTCGGCGCAGACGCGCGCGCTCTGTCCCCACGCTCGGTGGCGGCGGAGCTGGCGCCCTAGTCAAAGTAGACGCGCGAGCGCTCCATCCCCTACCCTTCGAAGTGGAAGCAGCGGAGCTGGCGCCTCAGTCAAAGTAGATGCGCGAGCGCTCCGTCCCCCAACCTTCGAAGTGGTGGCAACGGAGCTGGCGCCTTAGTTTAATTAGGCGCGCGAGTGCTCCGCCCCTACCCTTCAAAGTGGTGGTTCGGTGAGCCCTCGTCATTTGCCGAGCCTTCCGCCTGGTTGGTGTCGGAGTCATTGCCGTGTCGTCGCCGTGCGTCCTCTTCCGCTCTGGTGTACTCTTCCATCTTGTCGAAGAGCTTCGCGATCGTCTTAATGGGCTTGCGCGCGTTGTACTCGGCCATCGGTCCCGGGCGGAGGCCTTGTATCGCTGCATTGATGACAGTTGTTTCGTTGACGTCCTTGACCTGGCAACGTACTTTCACAAAGCGTTTGAAGTAATCCCGAAGCCTCTCCTCAGGTTTTTGCTTGACTGCGAAGAGCTGGTCCGCATCGACACGCTCGATGTAGTTTCCCTGGAAATTGTTGTAGAGCCGATCGCGGATCTGTTCCCACACATAGATGGACTGTGGCTCGATGGTGAAGAACCAAGACAGCGCCACCCCTTGTAACGCGAGGGGGAGTCCTTTTGCCTTCGTGGTATCGCCTCCGCCAGCGGCTTCGGTAGCGGTCTCATACACGCGCACGAATTCTCGCGGGTCGGTGTCACCCTTGTACGCCTCGATGACGCTCGGGAACTTGAAGTCCTAAGGCCAGGCCGCCTGCTGCAGGCCCGCGGAGAGCGGGGACTCCGGGTCTACGAGCCGTAGTGGGACGCGACTAGACGTAAGAGCGTCGCGGCTATCCGCCCTTTCCGGAGTGGGCTCAGACGCAACCACCGGCGGGGCGTGCTGGCTCCGAGCCTCTTGTATGTCCCGTACGGGCCCGCGGAGGTCTGACAGATCCTACTGGAAAGCGTTGAGGGCCGCCAGCAGGGCGGTCTCCATTGTGGACGTGGTTGGGGCCGTCGGTACGTCCGGTGGCGTGACCGAGACGGCGGCGACCACAGCCTGCGCGCCCAGGCTGCCCGCAGCATTGTCGTGGAGGACCCTGGAGCCGGTGATGAAGCCCGCGTCGTCGTCAGGACTGCTCATCGCTCCTGCGCTGGGTGGGAAAGTGGACGCGCCTGCGTTGCCACCGCCGGGGTTGGTCGTCGGGACGGTGGTGGCATTTGGCGGCGCGGCGACAGTGGCGGGGTCGGGCGTTGTGTCGCTGCTGACGGGATTGGCCCTCGCAGTGGTGGCGGGGTCGAGCGTTGTGTCGTAAACGCCGGTGCTCACAGTCGTCACACCCGCACCGCCACCCGTACCTGCCGCTGCTAAAGCTGAAGCCCTGGTATTGACGCGAGATTTCGCCGCTTTCGCCTTCTTCTTCTTCGCCGCTGATGGTGAAGCTTTCTTTGGTGCCATCCTCCTTCGGATCTGGAGGCTTGCTCTTGTCCTCCCCACGGACGGCGCCAACTATTGTGGTTACAGACCAAACAGAGAGAGAGTATGGTAGTGGAGAGTTAGGTGAGTAATGGCTTAGGGTTCCTTCCCATGGCATGTGTTGTATATATATGTCTACATGGGGAGTACTTTTACCATCATACCCTTACATCTGAGTGTTCCCCTTAGGGGTACTTATGTCGTTATACATGTCCCATTTTGGGCCTTACATTCCTCTAACAGGCCTGCTGGGCTTAGGTGGGGGCCACCCCTACAACAATTGGGGTATAGTTCTCTCTACGAAAATCAAAGTTAGGTGCACCTCTGCTTGATAAGTTTCCATTCCATCCACAAAGATTTTTAAAATAGAATTAACTCGAGGAGGTTTCCATGTCCACCCTGGACCATGGGCACGACTGTTTGAACAGTTTATACTCTGTAGAGATTGCACATCTTTACCCAAAAGAGACAAACAACCTGATGGGCCTACGCGATTTCTTCGTCACATAGATCGAGAGATTGTCACGAGGCCTTTATAATACCTCGCCCCTAGCATCTCACCCCTATGGGATGCTCCCACACATAGTGAGTGCCATAAGTTGTGAAGGATATTCCACCATAGCGATTAGCACAGTCCAACTCTGCTCTCTACAACGCTAGCCCAAGGCAAACATCACCCTCTACTTGGAGTCCCATTCAGGCCGGATCTTTGCTATGCTCCTACATGTTCCCTCCTTTCCCCTACCTGTGAGATGACTTCGAGGGTTTAGTAAATTATTCAGCCAAGCTTATAATTTGCCAGCTTGTGGTTGCGCTGTTTTACAATAGGTGGTCAACACAGGATTAAGTCCTTAATTTATCAGGACGGTACATACCACAACCAAAGATTCTCATATTACATCCATACCAACCTCTCTTACCATCTGCCCAGACAGGTACAACGGGTTTTTAGGGTTTGGAGAAGTATAACCTAGTTGTCACAAATTATCAGTCACTTATTTTCTGTGACTGTCCCAAAATAAGTTTTCATGTTTGAAGAGTAATGATTAGGCAATTTAATGCCCTGGACTTGTATAAGACTAGTATAGCATTTAAGCATGACTTATAACTAGTAAAGTTACCATTAATGTCTAGGGTGACAAGGATCAGGTATCTCAATTGTCAAGGATGGCATATTAATATTATTACATCATCAAGTAGGCACGTAGCTACCTTAAGATTTGACATACATCTGCATAATAAATTAAGCATGCAATTTGATAATTTAATAGAACATACTTTTACATAAAATGTGGGATCACTATGATTAAAGTGATGACTTGCCTTGGTTGTTTTACTACGGCCTTGATCTAGTTCAAAGCCTGCTCAGTCAGTAGTCCTGAATTTTTGGTCTTCGTCTTTTACTCGAATCATGATCCTATTCGAACCTGTTGCCTCTTCGTGACTTTAGATTCTAACAAGCCAGTTGCGGGGAGAGACAGAGGCAAACACTAGTGCACCACAGGTCATCATAGACGATTCAAAAACGTCATCACAGACGGTTTCATGGGCCGTCTAAGTTTATGGGTTAGTAATAATACGACATCATTACGCATGACTTTCAAATCGCTCAGTGATGCGAACTATCACGAGCGGTTTGTAATAGAAACCATCTATGATATATGGTTTATCACAGATGGTTTCAACAACAAACTGTCTGTGATAAACCATATATCACGGATGATTTGTACTACAAATCGTCTGTGATAGTCAACTATCACAGACGGCTATGAGTTAATAACCATATGTGATATTCTTTTCTGTTCTTAAATCTATTTCTATTTATTGGCTAGCCTCAGGAAATGCTAGCCATGCCCTTTGAAATAAGCAGATCAACACAGTATATATACATCCAATTCACATTCATTCACTTTAGAAACAAGAACATCCATTTCACAAATCAATTAATAGAAATAAAAAACAAATACACATGGACAATTAAGCTCAATCTTATCCTAGTGAAATTCATTCTACATTGTGGAACTTATAGTGTCCAACATTGAATGAGTGAGGCATCGAGGGCGTCGAATGTGAAGAGAAAGAATAAGTCCTCGAAGGTCACTGTGAAGATACAACAATGAATTGTGTTGCAGATAATGCAACATGAACTTGATGTTGACACCTGAGCATCGTTTTCCCTCTAGCATGTTGGCCTGTTCTATCTAATACATATACAATCTTTGACAAGATAGTCCTAGAGTTAGGAGGCACTCTTTTGGGATGACCAACAACTCGCCTAGCACAAATTTTTGTGCCAACGGCAAGTAGGGGATCTCATCATCCGTCTTCTCCGGTTTGCCCTTGCTGCCTCGGCTATAGGTCGACTTCACGGTAGTCAATAGGGCATGAGATATAGATGCACCGCGGCCTTGCTGCGTCTGTGCAGGTAGCGTTGGCATGGATAATGCCTGTGGAATTGGCACTGGTGCAGATAGCTCCTGTGGACTTGGCACTAGTGTAGGTAGCTCGAGTGGACTTAACACTTATGTAGATGGCCCTTGTGGACTTGGCACAGGTGCAGAAGCCTCCAGGTAGATGTCGCTCTTGGGCCACTGGCATGAACACCATCCATATTCACTTTTGCAAAACCTAACACTAGAGATACACTGTGCACCAAGGCCCCGAGCTCAGATGGATATGCCTGGCCCCAAGAAGCGCATAGGGCAACGGAGGTATGTCTCACTTGGAGCTTGCACTTCGTAGCCACCTACATAACGATACAAAATTAGCTGCTCCAATAGGCCTATCAATGGATCGAGCATTCCAGAGATAATAATTATTACTAGGATGTCATCGATAGGAAATCGGTGGTTGCTTTCTGAGGTAGGGTTGGACGCGTAGCTACTCTGACTGTTGGGGGGCTGCATAGCACACTGCTAATTTTCGCTATACCTTTGCATCTCATCTCTTATTTTTGCCATGATGTCCTCTCGTAGCTATGCCTCGTGCTTGGCTTTGGCTCTCTTTCTACTACGGTATGCTTCGGAGTCCTCTGGGAAGCCATGTTTCTAAGAAACATAAAGACTAAGGCCTCTCGTGCGACCCAGTGCTCCTTGTTTCCAAGGGCACTAGAGAGTAAATCTCTCTCCCTAACTGCCTCGAATGAGCCTTACAAAGATTATACACTCAGCAATTCTAGGCGGTGGGACACTTCCTCATCTACGGGGTTTCGAAAGAAGATGGCCCTCGATGACATGATAGATGACCTCACTCTTATCTAGTTTCGGATGCTCTCATCAGGGATCCTGGGAAATAGAGGGGAGGTCTCCCACAGGATTGCCTGCTCATCCTCCTGCCTCTATTGCGGGATTTTACCCGCATACCTAGCGGTGCCTAGTCTGTGGGGGTGTGTGTTTTTTGCTTGGAGGGACCTGTGTGCCACACTTTCACTCCTAAAATTATATGTCATCTTCATTGCCACAAACTCTTGCCATTGCGGTTTTAGGATTTGAATACTTGTCGAAGGGCATCAAATCCTTCTCCACATATTACTTGACAAGCAGGCTCTTGAAGTTCTTCCACGCTTTGCACGTTGCTAGCAACGCATGTCATCACACGGAGGTCTAGTGTTCTTCCGAGATCTCAAACGATCGAAAAACTTCCATCCGTAGCTGACTTTTTTGAACTTCAATCACCTTCTTCCATGAAATGAATGTGATCTCAATCCGTTCCCGTGCAACTATTCTAACTATTCTCTAGAATACGGACACTACTCGACGAGGATTGAGAGGGGTCCCAAACATATCGACATCCGCGATGGTAAACCGACCCTCGGGCCTTTTTTATAGTCCTTTTCCTTTTCAGGATTTTCTAGGGGACGACGCATCACACGCATTCGGCGATGATGTCAAAGAATGAGTGGACTACATCTTCAAAAGGTAATAGAAGTGAGCAATTCTTGAGCCAATTCTTAGTGAACTTAGAATATGATCATGTATTTATGTGATAATTTCTCTAATTGGTTAGGCTTTGAACTCTAGTCTACCTTACCAAATATCTGAAGACAAGCAGTAATGTTATTTTATCAAAACTATTTACTTCGATAAATTGCATTCATATCAATAATATATTCATGCTCTATGATCTCCGAAATTCAAAATATATGCTCCTTTTGTTCGCTAATAAGGCTTATTTTGTCATTTACATGCTGGTGGAATTATACTTTAAACTGAGCAATGTATAGAGATCAAACTATTATCTCTCAATGTGAACAATGTAATCAAGCCAAAGGACAATATGGTAAACTGAGCACAAGCACGAGCATTTGTAATTAAGATAATTCATAGAATACTCAATCTGACAAGTTATCCTCATCAAGTAATGATAAATCGATACTAGCAGAATACCCTCCCATTAATCGCAGTGACCTCAACCTAATAAGTTATCCTCATCGAGCATTCACAAAGCCCACATTCTGTTATGCAAAGTCACCCAGTGCTGGACCTTACAAGGAGGGCTACCAGAGTCAAGGGAGGTGGCGACGGGCTCAGGAGAAGGTGGAGGGCGATGGCCTCAGGGGAGGAAAGCCGCCAGAGTTGGGGGAGGCGGAGATAGCATAGGGGGAGGCGGCAATGGGCTCGGGAGGAGTAGAAGGGCAACGGGCTAAGGGGAGGAAGGCTACCGAAGTCAGGGGAGACGGCAACTGGCTCAAGAGGAGGAGGGCGACGGGCTCCAGAGGAAGGCCACCAGAGTTGGGGCGAGCAGCGACATTAGTGGGCAGTACGGTGGGGACAAACCCTAGTACGCAATATATAAGGGAATAATCATAGATAGTTCTATTTAAGAATCATCTGTGATCACTACTACAAAAGAGACTATATCGATTTGCTACATCATAGACGGTTCATCCGGAACCGTCTATGCTTAAACTATCATAGATGGTTTATAGTAGCAACCATTTGTGATATTTTTACAGAGGGTTATTCACATGAACCATCTGTGATAATTGAAACATCACGATGGTTCGTGTTAATTATCGTCAGGAAAGTTCATAGACGATTCTTAATACGAATCGTCAGGAAAGTTGCTTACATCACATACGGTTCATATAAAAACCATCTATGATATTACGCACTACTACAAAACAAGCTATACCGACGCCTCACCACGCAGGCGGTTTACGTGGAGCCGTGCGTGTTTTGTTCTTTGTCGTATGAATTGAACTACGAAGCTACTGAGATGAAAGTCAAATTCAAGGCAAATTTATTACAAAATTCCGACAAAAAGATATTCCCAGATATTAGTCTTCTGGGCTTTATATGCTTCTTCTTTGACTTTTAGTGTTGGAGGATCTGCCGCTGAGTTCTCGAATGCCGTGAAGATTGTCCTTGCGCTCTCCACTTCCTCCTCTAGCCTGGGCAAATCATTAGCATGGCCCATAATCTCAAAGAGGATGCCATGATAAGCTTCCTCAGAATCGGCCAATTCTGCTTGATCGGCAAGGTTATCCGTCTCTCCACTGCTGCAAGCGCTTCCTCTGCTTTGTGCACATGGCGGAGAAGAACGAGGCTAAGGGCAGTTTCCCTTTGCTAAGCGGCAATGAGACACCTCCGTGGATGGTAGATGATGAGGTCCATCTGACGGATGGAAGCGAGTCGAGGAAGGAGAGCAGGGTGTGAGCGGAGCTGCTACTCCAGATGTAAATTGTTGGTCGCCGGTGCAAGGTTGCAGCCGAATAACTCATGATTGATAGATGAGATGAAGGAGATCAAAAGATGGTGAGATGCCATTATTGAGAAGTCTGGTGAAGAAGATGAGGGAAAGGACAAATTTGAAGAGATGGATTAAGGCATGCATATTTAAGCATTATCATAGATGGTTCGTATATCAAACCGTCTCTGATATTAATATCACAGACGGTTTGTATACCAAGCCATCTCTGATATTAATATCATAGACAGTTAGTATAACAAATTGTCTGTTATGTGACTTATCACAGACGGTTCGTATACCAAACCATCTCTGATATGAGCATTATCACAAACGATTCGTATAACAAACCATCTTTCATATTCATTATCACAGACAGTTCGTATAGCAAACCGTCTCTGATAATGACACATCACCGATCCGTGGCGTATACCCCAGGATTTCGATCTCACCTGTCCATTCTCTTCACATCGAATGGCAGGCACCGGTTCCTTTTACCGCTCAACCCTTATTAATTACTCCCCATCTACCTTTCCACCTACAGTCACGCATGAGTTCATCCACTAGCTTCCTGTATCCTCCCCTCGATGACGCCGACTACCATCGTGGGCTATTTCCTCTGTTGTGACACCACGGTCGACTACACAACACACTCTTGTCGTAAGTGTCGTAAGAGTGTCTTGTGTAGTCTCACCGTCATGCCAAAAAGGTAGCGCTACCGCCATCCGATGCATCCAGCTTGTTCCTCGACGACACCGATTACCACCATGAGCTAGTGCCTCCGTTGTGACACCACGGTCGACTGCATAACACACTCTTGATGATGAGGACATCCCGAAGGTTTCTATCAAGAGAGGATGGAGATGAACATGTTGTTGTCCAGAATTGTTTAATGCTACAAGTGGTGAACCAGAGGGAGGCGAGAGAGGAAGGGGCGCCACAAACATGAAGGAAACGCAGCCCAAGACTAGAAGAGTCCATGCGCCAATTGAGGAATTTGTGGGCCTGCATGTCAATGATGGGCTGAGATTGTTTAATAGTGCTACGCATGAACAATATCAGGCCGCGTTACAGTATCATGAACAGTACCGTGCTACAGTACCCGGCCCATGAACAGTGCCGTGCTACAGTACCCCCGTGTGTGAATAGTACCTCATGAAAAATTTAGTGCTGAATAGTTCTTAGGCTGAGACTATATATTGAGGGGTAGACCTCCATTGTAAGGGAACCACCATGAATCAATCTACTATTTTTTCAAAGAGCCATGCGCTTGTTCCTCCTAGGGTTTGACATATGATTGCAACCTAGAGGGGAATCAGGCGTTCTTCCCCACTGTTCTTGTGATTCCTTGTGATTGGCCGGAGCGATGAGGCAGAATGGCGAATAGGCTCACGCTGGGTCGGCAACCTTCTGTTTGTGCCGCCCAAGTAAAGATTGCCAAGCAAACTATCGCATTAGGGGTCAGCTGCGCCAGCTCCAATCCATAAATCTGCAGGACTTCACCGACGAAGACCGTCGAAGGCATCCGAAGCCCGGCATCAAAGAATGCGACGAAGACAATCGCCTCCGTCTCCGCCGGGTGCGGTTCCGTCTCATTGGGGTCGGGCAGATGAGCCCCGTCACGCTCCTCCAGCTTCCTCTCCCGGACGAGTCTCTGGAGCATCTCTCGATGATGCGACTCCGTCCCAACACACGGGAGCAGCGGCCTCCCGAGTGCTCCATAGCATCCCACTGTTTGTTAACTTGCGTTGGCCCTCGCACCACCAGAGCGTACTCTACCGGGGGAGGTGACAAGCCGTGCTGGCTGGACGAGGTTCTACCCTGAGCTGACGGGCGGGATCATCGTGGCAAGCCATCCTTCTCCGACATGGGGCGCTAAAGAGCAAGAGCAGGGGCGAATTGCACTAGCAGCAGAGCAAAGAAGGCAGGGCTAAGCGACCAGCAAAGAAGAGCGTTCCAATGCCGGTGGTGATGCATTATAAAGCCCCCTCACCTTCCCCACGGGCGGAAGCGCAACCAGCGGGAGCCCAGCGGTTCGGCTACCCACGATCGGGAAGTGCAATCACTGACAGCGGGGGGGGGGCACGCAGCGGTAGGTGGGCAAATAGCGCACGACGCACCGATAGCATGCCGCCACGCGTCCCGCCCCTATGAGGAAGGGGCGAGAGGCCGCGGTCGTGCGACTGCTGACAACCCACGACACGCCAATCGCAGCCCGCCGCGTGTATCCTCCCATTGGGACAGTGCGTACGGCGGCAGCAGCCTGCTCCTAACAACTCAGGGGCCAGCGCGATTCTCGCTACCATTAAGACGCACTACCAGACCGCGGAGCCTCCTGGCCAAGCCGACGTCAGACCAGGCGGAGCCCCTCACCCTACTCGACCGCCCGAGGTTAGGCATGGGGGCCTCACCCACCCCGCGCCCATGAGAATCCGCGGCGCGAGATCTGTCTTCGCCCCTACCTCGACCCCGCCGACACCTCCCACTTCGACTCCGCCGACATCTTTTAACTTCGCCAGCGCCTTCAACTCCGCAACCAGCACACACCTTCGCTGCGGCTTCGACTTCGGCCTCGCTACCAAGGGGCCCTGAGGGTGAGGACGACCTCGGCAATCTGCCCAGTGCCGTACCCCCGCGGAGACGCACACATTACACCAAGCAATCAACCCACCAAGCAATTCAGAAATTCACAGGCCGCAGGGACGGAGGGGGCCAACTGGCTCGACAACATGGCTTCGGCCCGTGAAGCCCATCACCATGAGAGGCTCCTGTTGTAGGGGTGGCCCCCACCTAAGCCCAGCCGGCCTGCTAGAGGGTTGTAAGGCCCAAAATGGGATATGTGTAATGACGTAAATGCCCCTGAAAGGAATGCTTGAGTGTAAGGGTATAATTGTAAAAGCACTCCCCATGTGGATATATATATACAACACAGGCCACGGGGGAAATCCTAAGCACTTGCTCACCTAACTCTCCACTACCATACTCTCTCTCTCTGTTTGGTCGGTAACATATGTCACATAAACATTTCATTCATCAGTCAACTTGCTTATTTCCTTTAAAAATTAGCCCTTCATGATGATCGACGCGTATGTAGCTACTTTCCTCACACCCTTCCTCTACCCTTATGCCGTTTCTAAAAGGAGGCAACTCATCAAATTGATTGTATTCTACCTCGTCTACTACATTCTCAACTCCGACAGTCCTTCTTTTTCCATGAAGAACTACGTGGCGCTTCTTATTTTCCCGATCGGTTACATAGAAAACTTGAACAACTTGGTTAGTGAGTACAAATAGTTCGTCTTTATATCCGACATGTTTGAGGTCTATGGTAATGACACCGTACTTGTCGACCTTCAACTGTGGGAGATGGACCCAACGGCACCAAAATAAGGGGATCTCGAAAAGCACGTAGTCGAGCTCCCAAATCTCTATGAACCCATAGTAGGAGTTCCTCAACCCATCGATGATCGAACGCATCTATGCGCACACCGCTGCTCGTTAGTGCTCTTTACATCCTAAGCCTGCGTATAGAATGTGTACCCATTTATGCCATATCCTTCCCATGTCACAATTGTAAATGTTGGCCCTTTTGCCAACCATGTCAGCGTATCACTTAACGAACTCCTAGCGAGTCGCTCCTTCAACCATTGGTTGAACCGACTGTTGTGTTGTCTCATAATCCAAACATCTGGCTAATCTAGATTTTGTTGCCGAAGCATGCCCTTGTGCTGGTCGATATACGGGGACACTTCAGTCATATGCTGTAAGACTATGAAATGGGCTTGAGTATACGCATCCATATCTGGAGTGATTACCTTCGTTCTGATGGTCCCGATACCCTTGAGCCTCCCCTCATGACGAGATAGAGGCACACTTATCAGTTCGACCTGACCCATGTAATCAACATAGAACTCAATGATCTCTTCAGTTGCACAACCTTTAACGATGCTATCCGGTCAAGATCGATTCTATACATAGGACTTGAGAATTCCTTTTAACCTCTCGAACGGGTACATGCTACGTAGAAACATATGCCCGCACATTTTTATATCCCACACAATGTGAACAATGAGATAGACCATGAAATCGAAAAACGATGGAGGGAAATACATCTCAAGATGACATAGAGTCATCACCACCTCGCCTTGTAGACCGTCTAGTCCTTCGAGATTGATGACCTTCGGAGTAATCGAGTTCTAAATTCATTCTCATATACATAAATGCAAATTCAGTAATGTCTCAGGAGTAAATATATATTACTTAATTGTTTTTTACCAGTCAGTAATGCCGTCATTTCGTTATACCGAGACCGTTTACATATATAGAAAATAGTTAATACAAATTCAACAGCTTTATTTTACATATGGCCAAACAGCGTGGCCAGTCACTTCTTACAAAAGATAACAAAAAAAGAAGAAACTAAGTATTTTCTAGTGGCGGAGGTAGCATGCTATCTCTTCCATTAAAGCTTCATAGGCGATGTGGTCGGGATCGGACGGTTCGGGATCATTAGCGAACGAAGCTCAAAATGCATCCACCCACTGACACTCTTGTTCGACTGTCTCCCGAACACCCTCCAACTGAACAATCAAGTCAAATTGAGCCCATAGGCTCTCTTTCCTTTCTTGAGGGGTCTCAGCAAGGTTGACTCGGTCATCTGCCGCCTTGACTAAGCACTCCAAGTGATGGTTAGCTCGCCGAAAGCGGGAAACCAATCGAAAGACACAGCGGTGGAGGATGTCAAGACGGTGAAAGGTGGCCTTCAACTGTTTTGGCCAATCCTCAGACATAGGAGGGAGGACATTGTTGGCATAGTGTCCTTTCATAGCATTTGCCAGCGTACAGCCAAAGAGGTGCTCGACCAGGATGGCCAGGTTGCCATCAATGCCGGTGACAAGGAAGAGTAGGGAGCCATTTATTTGTGTTTGAGAGACAAAAAAGATAGCCGCCTGGCGAGGTGCTCGTACAAGATATGTGGGGATTAATCTCCGCTGGCAGATGATCATTTTTATACAACAAGGAAAACATTTGGTGCGTGAGACGAAGAGACGCATTGGGTAGCCGAAACGATCAAAAGGCGTGCATCAGGGAGACAAAGCGATATCACAGTCAGTTCCAACCACAAATCGTCTGTGATATGCAACTATCACAGATGGTTCTTATCAACAACCGTCTGTGAACTATCACATACCGTCTGTGGTATATGGAATTATCACATTATAAACAAGAACCGTCTGGCATAGTTGTGTATCATAAGTAGTACACGGTCACGCTTGTAAAATTATCTATGATAATTACAGCATAGACGGTTCCCCATAAACCGTCTGTGATGAAGCGCCTAATATAGCTTGTTTTGTAGTAGTGATCCTCCACCTTTAGTGAGTTAGGTGATGAGGGAGGCGGTACCACATCTACTCTACTCCTAATCCTACATGGTGCATCCTAGCCGCAGCAAACACCATACGTAGCAGGGAGGGTGGGGTTTGGAGACACGTAGAGGTTGACGATGGAGAGAAAGGCATCAAGACACGCTGTGCTGCGAGTGCGCACGGTGGTGGCGAGGCAGGGTGACAGCCATGACCTAGGATAGGAGGGCACACTACTACAGAAAGGCTAATAGTAGACGGCAAATCACAGACGGTTTTGTGAAACCGTCTGTAATGTAAACTATTATAGACGGTTTTAATTTGAAGGCCGTCTGTGGTATTTGTGGCGGGAAAAAGGAGTATCACAGACGGTTCTTACCGCTGAACCGTCTGTGATACTGGAATATCACAGACGATTTTTATTAAAAACCATCTGTGATAATCTGGGATTATCACAGCCGGTTTTTTATTAAAAACCGTCTGTGTTGTGTCGACTATCACAGCCGGTTGTTGTTAAGAACCGTCTGGGAATGTTCACAGACGGTTTTTCACAAGAGCCGGCTGTGATGTCCCTTTGTCTGTCATATTCTAGATCAGAGGTTAATATATAAGTACACATTGCTTCTAATAACTTAACTACGTAACTCATCGAGACAAGAGATCACAAATTAAAGGCAAATTTATTAATTTCAATTAGAGGAAAATTTATTACAAAAGTCGCATTGTAAAGAGTTTCCCAGTTGTATTCTTTTGGGCTTCATACGCTTCTTCTTCGACTTGGGGACTTGGAGGATCACCGCTAAATTCTCGAACGCCGTTAAGATTGCCCTTGTCCTCAAGACTTCCTCCTCCACTGGGCAAATGATCGTGAAGATCCATAATGTCGTGAGACGATAGCATGAAAAGATTCCTCGAAATCCGCCGTATTTGCTTGATCGGCAAGGCTATCCATCGATCTCGTAATGCGTGCGAGCTTCTTCCGCTTTGCACACATTGTGGAGAAGAACCAGGTGAGGGTTGTTTCCCTTTCTTGAGCGGCAGCGAGACGCCTCCGTCGACGGTGGAGGATCGAGTCAAGCCGACGGATGCAAGAAAGTCGGGAAGGAGAGCGGGCGGGTGCGGAGAAGTCGCTCAGATGCGAATTGCTGGCGCTGTGTAAGGTTCCGCGAACAATTCTTGATGAGCAGATGAGAGGAAGGAGATGATCACAAGAACATTAGAAGTCATGTTGTATTGTATATTGTATTGTACGTGCGTAGAAGTGACACGGATTAGGAGCGCATATTTAACCTTTAGCACGCATCGTTCGATACCCAAACATTAATGATATAGACGCCGTATAACGATCGAGAGGCGTTAATTAGACAATCGAAACACGGCGCTCGGCAATGGAAACACGCGCGGCGTTGTGGTATGAAGCTTATCACGATGGTTTTTATAAAAACCGTCAGTGATATTATTTATCCTGACGGTTTTAATAAAAATCGTATGTGATAGTGAATTATCACAGATGATTTTTAGTTAAAAAATGCTCGTGATAATGACTAAGGTATTTATTGCGCCGCTCGCATCGCATCTGTCTTCATTTCTATCCGATCTAGCCATCTGCGCGCACTTTTCACTCGGGAGGAAGCTAGGCGATTTGTGCCGCTTAATTTGGTGGGAAGAGGCAGAGATTGAGCTTTGAATTAAGATTCGACTTTCTGGTTGTTTGTAGATATGGTTAGTAATGAAATTTATTTTTTCTTTAATTGCATTACAATTTAGGTCTAAGTAATCCATGAGTGGTTATTGAAGATGGCTAATTTGCAAAATTGTTGGTTATATAATAGCTGTTGTGTTTCTAATATGAATTGAGCTAGCAAATTAAGTCTCAATATAATAAATGTGGCTGGTATAATCTAGATTTTAATACTAAGTTGTTATATATGTACGTAACGTAGGACCGAAGCTGGATGTATGCCGCGAGCCGTGTGAGTGAAGAGTACATTAATGGCGTTTCTGCTTTTATAAGAGCCGCCGAGGAGGATATGTTGAATAAGGGGGTGGAATATATGTGCTGTCATTGCACTGACTACGAGAATTTGAAGATGTTTAAGAACCGAGGGCAAATTGAATCGCACTTGATTCGGAGGGGTTTCAAAAAGGATTATACGTGTTGGACCAGTCATGGCGAAGTGAATGATCATATGTCGCCGGATGACATCGCCGGTGAAGTGAATGATATGCCCCGGATGACATCGCCGGTGAATTGGATGACATGCCGCCGGCTGATGTCGATTGTGGCTCGGATTCAGATAGGTTGCACGATGATAATCTGGATCAGATGCTTCGCGATGTAGACGAGAACTATGATGAGAGAGAGTATGTTAAATTCCATGGCTTGATGGAGGACTCAGAGAAACCTTTGTACACGGGCTGCAAGTACACGAGGTTGTCGGCCGTGCTTGAACTGTTGAAATTGAAGGCAAGCAACGGTTGGTCCGACAAGAGTTTCACGGCGCTGCTAGGTCTTTTAGCGGACATGCTTCTGGAGGGAAATGAGTTGCCTAAAACCACGTATAAAGCCAAGAAGATTCTTTGTCCGTTGGGAATGGAAGTAGAAAGAATACATGCATGCCCGAACGATCGTATCCTCTACCGTAAAGAGTATGCAAACATGCATGTATGTCCGTGTGCAACGATCCCGATACAAACGTAACAATCAATCGGATGATGGCGAGGAACAGAGGCGAAGAAAGGACCTCTGCTAAGGTGGCATGGTATTTTCCTATAATTCCCGCTTGAAAAGGTTTTTGCAAATCCAAAGGAGGCAAAATCTGCTGCGTTGGCACTCTGAGGAGCGCAAGAAGGATGGAATGATAAGACACCTTGCTGATTCCATGCAAGGGAGAAACATCGATAGGAGTTTTGCGAGTTCGTGCAGTAACCAAGGAATATAAGGTTTGGACCGAGTACAGATGGAATGAATCCTTTCAATGAGCATGAGCAAACCGATATAGCACATGGCCCGTGACTCTCTGCATCTATAACCTTCCTCCTTGGTCGTGTATGAAGCGAAAGTACATTTTGCTATCGATACTTATCCAAGGGCCAAAACAACCTGGGAATGATATCGATGTGTTCCTAGCACCGTTGGTGGAAGATCTAAAAGTACTATGGAACGAAGGGGTACAGGTATGGGATGCATACAAACGAGAGAACTTCACTCTGCGCTCCTTATTGTTCTGCACCATAAATGATTATCTTGCCCTTGGTAACCTATAAGGCCATAGTACAAAAGGTGCCAAGCTTGTACTCACTGTTTAGATGGTACCGAGAGTGTGTGGCTGAGACACTCACGCAAAACCGTCTACATGCGTCACCGCCGGTTTCTTCGGAGGGCTCACCCATACCGCAAGATGAAGAAACAATTTGACGGAGAGAAGGAAGACGGTTCAGCTCCAAGGCATTTAAGGGGACACGAGGTTTATGATATGGTTAAGGATTTAGATGTTGTCCTCGGAAAGGGACGTAAATTGAGGGCTCATGAGAAGAACACCTGGAAGAAGAGATCAATATTTTGGGACTTACCTTATTGGGAGTACCTAGATGTTCGGCATCGCATCGACGCCATGCACGAAAAGAATGTGTGCGATGGCTTGATTGGTCTCTTCTTGAACATCCGTGATAAAACAAAGGACGGCGCCAACGCGCGGCTTGACTTGGCCGATATGGACATCGGGCCGAGTTAGCACCGACACGCACTAATAATGGACGAACGTACCTTCCCCTGCGTGTTACACTCTGTCCCAAGGCTGAGAAAACAGAATCGTGGCGGTGCTTGCATGGTGTCAAAGTTCCGTCTCGTTACTCCGCAACGTGAAGAAACTTGTTTCGATGCAAGATTTGAAGTTAAATGGCATGAAGTCTCATGATTGTCATGTGCCGATGACACAGATGCTCCCTATTGCAATTAGAAATATTTTGCCGATCAAAGTCCGAGAGACAATCATGAGGCTATGTTATTTCTTTAACACAATTGCTCGAGAAGGTCATCGATCCCGGGACTAGATGCTCTACAGACGAGGTGGTGATGACTCTATGTCACCTTGAAATGTATTTCCTCCTTCGTTTTTCGATATCATGGTCCATCTCATTGTTCACGTTGTGTGGAGATAAAAATGTGCGGGCCGTATTCCTCGTAGCATGTACCCATTTGAGAGGTTCATGGGAATTCTCAAGTTGTACGCGTGCGGAATCATTCTCACCGAGGGCGCATCGTCGAAGGTTATGCAAGCGAAGAGGTCATTGAGTTTTGTGTCGATTATATGGCTCGATTCAACCGATAGGTGTCCTCAATCTCGCCATGAGGGGAGGTCAAGGGTCTCGAAACTATCGGAAGGAAAGCAATCACTCCAGATATGGACACGTATACTCAAGCCCATTTCACGGTGTTGCAACACATGACTGAAGTGGCCCCTTATGTGGACTAGCACAAGGATGTGCTTCGGCAACAGAATCTGGAGCAGCCGGATGTTTGGATCATGAGGCAACACAACCGTGGGTTCAACCAATGGTTGAAGGAGCAAATCGCTAGGAGCTCGCCGAGTGAGACGCTAACATGGTTGGCAAAAGGGCCGACATTTACAGTTGTGACATGGCAAGGATATGACATAAATGGGTACACATTCTATACGCAGTCTCAGGATGTCAAGAGCACTAACCAGAACAGCGGTGTCCGCATAGATGCATTCAGTACCGATGGGTCGAGAAACTCGTACTATGGCTTCATAGAAGAGATTTGGGAGCTCGACTATGTGGTTTTCAAGATCCCCTTATTTCGTTGCCGTTGGGTGCATCTCCCACAGGTGAAGGTTGACAAGTACGGTGTCACGACCGTGGACCTCCAACGTGTCGGGTACAAAGACGAACCATTCGTACTCGCCAATCAAGTTGTTCAAGTTTTCTATGTAATCGACCCGGCAAATAAGAAACGCCATGTAGTTCTTCATGGAAAAAGGAGAATTGTCGGAGTGGAGAATGTAGTGGACGAGGAGGAATACAATCAATTTGACGAGTTACCTCCTTTTGGAAATGGCATAAGGGTCGACGATGAACAACGTGACGAAACTAGTTACGTACGCATTGATCATGATGAAGGGCTAATTTTTAAAGGAAATAAGCAAGTACAATAAGAATGTATATGTGAAAATGTGTGATGTAGTCAATTTTGAGATGTATATGTGAAAATGTGTGATGTAGTCAATTTTGAGATGTATATGTGAAAATGTGTGATGTAGTCCATTTTGAGATGTATATGTGAAAATGTATATTGTAGCTGGTTGGTGTTGTATATGAATGCAGCTGTTTGGTGGTTGATATGAATGCAGCTGTGTAGTTATTGGTGTTGTCTTAATTGCAACAGCCGGCATAGGCTTATCATAGACGGTTCTAAGTTTAGAACCATCTGTGATAGTAAACTATCACAGACGGTTCTAAGTTTAGAACCGTCTGTGATAATCTCCCTACATATACCCTCTCGCTAGGGTTTTCCGTGTGCGCTGCAGTTATTCGATTAGATCTAAATCCCGAGCCCGTCGTCCCCGGACGAAGACGTCGCCACAGCCTCCTCCTCCTCCGTCGCCGCCTCCCTGAGCCCGTCGCCTCCTCCTCCTCCGTTGTCGCCTCCCCGAGCCCGTCGCCTCCTCCTCCTCCGTTGCTGCCGCCTCCTCCTGCGTCGCCGCCTCCTCCTCCTCCGTCGCCGCCGCCTCCTCCTCCTCTGTCCCTAAGGTCACCAAAACCCTAAGGTCATCAAATCCCTCCCCGAGCTTCATGCTTACTGTTAGTGTTTAGGATTGATGCTTGATGCTTGGTACATATTTAGGGTTGATGCTTCATGCTTACTGTTAGTGTTTAGGGTTGATGCTTGATGCTTGGTACATATTTAGGGTTGATGCTTCATGCTTCTTGTTAGTGTTTAGGTTGATGCTTGATGCTTGGTACATATTACATTGGTACATTGTTTACTGCAAAGAGCTTAGTTTAATTTGCTATTTGGTACATACTACATTGGTACATTGTTTATCTGCTTGCTTAGTTTACATTGGTACATATTACATTGCTTGTTGTGTTAGTATATAGTATATAGTATAGGCACATAACTCCTCTCTGTCCACATCACCCCCTCCCTTCTCCCCCTTCCCTCTACTCCTCTCCTCTCTTCCTAACATTGAGAGCACAAATTTGAGAGCTTGCTTCTCCTCTCTTCCCTTCTCCCCCTCACATTTCTTGCTTCCTCATCTTATCATGTGCAACCCTACAATTTGAGAGCACAAATTAACCAATCAAGGAAGAGTATATGATCAAAGGGCATGAAGCAAGTAACACATTCTAGTGTATCCCGTTCAATGAACCAGATACACTAGTTTGTGTAATTTGCTTCATAGACCTTTGTGTAGGGACTTTGCTATTTGGTTTATACTATTAGCAACTAAAGTAGGTGCTAGGATAGGCACATCACCCTTGTAGTAATAGTATTACAAAATGCAAGGCAATTTTAGTATAAAAGTTGAAAAAAAAGAAATTCCCAGATTCTTCGGTAGGCCTATTCGAGTAGCTAATTTTGTATCGTTATGTAGGAGCCTACGAAGTGCAGGCTCCAAGTGAGATATGGCTCCATTCCCTTGTACGCTGCTTGGGGCCAGGCATATTCGTCTGGTATCGGGGCCATGGTGCACGGTCAAGCTTTAGCGCCAGGCTTCGCAAAAGTTAATGTGGATGGTGTGTATGTCAATTTTGAGGTGGTCCCGCTACCGAAGCCCCCCAACGACGAGATCGTGACTCTAGGACAGGCCATTGGAACATTCATCCAAAGGCCCAAAGCGACATCTCCTAGAGGCTTCTTCACGGTGGCGGGACGAGCAACTTGCACCGGTGCTATCTCCATTACAAGACCGGTCGGTTCCACCACCGGATACTACACCGGTGCTATCTCCACGGGCCCTATTCTCGCCAGAGCAACTTGCACCGCTGCTACCTTCAAAGTCGACTTCCATGAAGTCGACCTATAGCCGAGGCAACAAGGCCAGCAAGGGCAAAGAAAAGAAGACCAATGATGATATTTCGTACCACCCTTTGGCCCGCAAATTCGTGCTTGGCGAGCCGTTGCTCGAGCAAAAAGACCTCCAAAAGCTACCACATAGTTGCATGCAATTGCACACGTGGTATATGCAGCAGTCCATTAAGCTAGAGGGAGAACGGACTTCAAGTATCACTGTCAAATTCACCGAGGAAGATTTACACCACAATCTTCAAGAGTGTATGTTCGTGGTCGCCTTTGAGGATTTATTCGATCTGTTCACGCTCAACGCTCTTGATGTCTCAATCATTCAATGCTGGACGCTGTAAGTGTGTACAATCACAGTCTCCGTTAATGTCATACCGATAAATGCCATATCTAATTTTTTGCTTTCGTGTGTATATATATAGACACATGCTGATTAAAGCTAGATTATCCAACTCATCAGCTGGTTTCTTGGACCCACAATTGGTCGCCAAGGATACCATCGACCAGGAGACACCCCTCGTCGAGAGGTACATTGCATCGGGGCTCATTGGGTTGCCGTAATAAGGACTATGTACTTATGCCCTTCAATCGTAACTTTCATTGATTTTAATAGTAATTGTACCAAAATGGAACAAGGTATATTACCTTGATTCCCTAAGTAAGAATAAAATGGACTTCACAGTTGTCAGCCAAGTAATCGATAGGTAAGCACATATTCCCCATACATATCTTCATTGTACTCTTTCTTTCCTTCCGAATGATTAAGGTTAACTTTTTCGAATTACGTAGGGCGTTCGCGATGTACATTGAAAAGGGAGGTGACTCGAAGCGCGGGGCCAAAGGCATGCTGACACATGTTCGAGATTTTAAGGTATTCGCTATTTCACATTAATTAATCCTATGCAACAGTTGGTACTAATGCCTCTTGAACTAACACATTCCATTTTTTGCAGTACCACCAGCAGCAGCCGGGCAACACATGTGGATACTACGTTTGCCATCATATGGAACTACTCCTCGATTCCTCGAGGCTCACCAATCGCAAGGTTTGTCACTCTTCCCATAATTACTTCATACTTATCATGTTACATATATATGCACATTGATATTCCTATCGACAGGCTGTGTCCATCCCGTCAACTGCATTGAAACGATCGATTTTGGAGGGATTCAAGGAGAGTTGGCGTATTTTTGCGACTCAAGTCATAAAGCCGGAGGACGGTTCCACTGCGCACCATGATTTCTTATTGGTCTTATCACTAAGTGTAAATGCAGTGTAGATCTTTTCTAACTGTGCATTTGTTAATGGATATTTCAATGGATGCATGCTTTATGTTTGTGAAATGAAGTGCCATGTCAATTGGATGTTTTATGTCTGTGAAATGTATCTGAAAGCAAATGAGATGTGTGAATTGTATGTTTTTTGTCTGTGATTATCTGCTTGTTTCAGAGGGCATGGCTAGCATTCCTAAGGCTAGCCAATAAGAGAAATATATGTATGGGTCGAAGGGAATATCACAGACGGTTTTTACTCAAGAACCGTCTGTGATAGCTGATAATCACATACGGTTTTTACTCAAAAACCATCTGTGATAATCAGCTATCACGAGCGGTTTTGAGTAAAACCGCCTGTGATAGCCATAATCACGCACGGTTCAAAACCGCCTCGTGATGACCTTCGATTATCACTGACCCATAAATACAGACGGCTCACAAAACCGTCTGTGATGACGTTTTCGAACCGTCTGTGATGACCTTTTCTGTAGTAGTGGCAAGGAGGTGGGGATTGCATTTTTTTTATTAAGTATATTATATCTCATGGTAGTTTTGATTTTATTCTATACCATAAGTTGAAGGGTAAGGGGATGCTTGAAGAGGTCAGATGATTCTTTACTAAATATCTTATATCATAAGGTCTTCTTTGATAATTTCACATAGTATTTTAAGCTTCTTTTGCGAAACGCATGTTAAAATCTGCTGGCATGGCATTTTGCAGAACACCCCCCTATAATGAGACTTATACATTTCTCATAGCGTCTTGTATTAGGCGGTTTTCTTAGGTGGTTTTAGAAATCGCCTTGAAAAGTTTACTTGTTTACGTGTTTTATTAAAATTACCTTAGAAAATAGCTAATCCAAGGCATTTTCTTAAAATGCCTTCCAGAAAACGCCTTTAATTCCATCCATGTTGTAGTGGCATATATAGGACTAGCAAGTTCCTGCTATCCTTTGTTTTCACCAGGGTAAAAAGTTGTAAGAGTAAAAACATGAGAGGTGGATCTTTTTCAGCCCTTACGCTGCGATGGAATTTAATTTGGTGCAGCACGGGATAGATGAGCAGCGTGATATGGAGAGACATCTTTCTGGAGTATCTGCAGAGCCAGAGACGTGCAATAGATGGAACGAGGACATTACAGGGAAACCGTGCACAGTTCCCGGTTCTTATGTCTCGTGGGATTAATTCGTATCCTACCCTCCTCAGTCCACAGTGCTTCAATAGATACTGAAATCTCGCAAATGAAGTACAAACTATACATTACTACTACATAACGTATTTTAGCGTAGGAAAAACCTATAGTGAGTATACAGCAAAGCAGTACTCCTAATGGTACCATACTTGAGTAATGTGGATTTGCACTACAGCAATGAATTCCTAGCTAGGTCTGCAAATTTGAATCCAACGGCCGGCCAATAATAGGATAATGACGAAATAACATGCCTATATGATGTGTTATATTATACTAGTAAGGTGTCCGTGCGTTACAACGAAAACTTAAATTTATAGCAAATGTCATGTATATTCTATCCATTTATCCTAAGGAAGCATATATGACATATATGACTCAAATTTTTTTACTTGCAATAACAGCAGCAAAGGAAGTATATATGACACAAAAAGCTGATAAGAGCAGAGTTTGCTTGGATCTAGAGCCCAAGTCAATCAAAACTAGAACTCAGGAATTTGAACTCACATTCCACCATTTTATTCATCCAATTCAGAGCTTCGCTTTTTACCAACTATTCAGATTGAAAACATAACATGTTAAGCATCACCACATTTGCAATTGCAATTACGCATATTTAGAAAAAGTGTTTGCAGGAAATGTTTACAAAAAATGTTTCCTGGATCCTTCTTGATGTATAAATTAGCATCAAGTTTCATGCTGCTACTTCCTTGCAGATCAGTTAAAATAGCAGTGGACATGCTAGGATAATTTTTTGATGATACCATGCTCTCTCATCATGTCTTTAATGCATATATTATCATCCTTCAACTCTTTGGACTGGACCGTAGCAACACAATAAAAATATTTTTGCTCCTATATGGTTAATTAGTTTGTCATTTTTTTATAATCATCTTCAACTCTTTGCATTGGATCTAATACATTTTACTATACCTCAGGCATGTTTCATTTGACAGCAAACATCTAAAAATTGGCATATGAACAATCCATCAGATTTGTGAAGCGGATAAAAGGAATTAAATATTCAGTCAAACATCATCTGATTAAGAAACAAGAAACTTGGATGGATTGCTCATAGCCAGCTAACCAGAATTTTTTCCATCAGATGTGAATCATATCAAACTACACAACCACAAGACTACGGGAGAGGACGTAGACATGCAAGAATTCACCTTTGTGCCTTTTATAGCAGTAGAGATAGACATTATACAATTTAGATTTTAAAGAATTCCATGGAGTGATCAATATATAAGTGCATCCCGAGGTGTATCGTTGAGTCTGTTGAAACATACCATGTATTAATACTTTGAGAGATTTATGCTCTGATATATTGATGCCCTTGAGCAATAGGAACCCATGGTAGTATCTGGAGATGGTAGAGCAACTCCAGCAGGGCCCCTACTTGAGCCCTCAAAACTCAAATTTGAGGGCTTAGGCCAAAAAACGAGCTCCAGCAGAGCCCCTACTAGAGCCCTCAAATTTGAGGAGGCCCTCAAATCACCCTCCCACCCCTCATTCCTAGGGGCTCCCCTCCTGCCTCTCATTTTTCTGTTTTTTTCCCGCACCGTGAAACTTCTCCCGCTGCTTGGCCAAAATTCCCCGCCGCCTTCACATCTCCACAAGCCGAACCGCCGCCCCCCACCGCGCGACTGTCTCCTCCGCCCCCCCCCCCCGGCGTCGCCCGTCTCCTCCGCCTCCGCCCTCTTCCCCGCCGTCCCCGACTCCCGCCTTCCCACGCCCCTTCCCGCGCCTCGCCCCTCCACCTGCTGATCGTCTCTCCGCGCCCCCCCCGCCGCCCCTCCTCCCCCCTCCGCCCCCGCGCCGCCTCCTCTGCCCCCCCCACCCCCCGCGCCGCCGTCTCCTCCGCCTCGCCCTCTTCCCGACTCCCGCCTTCCCCACCGCCCCTTCCCGGCGCCTCGCTCGACTCGCTTTTCCCACGCCCCTTCCCCTTCCCCGGTGGCTCCTCTTCGGCGGCTCCTCTCTCGGGAGTGCAAGCGGCCGGGCCGAGGCGCGGGTGTGCTCGGGGCGGTGCGGCGAGACACCGGCTACGGGCGGCGCTGCTACAAGCGGCGGCGGCGGGCGGCCTAGGCACATGCGGGCGCGTGGCGAGAAGCCGAACGGCACGGCTTTGGCCGGCGGCGGCGGCATGAGCGTGCGGATGAGGAGGCGCGGGCGTGGCGGTCGCCGCCGGGCGCGCGCGCGGTGGGAGGTGCCGGCCGGCGGCAACGGCGCGCAGCTGGCGGCGGCGGCGGTGCGCGTCTCGAGAAGACGGCGACGGCCGCGGGCCAGAAATTTGAGAATGACGAGTGGGCCTACATGTCATTCTCGCTTGGAATGAATTTGAGGCCCCGATTTGAGGGCTTCACTGGAGTTTAACTCAAAAATATGGCCCTCAAAAGTAGGGGAGCCTCAAATCAAAAGTAGGGGCTCTCGATTTGAGAGCTCTGCTGGAGTTGCTCTTAGCTTTAGTGGATTACCCATTATGATCTATTTACACGCTCAGTATGACATCACCGAACCAACCCCACGAGATACTGGGTCCTCGATTCATTTAATGATCTGTTCAACCACCGGTTGAGTCATCCAATTTCAATTCAATATATGATTAGATGCCTTCCAGTAGAAAAACATATACAACAGAAAAACCTATGTTTTCTATACAAAACACAAGCACTTCGTATTCATCTGAAATGCATATATATATATAAATATGTACTAGTTTAAAATGATGACCCTAAATTAGTTGCAAGAGACAATATAATATGAAACTTCCTTATTTTTTAAAACACCATTTTTGACTTTACAGACAATGCATTTACTGCTCAAAGTTATAGAGCAAATGAAAACCACACTGGTAAGATTTGTATTGTAAGTATTTCACCTTGCTATAATTTATGTATCTTTTAAAATCTAATTCTCAAACCTATGACAAAAACTACAAAGACAAAAAAAAAACAAATAGAATGCTCAACTATAGTATGCGCCTTGATCTCGTTTCTCAGCAAAATATTTTTCTGGCACCATCAAAAACACTATTAACATTAACTTCTGATTAGGGTATGTTCCAAAGTCTATAAACTCATAAGCAGGGTGGACCCTATATCATGCGGTTCACATGCTCATGTGGATTTCGAAATACTTCAAATGTCCCATGAAATTGTAGTTATAACCTTTTAAAACAATAATAAAATAATTTCCATCTATACCCTCTCTAGAATAACATATCAATTGCAGATCCAAGTTGTAATGTAAAAATTGAGATAAATATGGAATTTATTCGATAGAAATATCATGATTCTTCTACTAGATCAACCTACACATGTGCCACAACCATGGGGGGGGCGGACAATGTTTCTTCTAAGCTATCATGAGGACTTTTTATTCATTATTTTTTAAATGGTGTTGATAGTAATTGGATTTCTGGTTCGCTTTTCAAATTTTCATAATTAACCCACGGTAACATAGAGTATTTACCTACATATGTACTACAAGCCACAGCATGAAACATGACAGCAAGTAACACACTGCATTATTTGCATTAGCATAATAAACACCCTGACCTAGAATCATCACCATAGGTCTCAAGACAGTTCTAAACTACTAATATGTTAAACTCAATTCAAAATTTTCACTAGCACAAGTATGCGGACAACCTACTTTTGATAAATTTGGATAACACCATATAATTATCACATTTGACATCTGAAAATGAACTTTATAAGCAGCATTGAGAGACCATGTGGATGCAACCCCATGCATGTGATGAGTAATTGACGAGTTTTCTGAAAAGATTGAGTTTGGTTTGTACGTTTCGTGCCATGATGGCATTTGGCTCAGTCAGGTTTGGTTAGTCGGACTTAAGGCGTATTCCTCTTCCCGTTTGAGCTTATGGGTCATTTCATGCTTAAGTATGATTCATTGATGCTAATTGTGATTACTTGTTTCGAGCGGTGCTATGTGATGTGTTTCTTGTCTGTGATGGTTGCAGGACATCGAGGTGGAGTCGTGGCGAGGCACGGGATGACCGGACTAGGCGCGAGCGGTGCCAAGGTCAGAACGATCGAGGTGTGCCGAAGACGGTGAGGGCTCAAGGTAGCTGCAAGGCTTGGAAGGCAAAAAATAAGGAAGCTTCCTGGAAGGTGCAGGAGGGGCATTTTGGTAAATACGCAAAGCTGTACTAAAGGAAGTGGATTTGGGTAAAGCACAAGAGTTGTCTTTCTAGCATAGATTAGAGTGTTTCTCTTGTCTAGTTGTTTAGACTTCTTCCTCTCATCTTGTATTTCTAGGATGCTGCTTATTAGCTACTTCACTTCTCACTAGGTTGAGCTCACTCACTTCTTATAGGTTCTAGCGAGGGTTGGGCCACCCTCGGGTAGATGGGGTACATGTTTGCTCCTTAGTGTGTTAGATGATCAGCTGATAGTCCTATAGTCATATGGGGTAGATAAGAGTCAGTCTGAGCCATAGTATCCTCTATATCTTTTCTATGCTTTAAGGACTGTCTTTTCTGATTTTCTTGCCAGCTTCTCGATTTTATTGCTTTGGTTCAGGGGGAGTTCATTTGGGAACTTCTAGATCTTAATATTGACATAACTCAACTTGAACTAAAGTTGCATCTCATGTTGAGGGGGAGCTGGATTTTCTTGCATTTCAGCATTCTGCATTATAATATAACTACATGGAGCCTTAATTATTATCCTAATATGACATGTTTACAATGAATTACATCTTGCCATGATCTATGCTTACTTGCTAGACTTATCATGACTTTATATGTGTAGTCAAGTCTTTGCCATGATAGGTTGATTAAAATGCTAAATTTGAACTAATTCATGTCATGTTAGCTCTTGAGATTAGTCTCTCTTTAGTTATCCTTTTATGATTCATGCCATGTCAAATAGGCTGAGTTGAGTCTTGAATCTATATTGAACTTTAGATTGAGCTATGTTAGTTCCTTTATGAAGCATAAGTTAGTACAAGTCCTCTGTTCATGAAAATGCAAAAAGATCTCTTTTGTGCGAAAAAACTGATCTCACCAATTCTTTCTCATGAGACTGCTTGCCATTGCACTAGGCATGAACTCAGGGGGAGTTTTGGTTGACCAAGATCATCTTCTTAAACTTCTCGCTTGAAGTGGTCGCATAAGGCTTGAGATCTAGCACATGACTACACAAGCCTCTGGTTGGAAACAATCATGAGATTTATAAAGTCAAATATGTCAATTGTGCTCAATTTGCTTAATTCCACAAAGAACAAGTACTTAAACAAATATCTCCTTCTTGAACTTGTAGCACTCTAAATTGACTCAATACTAGCTTCTTGGTTCCACTTAGACTATTGACATGGCTTGTATCATCTTTGGATACCTCTAGGTAGACTATAATCATGGTTGACTTGACATGCTAAGAAATTCGACTAATTTTCAGATTGTGACTTATTTGGCTTAGCTTGATTATACATGTATTATCATGATCTCGATAGCATCCTTATATGTTATGGCTTGATGTAATACTTCATGGTAATTTTAGATAATCTTCATGGCTCTAAATGCTTAAGATGAATAATTTTCAGCCATTCCATTCATTCTCATGATTGGTTTTCTTCCTTGCATCTTGATGACTCTATTGCCAAAAGGGGGAGAATAGCAGAGAAAACGCCATTTGGGAACATTTGAGAATCTTCTGGAGCTTTGGAGAACAATTTGCTCTTTCTTTTGTAGCTCTAGTGTTCCTTTGTCGACATGGTCATAAGCTTTTTTTATTTCTTTTGGACCATGTTTGACTTTCTTTCATTTCCAAACTCAACTTTGTGCTTTTTCTGGGTTTGTCAATATACTCATCAAGAGGGAGATTGAGAGGCCATGTGGATGCGACCCCATGCATGTGATGAGTAATTGACGAGTTTTCTCAAAAGATTGAGTTTGGTTTGTGCGTTTCGTGCCATGATGGCATTTGGCTCAGTCGGGTTTGGTTAGTCGGACTTGAGGCGTATTCCTCTTCCCGTTTGAGCTTATGGGCCATTTCATGCTTAAGTATGATTTATTGATGCTAATTGTGATTACTTGTTTCGAGCGGTGCTATGTGATGTGTTTCTTGTCTGTGATGGCTGCAGGACGTCGAGGTGGAGTCGTGGCGAGGCACGGGATGACCGGACTAGGCGCGGGCGGTGCCAAGGTTAGAACGGTCGAGGTGTGCCGAAGACGGTGAGGGCTCGAGGTAGCTGCAAGGCTTGGAAGGCAAGAAATGAGCAAGCTTCCCGGAAGGTGCAGGAGGGGTGTTTTGGTAAATACGCAAAGCTGCACTAAAGGTAGTGGATTTGGGAAAAGTACAAGAGTTGTTGGAGGCTTAGTGGGTAAAGAGAACATCAAACCCATTAGTGGGAGGCTATAAAAGGAGGAGGGTTCCTGCATGTAGTCTCCAAGCTTTGGGAGGCTGTTTTGCTTTGCATTTCTTTTCTTTAGTTGGTGAGAGTTGTTGAGAGAGGCAGAGGATTGCAGGGTGTGTCTCCTGTGTGAAAGTCCCTTGCATGAGCTCTTGAGGGAAGTATGTAGGAGTTCTTGATTTGTTTTCCTGATGATTGTGATAGGGAGACGATGAGTTTATACTCCATGTAATCATTTCTCTATGTGTAATCGCGTATGGGGATGAATCTATTTCATTTGAGATGTTCCTACCTCCCATTTTTCCTTCGTGTGCTTGCTCTGCTTGATTTCTCAGATTTTTGTTTTTGTGTTGATTCTCGCTGAGTAGCAAAATGGATTGCTCTGTGATGGGATTGTATTTCTAGACCCTTTGGTCTGCTAATTCCAAGAGCAAAATGATTGAATCACAAGAATCACTTTTCTCACTTTTCTGCAATCTTGTTCTTTTCTGTTTCGTGTTCTAGGGTTTGAGGTTATTTTCGTTTTCCCTTAAGAGAGTGTGCCCAGGTTTGAGTCTCTGAGCCCTAATGCTATTCCCTAGCTAATCTCTTGGATTCATGGTCAAAGAATCAAAGATTAAGTGGGAATTTGGTTTTTGGTGCAGCTCTCTGTACATTTTCAGTTTTTGGGCAAAATCTCAAATTATTGCTCAAATGATGAAATCCTTAGTACCAAAAGTGCTTGATACTATTTAGAATAGGTTCTTGATCTTTTTGGCCAGTGGGAAACAACAGCAATCCCGTATTTTTCCTGGAATCTGAATTTTCAGGTCTTGCTGTTTCGAGTTTTTCAGTCTGGACTCTCTGGTTTTGGGAACCCGGTCTGACCAGCTCGTTGGGACTGTCGACCGGCAAGTTATCCACGACCACGGTATCAGAGCTGACCGCCCTCTCGCTTGCGAAATGACCGCCGATGTGTCTTGTCGCGATGTTCTATGTTCAATGGTATCTCTTGCCTGCCTCGTTTTAGTATCATTGCTTGGCTTTCTCCTTCTGGGTATTTGAGTCTCCAGTGAGCCTAACCTGTTTCTTCATCGCATTTGTTGCTATCGGAAAGAACATTTTAATTGAGTACTTTTGGGGGAAATTTTTAAAGGGCAACATTCACCCCCCTCTGTTGCCGATTTCGATCCAACAAGCATAAAAAGCAAAGATTTGGAAGACAACGTACAAGAACATTACAAAAACAAGGGACATGTGTGAGACTTAATACATCAGAATCAGATGGCCACTCCATCAAGTAGACTGCAGGTGAAATCATTCTTTACCAACTCAATTTTGTGTGCCTTCACAACAGTACCTAGAATAAATTTGCATTACTTTTTCAATAGAATAAATTTGCAAAATTTGAGTTACGTTTAGTACAATGCACTTTAATGCAATTGTTCTTATTGATAATATTCCTTTGCATCTCATTCTCAAAAACAATTATGGATCATTACTCACTACCATCCTAAATAATCTTAAACATATAGTCAAAATGTCATCTAGTACTGATTTGTTGGGCATAAAAAAGACAATAAGCCCCAAACCTCTCCATGG
>JAYEVI010000339.1:0-199913 GCA_036346575.1 Dendrocalamus sinicus | reverse complement strand
TGTTTTGCATTATTCAGTATTTCAGTCATGAACATTCAACATACATATTTGAACAATACAACAAAGTTACAAAATATCTGAATAGGAGTTACAAAATATCTGAATATGAGAGAAATTTCACAAAGACAAAACTATATGCTAATATGCATTGTAAACAATGAAGCAATGAAATCAAGCAAACCAACCGCAATCGGTGAATCGGTATCTGCCATCTGGTGACTAGTGAAGGCAAATATGGAATCGCCTACTGCTCAAGCCGACCCTCAAGGCCTCAAGTGCTCAGAGACTCAGTCGCTGCTTGCAGCTTGCCTACCAGCCTTGGCCAGTCGGCCTGGCCCCGACGCCCCATGTCGAGCCTGCTGGCCATGCCCGTGACCCACCAGCGTCGCCTCGGCCCCGCCCGGCCCTGCCGCTCTGGACCGCTGCTGCCACCTGCCTACCTGTCGTGCTGCTCGCAACGGTGCATCAACGCGACGACGACCGTGCAGCCACTGCGGCGAGTAGCGTGCTGCATGTGCATGGTGGTGGTGTGGGCGAGTGCAGAGTGCCGACGATGCCTGTGCCCCACCTGCGGCCCTGCACCCGTGTGCCTGTCAGCTGCTGGCCAGGTCCTTGGACCCTGGAGGCTGGAGCACCCACCGTGGTGCCGCCCGAATGCGTGATGGAGTTGGGGATCAGGGGATGGATGGCTAGGTCACAAGGGATGACACTGCTCTTGTAACAGCCCTGGTTTTTTATGAAAATAAAAATAAATAATTAATTAATTAAAAATTAACTAAAATAAAAACTTAAATTAAAATAAGTATTGTTGTGCCTAAACTTTAAATTTGGATTTGCCCTGGATTTCTGTTTTTGAAAAAGTTGCATTTGAAAAGTATGTCAAGTAAAACCTACAAGTGTTATTAAATAAAATGATATTTTGATTTTCTATAAAAATCCTAATTCAAATTAAATATTTGGAGTTATTTGGCTTTTATTTGGTTTCCTGGATTTTCTGAAGTTTAAAAATGTATTTTTGAAATTAAAAAGTATTTTTAGTATAAAATTATAGAGCCAACATTAGTTGGAAATATTTTTATTAACTCCAAAAAGTGTCCAGGAGGTTCTCTGGAATTTTCTGGATTTTTGGAGGTATTTTAATATTTTTGTGAGGCTTAAAGAAATTCCTATGCTTTTCTAAAAAACCCGAAAATCAGAAAATAAAAATCAAAACCTCTCCCCTCTCCTCCGGTCGCCACGTGGACGGCCAGATGCCGGCCACGTCGCCCCATCCCAGCCGACGCTCCATCCCGCCTACCCCCTCCCGATGGCCGCCACGTCACTCCTCTCGGCCCATCTCCACCGCCCGCACGTCAACGGCCCAGATCGGCCGCACCCCCCTTGCGCTCGGCCCATCAGCCGTCCACCCTCCCCTCCTCTTTGGGCCCACCTGTCGGCGCCCCTCTTCCCTCCCTCCACCTCTCTATGCCCCGCGGGCCCCGCCCGTCAGCCGCTCCTTTCTCCCTCCTCTCTCTGCCAGCCCGGGCCCACTTGTCGGCTTCGCCTCCTTCCCGGCCTCTTCTTCCACCTCGCGCCGCCGCCGCCCGCAACCGGCCACCCCACCCTTTTCGGCCTCTCCCCACTTCCCGCGTGCGCCGCCCACTCCCTAACCGCCCCCGCACAACGCGCGCCCACTCTCCCCTCTCCCCACGTCCCCACTCCCACGGTTCGCACCTGCATTGCTCGCCTCGGCGAAAATTCCCAGCCGGACCTCCCTCCTCTCCCCTATTTAAGCCTCCACCCAGCTCACCCACACCTCGCCCATCCTTCCCCGCCGCTCCCCTTCCTCTCCCGAGCACCCATCGCCGCCGCCACCGAAGCGCCGCGCCCTCGCCTCTCCGCGGCCATCTCCATCTCCCAGTGTCGCCGCCCCCTCCCCAGAGCTCCGTCCCTCTCTCTCCTCCTCGGTGATGCCAACCACCGTTACCGCCGTGCGCCTCCGCCGGCCTGCCTCGGGCGCCACGTGGCTGCCCACGTGGCACCACGTCCCCGGCCACCTCGGCGCCGCGTCGCCCAGTCAGCGCCCCTGCATGCCCCGTGCCACCTCAGCCACCTTCCCCCTCCGTGGACCCGGGCCCACCTCGATGGGGTTTATCCGGTGGCGCTCTTGACGCCATAAATGGCTTTTTCTTCAGAAAAATAAATCAGCAGGAATTAGATTCCCTGCTAACGCAATAATTCAGATTTTTCCTTTAGGAAAATAATTCCCAAAAATCCAGCTTTTCATTTTCTCTGATTTTAAACTTCCCGAAGCCCGTTCTTCTTCGTCCTAACTCCGATTTAGCCCATTCAAATTTTTAAATTCATCAAAAATTCCCCTCTATCCATTGCTAGCCTCAATTCAAATATTTGAAGTAAATTTGAATTTAATTTGATTTTATTTGAATTTGGTGGGTTATTTTCACGTGTAGATTTCGATGATTCAGGAAAATTCTTCGACGAAGATTCAAACCAAGTTGAAGAGCAAGGCAAGTCACACCCCTTGATCATGTTGATCCCAGTTTTAAAAATAAAACTATGTTGTTTTAAATTATATTGCATGCATATTTTTATCCAATGTATTTCAATTCAGTTTTAAATTTAGTTATTGCCTACTTGTTAATTCCTCCATTGATATTGAATTCCTGACCTTGTCACCCTAGATCAAACTCTAGTTAGTACATTAGTATTGGCTAGCGAGATTTCATATCAAATGCTTAGACCTGCTTAGTTATAATATTTGTTTTGGGATACTTTCTCACATAAAATGATAACCCCGTTTACATAAAATGATACGTTTTTTATATGAACTCTTGACTTTGGTGAGTCAAGGAGGTTTATGAATTATTTTGAAAACAAAATATAAAACTTGGTTTAGACTTAGGCAATTGGTTAGATTGGTGGGTGCAGGCATGCCTTGTTGGTTGGAGCCGCAGTGGTTGATTGTCATGCACAGGGGTACGCGGTTGGGCCTAAGTCGATTAAGGACCGGTCTGTGAGCTACTGTTGCAAAGCCCTAATCGTACTACCACATGGTTGGTATGGGACGACCACAGGCTGAATAATTTATAAGTCCCAACCTGAGTCAAGTCTTAGGTTGAAAGTGAGAGTGGTTGGTGCCATGTGAAGTCTCACTTGGGCGAGCGTGGTTAAGCCATGAGAAGTCTCGTCTAGGCTCAATAGGGGTCCCGGTCTGGTGGATTCCTTACTGGGGTGAAACCTTAAAATTGGCTTGACCAGGTTGAAGGCTTTGCATTGTAAAGGCCTTGTCACGACTCCCCAACGCACACCTAAGAAAGTGTGTAATCTAGTGGTAGAAAGGGATGATCGTGTCTTGTGGGTAAAGCTGTACAACCTCTGCAGAGTGTAAAATCTATCCTGGATAGCCGTGCCCACGGTCATGGGCATGCTGAGTAAAAGTTTTTCATGGATTAGATTTTGCTTTTCAAAAATGATTTTTGAAAACCTTATGGATGGATGGAATCCATGAGAGAATGAAACCTTGTGGGTAGATGAAACCCATGAGAGAGATTGGAAGCTTGTGGATGGATGGAATCCACGAGTGTTTGGAAACGTGTCGATGGATGGAATCCATACGTGATCTTTTGGAAAAGATGATCCGGGTGGGATGCCCGTGGATAGGTTGGTGTTTGGTCGAAGCCGGCACTAACGGTATTATTTTCTATCACAAGTATTGTTTTTATTCACTGTATTAAATTCAGCAATTTCAATCTATTTACTGTATTTCATAAATGATGTTTTATGCAAACTAACCCTATAAGCCTTCCGTTGAAGCCTTTATCATTATGTTGCATTCTCCGTGTGATTTGCGGAGTACAAGTTTGTACTCACCTTGCACCCTCCCTACACAGAGGAAGATGTCGTCGACTACGGTGAAGATCCGGGCGAGTAGGCGCGTCTTCTTGTCGTTTGCTGTAAGCGTGCTTGGGCCGCTATTTATCAGTTTGCTTTCGCAGTTATTTCCTTTATTTATTTTGCCAATGAGCGTTGATGTAAGACTTGGCCATAAGGCCGTACCCTTTTATTTAATATATTTGGTCATTTGAGCTTGGTATTTATCTTTGTTGTACTGTGTGCACTAGCTGATCCTGGACTAGTGCGATTTACACAGAGGATCCAGTAATCGTTACTCCGGGTTTCGACAGCTCTCTTGTCTCTTGGGGTTTGTTTTTCATGGGCAGATGGGCTGATCAATGATCACTGATGGGCTAAAGTGCCAAAAGAGGGCCAGGCCAGCATTGAGGTGTGACGCCAGACACCTCAAGTCGCCGCTGCGAGCACCGAGCAAATGAGACATTGATTCATCAATTTGAGAATACCAACTCATATACATGTATAATATACCTAATATGAAAAAAAAATTGGTCAAAACTTTTGAGTGTTCAGCTGAACACCCATGAACTCAATCAGGTCCGTCCCTGTATGAGATGGAAGCTTTTTCAACTAAAACTGATAAATCTTCATCTTTAGTACTTGTGACTAACTCCATGCAGGCTACTTCATCGAATATAATATCTTGTATTTCCTTATCTGCTTTGACTTCCTTTTTAGAAGAACAGTTCGAGTAGCTACCTGAAGAGGACCTGGTGCCAATCACCTCACGGGTATACAAAGCACTCAACAATGTGAGGATGAGGAAGCGAGGTGGTACTCCAGGTCCGATCAGATATTTTGAAGTGTGGTGAGCTAGGCCATATCAAGATGGATTGCCTCAAGCTCAAAGGAAAAGCGGTCAAGGATGACAGGACTTATCATCATCAACCGTTCAAGAGTAACACAAAGGGTGGATCTTTCCATCGTAAGGTTCTAGCAGCTATCAAGTGCCTTGATCTGAGCGATGAGGATTTTTGAGAGCTGCGATGATGATGACCACAATGACAATAATGCTAAAGGCAAGAAGAAGAGCAACAAGGACTTCATGAGCATATGTTTCATAGCAAACATCAACAACAACGATGACTACTATAGTGATCTCGATGAGGTAAGACCGTCATACGATCAGCTTGAAGATGGTCTTGTTAGACATGCTCTTGAATTGAAAAAGACTAAAAAGAATTAAAAGAAAACAACTTTGTAGTCGAAAGCTTGAATTCCAAGATTAATAAACTTAGACCATCTATTCCTAGAGATAATTCTTGTGAAACTTGTTAGTCTTACACTCTGAGTTGGAAATTGATAAATCTGTTAATGAACAAGCCTAGTTCAAATTACAGATGCAACTAATATATTTGATCAACTAAGAATGCCACATAACTCCTATGGTGGAAAACATAAACTTGCTAATGATGAGATTAAAAGGCTTAAGTATAACTCATCTAAAGCATGCTCTAAATGTGATTTGCTTCAAACTAGACTTAACTCTTCTCAGGAATCAATTCAACATATGCTTTATCATGAGACTTTCTCTTGTTCTAACTGTTATAAACTTAATACTGAAATAGAAGTTTTGACTAGACAACTTAATGATTTTGCTAAAAAGGAGAGGTCGGCTCAGTCTAGTGCTTCTAAGGGTCTTGCTAATGAATTTGTTAAGTACTCATCACATTCCTCCCTGTCTAAAAAAGTCGAGTACCTTAAGAACACTTTAGAGAGGTTCTTGTTTGGCAAAAAAGAATTTAAATATGATCTTAGACAAGTCAAAAACTAGTGTAAAAAATCATGGTCTAGAATTCAATTTCATTGAGCATGCTAAGAAACATCCTCCTAAAGTTGTCAAGGCACTTGAACCAGAAAGTTTGAAGTAGCATCTGATCTAAAACAAATTATTTTTAGATCTACTGGTTTAGAATTCTCTACCAAACTGAGTGTTGTGATGGCTGATGTGACCACTCATCAAATTAAGTATCAGTAAACTCATTTTGGTAAAGATTGTCATTTGGTTCAATTCTGCTTTAGAAAAGTAAAGAAAGAGAAGAAGGATAGGATGAGGAAGAGTTTTTGACCAGTTGCCTTCTGTGGTCGAACAAGCGAGGCTGGACCAAACATTCAACCAGTTGTTTCTCATGGTCGAACCTGCATAGTCGAAGATTTTTGACTAGCTATTTTTCGTGGTCAAACCAGCTTCTCGAGAAACTTTCAATCAACAGTCTCTGCTCGTTTAGGCCAGTCGGGAGTCAGACCAGCTTTACTCATGTAGCAAGATCATTTTGACTAGCTTTTACCACTAGATTAGACTGGTCGACGGTCAGACCAGCTCAGCTGAGGAGGTCTGACCGCCTCGTGGTTAAACCAACTACTCATTGATTGTCTGGTCAAAATTTGTCAAATGCTAATGCTTCACTTAAATCTTTATCAGTGCATGCTTTTTCTCCAGTTCATTAAGTATCTAAGTACTGGATACCTAAATGTTTATTAACTAACCCTAGTACTAAGGTACCAACGATTGTTCATGCTCTATAGGCTCGTCGCAAGAAGAAGGAAAACATATGGTTCATTGACTCCGGTTGTGCTCACCACATGACCAGAGATTCACAATGATTCTCCTCCCTTACTCGTGCCTCTGGTGGTAAGATGATCACTTTTGGGAACAACTCTCAAGGATGAATTCTTACTCAAGGCACCGTGTGCATTAACGATAAGTTCATCTTAAAGGATGTCACTCTCATCAGTAAGTTGAGTTATATGCTTTCAGTTTCACAGTTGGTAGACGATAATCTTGAGGTCAACTTTAAAAAGCATTCATGCTATATTTTAGACTCATCTGATGATCTTGTATGCAAAATTAGTCAAGTTGGTCATTTGTTTAAGGGTGACTTTTTGTATTCAGCATCTTTTGATCTTAGGTGTCTTATTTCATCAGATTTTAAGTATTTGTTCTTTTGGCATCATAGATTAGGTCATATTAGTTGTGATCAACTTGTTAGGCTCAGTAATATGAATTTGGTTAGAGGAAATCCTAGTCTTAAGATTGATAAGTCAACGGATTTAATCTTTTTGCCCTGTCAACATGATAAGATCGTTTCATCATCACATCCTCCACTCACTCTTGTCATGACCGACTCCCCTGGTCAATTGTTACATATGGACACAATAGGTCCTTCTAGGGTTCAGTCGGTTGGAGGTAAATGGTATGTTCTTGTTATTGTTGATGATTACTCTAGATACTTTTGAGTTTATTTTATGGCATCTAAGGTTGAAGATTTTGGTCATTTTAGAGAGCTAGCTCTTAGACTTGTTAATAAACTCCCAAGAGCACTTAGAACAATTAGAAGTAATAATGGAACAGAATTCAAGAACACATCATTTGCTTCTTTTTGTGCTGAGAAGGGTTTAGACCATCAGTTCTCATCAGCTCGAGTCCCTCAACAGAACGGTGTAGTTGAACGCAAGAATAGAACTTTCGTTAAAATGGCTAGAACTATGTTAGATGAACATTCTACTCCTAGGAAGTTTTAGGCAGAAGCTATTTCGACTGCCTATTACATTTCTAATAGAACTTTCTTGCGAGCGAGACTGCATAAAACTTTCTATGAGCTTAGGTTTCATCATTCTCCTAGTGTTTCTCATTTAAGGGTGTTTGGATGTCAATGCTTCATACTTAAACATGGTAATCTTGATAAATTTGAATCTAGATCATCAGATGGCATCTTGCTTGGTTATGAAATTCATACTCGAGGTTATCGTATACTCAACTTAGAGATTAACAAAATCATTGAGACCTGCGAGGTCACTTTTCATGAGACTAGTCCTGGTACTAGACCTGACAATGCAGATATATAGGTCTCTAATACAATCAAAGACATCTTTTATGACTCTGGTGATGACAACAGAGAGTTCCTAGGCCACTCTACGACACCTACTATCACACCCACGACTATTCCTTCAAAGGTAATTTGTTGGGACCTCCTATGTATTATGCACCAGTCCAGGATCACGCTAGTGCACACAGTGTAAACATAAATGAAATATCGATCATATCATGATTTAAGACTCAAATATTATTAATTATCAAAGTTACGACCTTATGACCAAGCTTATAGATAATAGCCTAAAAGGCTTAAGAAATTTGGAGTAGAAAATAGAAAATAAGCGTAGTAACCATTCGACATGCCCACGGGCAATTGACTGGAGAGCGAAGTCCTAATCCGTGAAGCCATCGATGTATCCTCCTTCACACACCTTGGTTGGTATGGTTCTTCTCCTTCAACTGAGCAAATATAGATATAACCGTGAGTACATAGAGTACTCAGCAAGTCATTTGTAACAAAGATGCAATATAGTATGCAAGGCTTACCAAAGGATGACTGAATGGTTATTTTTTAGAAAGTAATAATTCAAGGTAAATACAATAAATAGATTAAAACTAAACTTTAAGGAAAATGATAATAAATAAATAACCAAAGGAATTGAATAAACCACTCATGAACTAACCATTCACGAAGTGAACCACTAGTGAAGTACCCATTCACTTTCCAGACTTAACCCGACCAGATTTTTATGAAATATCTACCCCTCATGTGAAATCACTGAGCATTGTCTATAACCGAGGATATGGCTATTCGAATAGTTTTACACTCTGCAGAGGTTACAAAACTTTACCAACAAGAGATAATGCACTTATCATGTTGGCCAATACACACTTCTTGGGCATGCGACTAAGTGATTATCACAAAATACAATGTTCAATCTCAACCTGGTTCCTCCTTGCTAAGGTTTCACCATCGAGTAGGTAAATCCCCTAGTCGATAATTGCCCCCTCTTGTGCCAATGTGGATCCATGGCTACGACCAAACCACACTCATCTCAATGACGGAACTGGAATTGAAACATCACAAATTAATCAACCAGAACCATCCCATAATGAACATATGGTTGTAGGATAAGGCTCAGATCAATGACATACAAAGTTAAGTCCTTAGACATTACTCAGGTGAAACATCCACATCCCTAAAGTGCTAACCACACTTCCCCCCTTTACTGCACGATCATTTGCCCAAGTGAAAACTATTTTTGTATGACCAACACCAATGACACTACCCATGTCATGGTATTCAATTTTTATAACTGTGGCTGATCACCATGATTCAATATCTCATTGAGTGAAAATTAATTAATTAATCATAGGTGATGATGAGCCCAATGTACTGCAAGCACGGCTAAGCATACTAAACATACCACCTATGTGATAACTAGTATAGTATCACTAGATAATTACCCATCCTATGGTGACATTGGAATTATGGCATTCAAATCATCAATTGAGGGATTAATCGAATTGGACAATAACTACCAGGTACGAGGGTTTGTAATAAAATAGCAATGCATGATAATTTAAAATAAAATAATGCATAATAGATTTAAAAACTAGGTTCAATATGATCAAAGGACATGGCCTGCCTTGGCTTTGCTTAGTTATCAACTCTTGATCTTCTGGTGGTGCTCCCGCTCCTTCGAAGATGCAATCTAACGAGAGAGAAAATGAATAAGGCACAAATAAAATTCAAATGAACTCCAAAATCTTCAAAATTAGAATCAAAAGATAGAGCTCAATTTTAGATGAATTTAGAAAAAATGAATCAAGTTAATTGGAGCTAAGATGAAGAAGAACGGGCTTTTGAAACATCTAATCTAAAGACTTTGTCCGAACTCCGAACGGCTTTGTCCGATCGTTAGACTTCGACCATGCCAGACTTCAACCATGTCTGGTTTCGATCACGGTAGACTTTGACCACATCAGACTTTGACCATGTCCGACTTCGACCACGTCCGGCTTCGACCATGGTATTTCGACCAGGCAGAACGACCACGGTAGGTAATCGTAGATTTTGACCTCAAACAGTGAACCGACCATAAGCAACATTTAATCGGTCGTAAGCGACAATGAATTGGTCTTAGCTGTAGTGAACCGGTCGGAGGTCATAAGGATATCTGCTACAGTAATCGTTCGATGGTCATAGCTACAGTAATCGGTCGATAGTCATAGACTTTACTGGTGAGTACTCGATAGTCGATGACTTTGTGATAGGTATTTGTAGATTTATGGTCTGCTATAGATATCTTAGACTTTTCGATCAAATTATTGTAGACCTTGCGATCGGTAGTCAAAGACTTTTGTGAACAGTTACCGTAGGCTTCATGGCCGGTACTCATAGATTTCATGGTTAGTATAAGTGCGTCAACTCTTGTGATCTTCGAGTACTTCAAGTGATCGGTGATCGATGAATAGTGCTTGGAGGAACAATACTCGAAGGACACGGTACTCAAAAATTGGAAGGATTCGGTACTCGGTATTCATAGTCTTTACTGGTTGGTGTCGAAGTCTTTGCATTCCTGGGTTTTACAACTGTGGTCGGTGCTACAGTACCAGGTGGGTACTCGGTAGCAGTTGTTAGTGTATAGTACAAAGTCGGTACTTGATGGTTCTGTGGTCAGTAGCGATGCTTGTTTTTTTCCCAAGTGTTATGAGTGGAGCATGGTAATTCCTAAGTACATGTTGTTTTTAAGTACTCGTTGAACTAGCAGTCGTATTGAGTGATCCAAGGCTGATTTCTGGATAGCGATGAGATTTGTGGTCGTGGACGACCTGGTTGGTGTTTGTGGATGGTTAAAGCTGTAGTTTGAGTGTGTGTGGTGATGACGGTCAAGTTGTGGAGAACTTGTGCAGGAAAAATATTCTTTAGTCTTTGATGTGTAGGTTGGCGTGGAGGCAGTCATGGTCGGTGATGAGGAGAACTGGAACTAGGATGGGAAAATCTGAGGTACAGGCAGTCGAGGATGTCACGTGAGGTGGTCGAGCTCATGCTGGAGCACGTGTAGATTAAAGGTGATGATTCATGGAGAAGCTAAGGGCAGTACAGTCCAGGAGGCTTCAACATGGAAGGTGATGGTGCGTGATGAAGATACAAGAGGTGTTGTCCTAGAAGTTTTGTCACGTGTTGGATTAGGAGTTGTGGATGGAGTCCATAATTAAAAAGATTGAGAGTTGAATAAAACCCGTGTTTGGAAGGGTTTTGGGTTACTTGATTTGAGGAAGAGATAGAGTTTTTTGTTCATGTTTGAGTCAGATACGGTTGGGACGTTAGTGTATAAAAGCAAGGAGATGCTATGGGCTAACGTGTGGCTTTTGAGAAAGTTTTAGAGTGGTTTTGAGTAGGCTTTCATCGAGAAGGCTTTTTAGGGGTGCTTGTGAGGGCACTTTATAAATCTGTGAAATTCCATCAACAAAGTAGTCTTGAATCAATCTGGTTCTTGATTTGCTTGAAGTATACTAGTGATTGCTGGTGGTTTGGATCATGTGACAACGAGCAAAGCGATCTGGCAAAGAGGTCAAATAGATCGGTCGATCGAGTGGGCAGTCGAGCAGAACGGTTGATCAAGTGGTCGTACTCTGGGCATTTGATTAGGTGATTGATCTCTGAGCAGTTGAAAGCACATAGATCATCTGGAGACTTCAAAAAAGCAGCGATAATCATTCACCCCCTTCCCTCTAATTGAAGTAATCGATCCTACAAGTGGCATCCGAGTGGATAGCGATGGAATCAGAGAGGTATGTAAATCATCCCCTCATAATAGATGGTACTGATTTTGCTTTTTGAAAATGTCGTATGCAAGCTTACATTGATACTCAATGTAGTGATGTCTGGAAAAAGGTTTCTCAACCTTATGTGATGTATACGACCACTTCGAGTGTGGTCGAAGGTCACCCGAGAGGTTTATGACCAGGTCTACGACAACATCTGGTTGTGGTCGGAGGTCAGTGGGAGTCTTACGACCACACTTAGTCAAGATCGTAGGACTCTGAGAGGTTTACGACCACTGTGGCCGTGGTTGTAAGCTGTTACGACCACTTTGGCCAAGGTCGAACGCTGCTACGACCACGTTGGTTGTGGTGAAAGCCTGGTTCGCTGTTTACGACCACGTTGTGTCGTTTATGACCACTCTGGTCGTGGTCAAGCGTACTTACGACCACGTTGGTCGTGGTCGAAAGTCGTAAGTCGAAGCCACGACCGCTGCAGTCTAAAGTTGGCGCTCGAAGTTACAACCTCGTTGAGAAGTCGGAGTCCTTCGACCACATTGTGTGACGGTCGTACATGGTTGGGTCGCACTCGGACTTGGTCTGACGCAGGTGGAAGTGGTCGGAGCGCGGTTTCTCTCGGTCGGTCGTAGTCGACACCGGTCGGAAGTGGTCGTATCGCTCTCGAATGCAGTCGGACTTGCTCGGATGCGGTCGTAAGCAGTCGTACGCAGTCGGATGGGCTCGGGTAGCGGTTGGATGTGGTCGTGACGTGGTGAGACATGGTCGGAAGTCTGTTCGACCACGCTAGGACTCTCTGTCGTGGTCGTAACTCGAGTCTAACCGGTCGTATGTAGTATACGACTTTATGGAGTAGGTTTAAACTTCACTTTTACTAATGCAGAGGTTGTTTCAAGTGTTTTGTGCGGTGCTATGAATGTGTTTTCTTCAGATTTTCTCTTCTAGAGGACAAGTTCTTGATTTGTTCAAAGTCTTGTGACCAAAAGATCTGTGAGTCAAAAGTTACTCGGATTTTAGATCTTGTAGACGAGCTCTGAGCGGATCCTCTGTTTTCGGTTTCAACCACGTTGTTTTCCCTGTAGTGGGTCTTGGTCGCTCAGTTCTTCGTTGCAATCTATTCGGTTTTCAACCGCTTTGGTTTTCCAGTTGCAAGATCCTTCCGAAGTTGTGGATAAAGGCCTCTAGCAAATCGACTTGTTATTCTCGGGTTCTCATATTTTTAGTCTTAGCGGTCGTAAGCTCTATCTTTGTTGTCGGTTTGTTTTTGTTTCCTGTCTTAGTTTGGGAAGTCGATCGACCACGAGTTGGTGATCGAGTTCTCTATCTCAGACAATTGCTTTCTCGGTTCTCAATCGTTTCTGTGCTCTGCTTTGTGATCGACTTCACTGCGAGAGGTCTCGATCGCTCGAAGCGCTCGATCGTTTACGACCACGGCGAGGAGCCGTACGACCACACAATTGATTTCGACCGTTCTCAGCTAAAACTCTTTTGAGTCATTCGACCACGCGGCGAGGCTTCAATTGCTGCCGGCCGTTTGACTTGTCTCGATTGTACGACTGCTCTTGGCTGAGTTTCACCGACTGTTTTTCTCTCTGTGTTGAGCCGACTTGCTTCTTTCTTCCAGTGAGCTTTCTATTTTTCTTCTTCATAGCTCTCTAGCTGTCGGAGGAGAAAATTTGTGTGAATACTTGGGGAGGCATTTTAAAGGCACCATTCACCCCCCCCTCTGTTGCCATTTCCGATCCTTCAATTGGTATCAGAGCCGGTTAGCTCTTCCTCGTAGATCTTAACCGGTCTCTAGAGCCATGGCAACATACAAGTATTCCACCAAGCCCCCGATCTTCGATGGGATCGACTATCCCTTCTGGAAGAGTCGGATGGAGACCTACATCCAGGCTCAGGGCTACGCCATCTGGCGAAAGGTCAAGACCCGGTATGTTGTTCCTGCCGATGAGAACATCAACGTGGTAAACATGCCCGATTTTGAGGCGAATGCTATGGCAAGGAACATCATAATTCAGGGTCTGAGCAGAAGTGAATTCGATCGCATCTCTCATCTGACGTTGGCTTTCGACATCTAGGTGACCCTCGATGCATACCATGAGGGCACCACCGAGATCAAGACGGTACGACAGGACCAGTTCAAGCGAGATTACAACAAGTTCAAAATGCTCGCTGGTGAGTCCTTGGATGAGTGTTTTGCGAGGTTTCACAAGATTCTGAGCAACCTCCGAGCGGTCGGTCTCACATACCCCGACTCGAACAACGCTCGACAAATGCTTTCTGCTCTTGATCTGCGTGTGTGGGAGATGAAGGTGACCACAATTAAAGACACGACCGATCTTTCAACCCTGACTCTTGATGCGTTATACTCACGCCTTAAGACTCGCGAGATTGACATAGTCTCTCGTAGGTCGAAGTCGTAATCGATGGCCTTAGTCATCGATCCCAGTCCAGCTTCTGGATCTTCTTCTGACTTGATTTCTGGATTCTCTCTTGCTGCTCTTTGTGAAGTAACTGATGATCAATTAGAGCAGCTACCAGAAGACCAGTTAGCCCTTCTAGCCAGAAAGTTCTCCCATGCATACAAGAGAGTGAGGGACAGAAAGAGAGGAGGGCCCGTGATCTGCTTCGAGTGTGGTGGCCCCAACCACATTCGGGCAAACTGCCCCAAGCTGGAGAAGGGCAAGAACAACTACGGTGGTGTATGCAAGAATGACTACATCGACAAGAACCGCAACAAGAAGCCCCCAGCTCATGCCCAAGGCAAGAAGAAGTTTCGCAACCTTGGCAAAGCCAAGAAGCTGTTCCACCGCGTCCTCACCGCCTTCGACAACATCGACTTCAGCGATGTGTAGGGGTGGAGTGACGACGACGGGAAGGATGATCAGGACCCCAAGGATGGCGACGACTTCATCGGCATGTGCTTCTTGGCCCTTGAGGGCGAAGTCAGCGATAGCGAGCTCTACAGCGACTCCGATGAGGTATGTCCCTTCTATGACCAACTCACTGATGCATTTCTGAAGCTAGGAAAGTTTTATGCTAGATCTAGAGCTAGGTGTGGTGATCTTGAGAAGGAAGTAGATAGACTGTCACGGGAGCTTACTTCACTTATACCTGCTCCCTCCCGTGACAAATGTGACATGTGTTCTTCTTTGCTCGAAGACTTGGAGAAGCTAAGGACCGCTCATGATAGTGTGATTTCTAATCTCGACATGCTTAAGGTGGAGAATGTTAGTCTGCTTGCTGAATTAGAGATGACTAGGGTAGCTTCTCTTTCATCTACTATTGAGACTACATCTTGCACCTCATGTGAGGTTAAGGACAATGCTTTTAGAGATCTTTACACCATGCTCATTGATCTGCCTGAAAATTGTGAAAATTGCAATAACTTGAAGATTAACTTAAAGAAGGCAGATCATAAAATTGCTGAGTTGCATGCTTTCCTGTTAGAGCCCATTGTTTATTACACCAACTGTCCCAAATTAATTGCTGAACTTGAATCTGTCTCAAAACAGTTTCAAGACTTGGTTGATCGTAACAAGAGAATGTCTCAATATGCTTCTAAAGACCATGTTAGCTCACCATGCAATAATTGTGAAAAACTAAAATCTGATTTGATTACTTTGGATGAAACATATGTGAAGCTAACTAAGGACCTTCTAGTGAAGCCACCAACTAATTGTGATGTGATTGCTAGTGTGGGGGGAGAAGCCCAAAGAAGTAGAGATGCTTAGGCACGATGACCAAACAGCTAGAGGTAGGATTGTTCCTCCTAGTCCTTGCGAAGACCTCAATATTGAGGCGGCTGTGCGTGCACAGGCCATTCCTTCTTCTGCTGTTGGGGTCTTCTTCTTCTCCTTCTGTTTTCTCTTCTTCCCCCTGCTCTTCTTGCACCTCTCTTTCGGGAGTGTCAGTATCTTATGAACACTCTCGAGAGATTTGTAGGCGGCAAGAAGAAGCTGAATTTTATTCTAGACCAGTCCAAGATTTGCATGTTCAATCAAGGTCTAGGATATGATTTTCTTGAGGATGTGAGGAAGCATCCACCTGCTGTTCTCCGACCTAGAGCAGCAGGTGTGATCGAGGTCAAGCCCAGAACTAAAAAGGTTGAGTTCAAATCTGCAGGCTTTGTCCAAGGGATCTCTGACAGTAAGGTGGTAACACATGTTGCTTCGACCTCCCAGAAGGCGAAGTTTCATTGTACCTTCTGTCAGAAGGATGGACACAGGATAGAGAGATGCTTCCAGCGCGCCAAGATTGCGCGAAGAGATTGTGTTCGTAATCTTAGGCGTATTCAGGGTCAGCCTCAGACCTTGAGTGCATCTAAGACCAACACGAGGTCTAGGACTGTTTAGCTTGATGGGTTTGGGCAGCATCGAGGACTTCGATTTTTTTGAGTTTTCTGGTTTTCGTCCTCGATATGCCTCTGGTCGTGACTTCCGTCGTTCTGAGGGTAGATCTCATTTCCTCCGTCGAGATGGCTACCCGCGGCGTGATCAGCATGTTATCGGTGCTCCGACTCGCTTTCCCATAACGATCGGACCCGAAGAATGGCAGTGCGCACATAGATCTTCTCGCTTCTTTGAGCGACGAGCGTAGGGTAGCTAGAGGTCGATCGTGTGTGGCTACTTCTTACGCTTGACGTGTGACTCGGTGTTGGGTTCCAAAATCTCTTTTGATTTATCGATCGAGCCTTCACTCTGTTTGACTCGAGTTAAATCGGCACGGGAAGGAGAGGTTTGGCTTGTAGACTCCGGTTGTTCTCGTCATATGACCGGAGGCTCCCGTTGGTTCTCTTCCCTAGCCCGTGCTCCAGGTGATGAGACGATCACCTGTGGAGATGCTTCGTCTAGGCGCGTCATCGTGAAAGGTACTGTGCGCGTTAATGATTCATTTATTTTGAAAGATGTTGCCTTAGTGAGTAAGCTGCAGTACAACTTGCTTTCTGTTTCCCAGCTTACCGATGACGATTTTGAGGTGAGCTTTAAGAAAGTTGCATGCAAAATTCTTGATTCTTCGGGGAGTCTGGTTTGCGGGATTTTCAGATTTGGGAGGATCTTTTGTGCTGATTTTGTTGAGTCTTCTGGTGATTCTCTCAGGTGTTTAGTTGCTTCTGAGTCCCGTGACCTTACCTTCTGGCATAGGAGACTTGGTCATATTGGATTTGATCATTTGACTCGAGTTAGCGGTCACGATCTCATTCGTGGTCTGCCTAAACTCAAGATGGTCAAAGATCTAGTTTGTGCTCCTTGCCGGCATGGCAAGATGGTTGCCGCTTCGCATCCTCTGGTCACAGTGACTATGACCGATGCACCGGGACAGCTGCTCCACATGGACACAGTTGGACCAGCTCGAGTGCAGTCAGCAGGAGGGAAGTGGTACGTTCTTGTTGTGGTCGATGACTTCTCGAGGTACTCTTGGGTGTTTTTCTTAGCCTCGAAGGGTGAGATATTTACCCATTTACGGGGTCTGCTTAGTAGGCTTTCTGTTGAGCTCTCGGGTGCCTTACAAGCGATCCGCGGTGACAATGGCACTGAGTTCAAGAATTCCTACTTTGAGAGGTTTTGCGATGAGACAGGTGTAGAGCACCAGTTCTCTTCTCCCCACGTCCCACAGCAAAATGGCGTCGTGGAGAGGAAGAATCGTACCTTGGTCGATATGGCCAGGACGATGCTTGATGAATATTCTACACCTAGGAAGTTTTGGGCTGAGGCGATAGCCACCGCGTGCCATGTTTGAGCGAGTTTTTACGAGCACACTTGCATCGCACTTCTTATGAGTTGAGATACGGGCGAAAGCCCGTGTCTCTCATTTTCGTGTGTTTGGTTGCAAGTGTTTCATTCTGAAGTCCGGGAACCTAGATAAGTTCGAGTCACGATCTTGTGATGGGATCTTTTTGGGCTACTCGACTTCTTCGCGGGTGTATAGGGTCTGGAGGTCCCCTAGAGGTCATAATGTAATTGGTACTAAGTGGGTGTTCAAAAACAAGCAAAGTGAGGATAGGGTAGTTATTCGAAACAAGGCTAGATTGGTAGCTCAAGGTTTCTCCCAGGTTGAGGGTCTAGATTTTGAGGAGACCTTTGCCCCTGTAGCTAGGCTAGAGGCCATTAGGATCTTGCTTGCATTTGCAGCGTCTAAAAGCTTCAAGCTTTACCAGATAGATATCAAGAGTGCCTTCCTCAAAGGGTTTATTGAGGAAGAGGTCTATGTTAGGCAGCCTCCAGTTTCGAGAACCCCAAATACCCAAACCATGTCTACAAGCTTGCAAAGGCCCTGTATGGACTTAAGCAAGCCCCTAGAGCTTGGTATGAGAGGCTTAAGTCCTATCTGTTGAGTCATGGGTTTGAGATGGGTAAGGTAGATAAGACCTTGTTCATTCGCAGGCATGGCAATGACCTTCTACTCGTCCAGATTTATGTGGATGACATCATCTTTGGCGGCTCCTCGCATGCTCTTGTCTCTCAGTTCTCCGATATCATGAGCTCAGAGTTTGAGATGAGCATGATGGGCGAGTTGAGCTTCTTTCTCGGCTTTCAGATCAAGCAGACTCGGGAGGGTACCTTCTTGCATCAGGGCAAGTACACTCAAGACCTCCTGAGACGCTTTGATATGAGTGATGGTAAACCTTTGGCTTTATCAGCTTCACTTGACCCAGATGAGGACGGCGAGCCAGTTGATCAGAAGGAGTATCGCAGCATGATTGGCTCCCTCTTGTACCTCACTGCCTCGAGACCGGACATACACTTCTCTGTGTGTCTTTGTGCTCGGTTTTAGGCTTCTCTTCGGTACCTTCGAGCTACCATAGACTATGATATCTAGTACTCTTACTCTTCCTATCTTTCCCTTAGAGCCTACTCGGACGCAGACTTTGCTGGCTGTAGGATAGATAGGAAGAGCACTTCTGGCACCTGCCAATTCATTGGTACTTCTCTTGTCTCTTGGTCTTCTAGGAAGCAGTCCGGTGTTGCACAGTCCACCGCAGAGGCCGAGTACGTTGCTGCCGCTAGTTGCTGCAGCTAGGTACTTTGGATGGCTTCGACCCTGTAGGACTTTGGGTTAGTTATAGACAGTGTTTCACTCTTTTGTGATAACATTTCTGCTATTAACATTGCCAAGAACCCAGTGCAGCACTCTCGGACCAAGCACATTGATATCACATATCACTTCCTTCGAGACTATGTGGAGAATGATGACATAGTGCTCCAGTTTGTGGAGAGTGACCACCAGTTGGCTGATATCTTTACCAAGCCTCTAGATAGCTCTAGGTTTTCAGCCTTGCGAGGAGAGCTTGGGGTGGTTTGTCCTTATGGACTGTTGTCAGGGGGGAATTTTGTGTTTCATGTTTTATCCTGTCTATTATGCTCTTACTCCTTTCTGTTGCATTGCATATGGGTGCATTGGGATTAGTCCTTCTAGCATGGATTAGAGTGATTCTCTCGCCTAGTTGCTTAGATTTCTTTCTCTCATCTTGTGATTCTAGGATGCTGCTTATTAGCTGTTTCTCTTCTCACTAGGTTGAGCTCACTCACTTCTTATAGGTTCTAGCAAGGGTTGGGCCACCCTTGGGTAGATAGGGTACGTGTTTGCTCCTTAGTGTGTTAGATGATCAGCTGATAGTCCTAGAGTCATATGGGGTAGATGAGAGTCAGTCTGAGCTATAGTACTCTCTATACCTTGTCTATGCTTTAAGGACTGTCTTTTGCATTTTTCATGCCAACTTCTCGTTTTTATTGCTTTGGTTCAGGGGGAGTTCATTTGGGAGCTTCTAGATCTTAATGTTGTCATAACTCAACTTGAACTAAAAGTGCATCACATATTGAGGGGGAGCTGGATTTGCTTGCATTTCATGTCTTTCTGCATTGTAATATAACTACATGGAGCCTTGATTATTGTCCGTATATGACATGCTTACAATGCATTACATCTTGCCATGGTCTGTGCTACATTGCTAGATTTATCGTGACTTTATATGTGTAGTCCAGTCTTTGCCATGATAGGTTGATTAAAATACACAACTTGAATTAAATCATGTCATGTTAGCTCTTGAAACTAGTCTATCTTTAGTTATCCTTTTATGATTCATGCCATATCAAATAGGCTGAGTTGAGTCTTGAATCTCTATTGAGCTTTAGATTGAGCTATGCTAGTTCCTTTATGAAGCATGAGTTTTTCATTAACTCTTTGTTCTTGAACTAATTTTAGCAAAAGCAAAAAGATCTCTTTTGTGCGAAAAAACTTATCTCACCAATTCTTTCTCATGAGACTGCTTGCCATTGCACTAGGCATGAACTCAGGGGGAGTTTTGGATGACCAAGACTATCTCCTTAAGCTTCTCGCTTGGAGTAGTCGTATAAGGCTTGAGATCTAGCACATGACTAAACAAAAATCTTGGTTGATAACAACTATGAGTTTCTATAAAGAAAACATGTCAATTGTGCTAAATTTGCTTAATTACACAAAAAGACCAATTACTTGAACAAATGATTCATTCTTGAACTTGTAGCACTCTAAATTAACTCAATACTAGCTTCTTGGTTCCACTTAGATTATTGACATGGCCTGCATCATTTTTGGATATCTTTACCTAGACTATAATCATGGTGGACTTGACATGCTAAGAAATTCGACTAATTTTTATATTATGACTTATTTGGCTTAGCTTGTCTATACATGCATTGTCATGATCTTGATAGCATTCTTATGTATTATGGCTTGGTGTTATACTTAAAGGTCATTTTGGATAATCTTCATGGCTCATAATGCTTAAAATGAATAAATTTCAGCCATTTCATCCAAATCGTGCTTTATTTTCCTCCTTCCATCTTGATGATTTTATTGCCAAAAGGGGGAGAATAATGGAGAAAAATCCATTTCAATGAAATTTGGAGCCTTTGAGGAAAAATTTGCTCTTTCTGTTTTTGCTCCTTCTGTTAACACGGTCTTCAGTCTCACTGACACAACAAAACAAACTCAACTTTATGCTTTTTCTGTGTTTGTCAATATACTCATCAAGGGGAGATTGAGAGACCATGTGGAGGTGACCCCATGTTTGTGATGAGTAATTGACTCTTGGTTTGAAAAGATTGAGTTTGGTTTTGGCTGTTCTCTGCATAGTCGTAACCTTCTCGAGTGGTCGGAAGGCTTTACGACCACGTTGGCCGTAGTCGAAAGCCGTGCGCACTGTTTACGACCACGTTGTGGTGTATACGACCACTTCGGGTGTGGTCGAAGGTCACCCGAGAGGTTTACGACCACTTTGGCCGTGGTCGAAGGCCACCAGGAAAGTTTATGACCATTTAGGCCATAGTCGAAAGGTACCAGCGAGGTCTACGACCACATCTGGTCATGGTCGGAGGTCAGTGGGAGGCTTACGACCACACTTAGTCATGATCGCGGGACTCTAGGAGGTTTACGACCACTGTGGCCGTGGTCGAAAGCTGGTACGACCACTTTGGCCATGGTCGAACGCTGCTACGACCACGTTGGTCGTGGTCGAAAGCCTAGTTCGCTGTTTACGACCACGTTGTGTCATTTACGACCACTCTGGTCATGGTCAAGCGTACTTATGACCACGTTGGTCGTGGTCGGAAGTCGTAGGTCGAAGCCACGACCGCTGCAGTCGAAAGTCGGCGCTCGAAGTTACGACCTCGTTGAGAAGTCGGAGTCCTTCGACCACGTTGTGCGACGGTCGTACACGGTTGGGTCGTGCTCGGACTTGGTCTAACGCGGGTGGAAGTGGTCGGAGCGCGGTTTCTCTCGGTCAGCCGTAGTCAACACCGGTCGGAAGTGGTCATATCGCTCTCGAACGTAGTCGGACTTGCTCGGATGCGGTCGTAAGCGGTCGTATTGAGAGACCATGTGGAGGTGACCACATGTTAATGATGACTAATTGACAAGTTTGTTGCAAAGATTGAGTTTGTTTGGTTCGTTTCATGCCATGACGGCTTTTGGCTCAATCGGGTTGGTTAGACGGACTAATTGCATATTATTTCTCCCGATTGGTCGTTTGGGATATTTCATGCTTAATGTGGTTTCATTAATGCATTTATGTTTACATGTATCGAGCGGTGCTATGTGATGTGTTTCTTGTCTGTGATGGCTGCAGGACGTCGAGGCGGAGTCGTGGCGAGACACGAGGTGACCGGACCAGACACAGGCGGTGTCGAGGTCAGAACGGTCGGAGGTGTCGAAAACGGCGGAGACTCGAGGTGGTTGCTAGGCTTGGATGACAAGGAACGCGGAAGCTTCCCGGAAGGTGCAGGAGGGGCGTTTCGGTAAAAACGCAAAGCTGCACAGGTGGATGTGGTTCCGTTCGGGTTTTAGCGGGCGTAATGGGTTGGAGACCCGTTAGCCAAAGGCTATATAAGGAGGAGGTGCCTCCTTGTGGCTGCATGTATTCCAAGTGTTGTGAGGGGTTGTTAGGGTTTGCTTTAGTCAAAATGACCTTTGGAGAGGTTGTTTGGCTTTAAGCTTTAGTGGTTGAGAGCAGGAGAGGGTGTGTGTCTCGTAGCTCTCTGTGTGTCTCCTCTCTAGCAAGCATGTAGTGTGAGTGTTTCTTGATCTTGAGTGAGGGAGAAGATGGATTGAGACCTCATGTAATCTTTCCTTTGAATGTCCATGCGTATCGGGACTTCTCTGTAATCCTTTTGTTCCCATGGATGAAATTTCTGAAGTTTTCTCTCATGCTGGCCCTGTGTTCTTCATTCATCCTTTCTGTAAGATTTTTCACTTTTTGTGATTTGAGTTGTTTCTTGCTGGGAAGGCCTAAAATGGGTTGCTCTATGATGGGATGATGCCTCAAGATCATTTGATCGATTTTTCCCAAGAGCAAATCATGTTTAATTTCAGTCCTTGCAATTTGGCCTTTCTCTGTTCTTCTTTTGCATTCTAGGGTTTTGGTGAAAATCATGTTTCCCTTCATGAGATGGCATGAAACTTGGTTTCTAGAGTCCTAAGGCTATCAATTAGCTTTCCTCAAAGTTTCATGAGCAAATGATCAGAGATTGGGAGTAATTTGATTTTTGGCTCAGTTCGTGCAAGATTTCAGATTTTTACCACAATCTGAAATTCTTGTCCTTAAGTTTGATTTCTCGGTTTCCCGAAGCCCTCTTGCTATTTAGATGGTTGTGGCAGTGCTCTGGGCCAAAAAGATCAAGAAGAAATCATCCATTTCTCAGGTTTTCGAAGTCTAAATTTGGTTTTGAGTTTTCAGTTCTGTCAGGTTACTCTCGGGTTGCCTGGGTATCAGGGGACCGGTCAGACCGGTGTACCCGTGGCGGTCCAACCGGACCTGGGCGGTTTGACCGGCCAGCCCTAAGCGGTCAAACCTGCATTGACAGACCGGTCAGACCAGCCAGGAGTAGGCGGTCAGACCGGCCTAGGGAGAGCGGTCTGACCGGCCTGCTATGTGCGGTCTGACCGGCCCCCTCTTTGCTAGCCTGTTTTGCATGTTGTTTTTGATGAGTTTTTGGCCCTTTTGGTTTCAATGTTTGCAGTGCCTATTTCCTCTGAGTGCTTGAGTTTCCAAAGAGTCTAGCTTATCTTCTTCATGGCTTTCCATAGCTATTGGAGGAGAGTTTTCGAAGTGAGTACTTTTGGGGGCAAGTTTTTATAAGTCGACATTCACCCCCCCCCCCTCTGTCGCCATTTCGGTCCAACAATTGGTATCAGAGTCGGTTAGCTCTTCTCGATAGATCTTAACCGATCTCTAGAGCCATGGCGACAAACAAGTACTCGACCAAGCCCCCGATCTTCGATGGGATCGACTATCCCTTTTGGAAGAGTCGGATGGAGACCTACATCCAGGCTCAGGGCTACGCCATCTGGCGGAAGGTCAAAGTACGATATGTTGTTCCTGCCGATGAGAACATCAATGTCGGGAACATGGCTGATGTTGAGGCAAACGCTAAGGCAAGGAACATCATAATCCAGGGGTTGAGCTGAAGCGAGTTTGACCGCATCTCTCATCTTTCGTCGGCTTTCGACATCTGGGTGACCCTCGATGCTTACCATGAGGGCACCACCCAGATCAAGATAGTCCGACAGTACTAGTTCAAGCGAGATTACAACAAGTTTGAAATGCTCACTGGCGAGTCCCTTGATGAGTGTTTTGCGTGTTTTCATAAGATCTGGAGCAACCTCCGAGCGGTCGGTCTCACATACCCCGACTCGGACAACGCTCGTCAGATGCTCACGGCTCTTGACTTACGTGTGTGGGAGATGAAGGTGACTACCATCAAGGACACCACCGATCTCTCGACCTTGACTCTTGACGCGTTGTATTCACGCCTCAAGACTCACGAGATTGACATAGTCTCTCGTAGGTCGAAGTCGCAGTCGATGGCCTTAGTCACCGATCCCACTTCTGGACCTTCTTTCGAGTCAACTTGCGGATTCTCCCTTGCTGCTCTCTATGACATAACTGATGATCAGTTAGAGCAGCTTGCGGATGAGCAGTTAGCCCTCCTAGCTCGAAGATTTTCCCATGCTTACAAGAGGAGGAGGGACGGAAAGAGAAGAGGAACCGTGATCTGCTTCGAGTGTGGTGGCCCCAACCACATTCGAGCAAACTACCCCAAGCTGGGGAAGGGCAAAGGCGACTACGACAGTGTGAGCAAAAACGACTACATCGACAAGAACCGCAACAAGAAGCCTATTGCTCACACCCAAGGCAAGAAGAAGTTCCGCGACCTTGGCAAAGGCAAGAAGCTCTTCCACCGCGTCCTCACCGCCTTCGACAACCTCGACCTCAGCGAGGTGGAGGGGTGGAGCGACGACGATGGAACGGATGAGCAAGATCAAAAACATGCTGCTGCCCATGAGCCGTTCGAGCCGGCTCAAGCCAGGAAATGAGCCAGGCCGAGCTGGGAAATGAGCTCAGCCGAGCCGAGCCATAGCTCCAAGCGAGCTTGGCATAGCTTGGCTCGAGCCAGCTTAGCTCAGCTCGTTTCTAGTCCTAGCCTACATGTTTCATGCCTACGTCTGATTTTCATATTGACTACGATTGATGACTTTTAACTAAAAATAAATAATAGTGATTAAAAAAGTGGCTTTTTAGAAGATAGGATAAGCTTGGAAAAATAAGAGAGAAATACGTACGTGAGACTAGAGCGAGAGTAATGGGGTGTGTGATGCGCCCGTGACCCCCTGCCTTATCCCTGAGTGAGAGGAGTGGAGAAACCGCTTCGAGTATATTGGCTTCTAGCTTCTCCAAACAAAAGGTAGAAACAGAAACCAATATAAACAAATCCTTAGTTGCTAGGCATAGGGAGGAAGTGGCAAGGGGAAAAAGTGTGAGAGAGACAAGGGAGCACGGGATAGGATGTGTATAGTAATTGCTTGGTGGGACCTTTCTGGGCTTAGGGAGAAAGTTTCAAACATTTTTTGTCTTTTGGCTTTTAGAAGCCAGCTTATGAACGAAGTAGTTTCTTAAAGTGATTTCTATAGGCTGTTTGTAGTCGTCACTGTAGGAGCCGATTTGAACGAAATGGTTTCTCAGTGCGAGTATCTGTTATTCTCTCAATTCCTCTTATAATCAGCCAAAATTCATATCCAAAAATCAAAAGTCACAACATTTTGAAATATAGCCTAAATTGGCATTTTGAATGCTTGGTTGTCTTCCCATCCTTCTTGTTGGGCCACGGAGGCTTGGGTGCTTGTTGGCCGGCCAACTAACCCTTTGTTATTAGGCAGCATGGTAACTAACTATTGATCTACTCTTTATATGACCTCGTTTGGCACAGCTCTAGCTCCGAGATCTATACTGGATCTGTAGTTTGTTGACTAAATTAAAGTGATTTAAATATTTTTATTTAATATATAATATAAATGAAATGAGTCATGTAAATGCACTTAACATGCCCGCAACTCTAGATCCAGGATTTTCTAGAGTTACAGATGACCGACTCTAGAAATCTACTGATTTCCTAGAGTTAGAACTTTAAACGGGCATATATATATATATATATATATATATATATATATATATATATATATATATATATATATATATATATATATATATATATATATAAACATCTTTTCTACTCCCGGGTGTAATTACTCTCTATGTTGTATCTCATAATATAAGGAGTATCTCGCGTAACGGAGACTATGTTCATGTAGTATACGAGTATTTAAGACCATCTAGGTGGTATGTATATTTTTTAGATATACTCCTTTTTATATACGTATATGAAGGTATTTACATATATATATAATGGTACATCGGTATAAGTTGATATCGAAACATTCCATTCTAAGAGGCAAACCAGAATGGCGTCCAGAATAAAATTAACAACTATACTCTGAAACAGTAATATCACGCAGATTGCAATTCTTTGTTTGCCTTCTTGTTTCGGCATCCTTTGCAACCGCAAGTCTGCAATTGCAACGGAAGTAAACACCAACGGTAAGTTACAGGCAGCAGCAGCAATCTTGTGTGCATGCATCAACATCTATACATTCCAAACATGAGATACTTTGTGATGATGGCTTGTTCAATGGAACTTATTCCATCCAAGATGGTTTATGACGACACAAGAGTGCACCACATACAGGTGAAGTTAAAAGTACATGACCAAATAATACTCATTTATACAAATCTACATGGTGTGATAACCTTTATCCCATTTGAATCTGAAAAATAGCGCAAGACAACAGTCTTTCTTGTTACATGCTGAAAAGGTGTCATCAGTTAATCACTTCTTCAGCAAAGCTCGAGAGTAGATCCTCTTGCAGTATGGACTGGTTCTGAGTAGTTCCACATGAGGTCGGATTGCGTTCGTCAGTGCGGAGTGGAGAGAACCCTGAAATTTTCATCAGTCACAAAAAATTGGCAAATCAGTTACTGTCAGAATACTGTGGTTGCTGCTCTTTTGATTCAGGTATTTACCTTGGAATTCTGAAGAGCTGAGTAGATCACATAGTTTGCATAGGGGTGCTGAAGCAACTGCTCGAAGTGTGGCACAGTAAGGAGCTCCAGGATAATATTCGCCCTGTCAGCTTCCTTGAAGACTTTCAGGCATTTCTCAACCACATTGCTGCTGAACTTCTGCATGGAGAGGTGGATGTACTTGCCTTCAAACTGCTGTGCAAGACTTGCATTTGCAGTGGGGACCTTCAGTCCTATTACATACTGAACAACATAGTTTCTGTAACCATAGCAGATAAGACTTATCAGTTCTACAAGTAAACAAGTACATGAAAATATAGCAAATAGGTTCTACATATACAAGTATTAAATATGCTGAATGCATACAGTCCTCTCAATGTGTCTTAACTGGAACTTATAGTACAAAAGATTTGTAGAAATGGTTTTAGAAGCACAGGGCTTCCAATTTGCCCTACGACGCCTGCAAACCTTTTCTGGATAAGCCAGATAAAATTTGGATTAATTTACTCAGCTAATTTTACTGGCCTCACAGTTCCATGGACAATTACAACTGGAGCTTCAGACAGAATTTTACCCATAGGCATCTTGTGCAAGTTCAAATCCATTGCAAGCAATTGCAGAAACCAGCTTCTCCCTGTGCTCACCAGTCGAACGCGCAATGCACCGCTGCAGGACGCAGCAACCATGGCATTGCATCCCAATATCGAGGCAATGAACTGCAGCAGCCTCGAAGATCGGCTGAAAGTGGTAAATTGTGAGTTTATGTCTTATCAGGAAACAAACTTATCAGTTCAATACAGTTTAACCAATAAATTTCATTTCAGAGGTAAATAGTGAACAGCATTAGCTGAAAAATTCAGACATGTCGAAGTGGCCTAGAACAAACTTTTTCCCATCGGTGAGTATCCAAAGATTGCAAATTGCATATCGACATTGTGCATTCCGTATCTGCCTTCACTCATGACCTCTTTTCTGAGCCCATCATTGTGACTAAATTTTACAAGAAATGGAACAACTTCTCTTAACTCCGTTGATTGAGCATTGACGTCTATTTAGCTACATTATTCAGAAAAGTGCAGATGCCTGCACATATAGTACCTTGTTATCATCTGCCTCGAACGATTGCAAGCACTTTTGCACGACATGATTGCCATTAGGATCCTTGATCAGCTCCAAGAACCCAGGCCACAGCGCCTCGATGACGAGCTGGATCTCCTCCCTTGTCCTGAGACTCTCAATCAACTTTTGCACTGCCCTTGTCCTGAAATTAACACAATCACACACAATTAACAAAATTTTAACAGCAATAGTAAACTAGCAATTAATCAATCAACGATATGACATTCTTATCTTACCCGTGAACATTCAGGGAGATTCTGACGAGCACAAGCGGCTCCTTGGTGAGGATGAGCACGAGGCCCATCCTCTGCTCGTCGTCGCACACGGCGAGCAGCTTCTGCATCAGGTAGTTCCCGAACGGGTTGACCATCAGCTCGACGGCGTGGCGCGCGACGCCAGCGAAGATGAAATCGACCTCGCGCTTGCCGTCGTCGAGCCGCTGCTGCAGGAACCGGCACCCGTGCTGGTCCCTGGCGATGTGGTACATGAACCTGCGCAGCCCCGCTAGGCTCTCGTACTTGGCCGGCTTAGCCGCGCACTTCTTGGGGCTCGTCGCGAAGATCGGGCTCGCCTTCCTCCTCGCGCTCTTGCACCGGGCCCTCGCCGCCGCCGAGCACTGGAAGTCCCAGCCGTCGACGGCGGCGGCATTGAGGGAGGCGCTGTAGAAGGGGAAGGGATCGACCAGAGACGACGGCACGTTCGCGCAGTGGTGGTTCATGGAGAACGGACGCGAGGTCGCGAAATTCTCAGGATTCAAGAAATGGAGGTTAGAGGTAGGGGACGAACTGGCCTTCTTTGGGCAAATAAAGCCGGAGAAGCCGAGCTCGTCGGCGGCGACCGGCGACGGCAGTGTCTCCTCCTCCTCGTCGACGATGCCCATCGCGGCGAGTTCTTGGATAAGGTACGGAAGGTCGTCGTCGGCGTCGGCGGCAGGCTCGCAGTGTCCGAGGAGGTCGCCGTGGTGGAGGAGGGGGATCTCCTTGAGGAGCATCTCCATTTCCCTGTCAAGCTTCATCTCCTCCAATTCCTCGATCAGCTCTTGCCTTCTCCGGTGAATTGGATGGACTCTGATCGATCTGATCAGAGAAAAGCGCAGAAAAAGGTTAGAAATTCAGTGGGGATTGAATCGGATTGGTTCTTGGAGAGGATTGGATGGCGATGGGGATTGTGGATTGGGGTGAGGTGGTTTCTTGGAGATGGGTCGTTGAGGCATGCAGGAGTGGGAGGGAGGGGGAGGTTTATGTAAGGATAGCGCGAAACTAGTGGAGTGATGCCGGTGACGGAGTGTTCGTTGAGGGGATCTTTCCAAGTCGCATTTCCGTTTCTTGGGAGGTGTACTGCCATTGGATCTTCCTTTTTTTTCTTTTTCTTTTTCTTTTCTTTTCTTCCTCCTCCTTACCAAGTCGAAAAGCCAACGTGATTGCCGGTGAGGGAAGGCATGCTTACAAAGGATTTCTAATTAGAGATGGAAAATAATAACGAATAATCTATTTTATTTGATATTTATATCCGAGAAAATACGAATGTGGTACTCAAAAACCGTATTCATATTCAAGAAATCTGTATTTGTATTTGAGAATATTCATATTTGTATTCAAGAATATTTGTATTTATATTCGAGAATATTCGATTCATATTCGATCCGTTTCTTGTATCCATCGTTGGTAACCAATCAAAAACCGATAGAAAACGGGTAAAAATGCTAAGAATTTGTTCAATCGAGATTTGTTACAAAAGTTGTAGGGGGATATTCGTATTCGACCAAATTAAGAACATATTCGATTTGAATTCGGATCCGTTACGACATTCGATTTGTATTCGTATTCAAAAATATTTGAATTTGTATTTATTTTAAAAATATAGAATCGTATTCGTATTTAGGACTATTCAATCGTATTTGTTTCCATCCCTATTTCTAACCATATAGCATTAAATTGGATTAAATGACCGTGACTGGAAATGCGACCCTTGTGCAAATGTCAGATAGATTAACCGAAACAAGATATAACCTTCGACTAAAAATAGTCCATTGGTTGACATGTGTGAGATGTATAGTCGATGAAATCCAAGTAGTATCGTAGTATAACCCACAAGTCCCTGTGCTAGTTGAAATGCTATCTGTTTTCTCGAGAATGATTTTTCCACATGTATATGGATGGTCATGCATGTCAAATATATTTCGAGATTGATGCAAAATTTCAAGATTCATACCACCATCTCATCCTCCAATCATATTATAACGTTTTTTACAAATCTCGGAGCACTTTGGATGGTTAATATAGGGTATAGACGTTCATATACACGTGGAGTCGCATTTTGAAGTATCTTACCCTGTGGGATTTTTCCAGGCAATAAAGTTTGTTTAGGACCAAAGTCAAGTCTTTAGCTGTTGCAGAGGTGAAAGATTTGACGGACAACCAGCTCAAGTTTCAAGTGATAACATGGAACCAGGTTTTTAAGATTCAGAGTCTGTTCGGATCGACATTTTGCTAGCCACTAATTATAGTTTCTACAGAATAGTTTCTGTTGAACAAAATTTTCTATTTATCCAAATGAAATGCAGAACTAAACTCTTCATTACACTATTTTCAGTGAAAATTACTCTCGAATTTTTCAAATAAATCAATAATGTTACTAAAAAAATAACTTGTTGAATTTCTTTATTTTTCTCCATCAACATGATTAAATGAAGGCCTGGTGCTCCAATATCTGTACTCTCCAAAAAAAAAAAGAGATATACCGGAGAGCTGAGCTGAGCTCCCTTTTTTGAGGTGAAAACATTGAACATCCAGCCAAAAATATTGGGGGTTTACCGGTTAGGCAGATCTATTTTGAGGTTAACGGTTGCACGACGACGTGGCCCACTCCTCTCCAGTGACCTTTTTCCTATGGTCCATGGGTGCCCAAATATGCTTTTGTTGGGAGTCAAGAAGAAGACATAAATTGGATGCATTTGGTGCACTTTTGGCCCCACTTTCAGTGACCCAGGCCTGCACCTTTCCTCAGCGAAAATATCTCTCTTGTAGGATATTTCTTGCTTGGTTTGGGTCCCCAGGGAGGAAGGAGATATTTGTGCATGGGGTGCAGATAGGATCCAAAGGGATGGGCAAGCATTGCATACATACAATCAAGAAGTGGATATTAAAATGGGGGTTATCCATTGTGTGTAAGCTCTGGACCATATGGTTGGACATGGACCAAGTTGTTCTGTGTATCCTAGGCATCATGTCAAGGTTTATCAACTTGAGGCAGATCTTTGCTCTTGAAATTCAGAAAGGTCAACCATAATATCGGAGATGGAGCATGGAGAATTGGAGATATCACTTTGCTAGGTCCTTGAGTTTCATGAGTTGGCATGCCTGGTATACAAGGTTTGACATGTAGCAAGAAATGTCGATACAATCTGTTTTACACGTGGAGGAAGATTGTCAAACCGAATCTTACTCTTCAACATAAATACTACGGTTTGCTCGAGTGCCTAGAAACAGGGGGTCCAACCTAATTTGGACAGATATGGACGAATATCGTTAATTATGTATTCTATTTCGTATTTTTTTCTCGAAATTAGAGTCAGATATGGATAATACCGGATATCCATTTCTCCATTACATATTTGTTCCATACGTCGGCCAGACGAAAAATATCCACTTTTTTGCACCTCTGCATAGGACATTAGATAGTATTGTGCAATCAGAGTGAACACGGAGAGACTAATCGCTGAAATATCAAAGAAAGAACACTCAGTATTCCTCGTCTGTTTATATGTGGCAATCCGCCCTATTTGTTATCTTGTTTCTAAGTGAAATCATAACAGATTTGGCATATCAATTGACATACGGATATATACAAACGGATATCACTTATCATGTATCCTATTCTTTTTTTCTCGGAGTCAGAGTCAAACACAAATAGTGCCAGATACCTATTTACATCTTCCATATTCGCTCCGCGAGCCTTCGGTCGGTCGGTCGGTCGGATGGAAATTATCTGCTCCGTTTGCACCGCGAATCACACCGGCCATGTCGTCTCGCGCGCCTTCTCTGCGCCCGGCGTCAACGCCATGCACTTCGCCCATGAGCCTGTCCTCTGCCCGTCGAGTCACCTCGCCATCTCGTCGCACGGCCCTGCGCCCCGCCTGCACACCCGTGAACCCACCAAGCCTCTACCACCACATGTGTGACACCCTGCAACCGCACGGCCATCTCATCTTCGTGCGCTGCTCGCCAGTCAACCACAATAGCACTGCCACAGTGCTAGTCCACTGGTGTAACATCCTAAATTTCGAATGTCCGAAATTTCAAAGAATTTAAAGCTTTTTATTCGCATCTAGTTGGCATTTTCCTGAGCTTTGTGCTAAGTAAAATATTGACTTGAAATAATTCTCAAATACAAATAAGAATCATCACAATAAAAGATACAAAATAATTTAAATATGAGTTTAAAACTCTGAAAACCAAAATCCAGAAATTAAATTAAATAGAAATCTATCTTCCATCAAATTGACCCAAGAATTCAAATTTGGATTTAATTTTGAGTCCTGATTAGAAATAAAAAATCAGAAATGTGAATTTTAAATATCATACAAAACACCAAAATTCAGTAAATCCTAATGCAAATTAAAATTTGAATTAAAAATCAGAATTTCAAGACAATACTTTAGCATTTCTTTTTCCATTTTTCTTTCCCTTTCCCTCTTTCTTACATGTGAGCCCAACCGCTTTTTATCTCTCTCCCTCTTGTCTCTCTTTCTCCTTATTATTCCCCTCTCTGTCGTGTGGCCCGAGTGCCCCTACTCCTTTCTTTTTTTTCTCCTACGTTCTCCCCATTCCTTCTTTGCTCTCTCGCCTCCCCGTGGCAGCCATGAACCGCGTCTAGGGCTGTAAACGAGCCGAGCTCGAGCTCGGTAGAAGCTCAAGCCGAGCTCGAGTTGGGGTCCAAGCCTGAACTTGGGCTTGAGCTCGGCTCGGCCTAAGCTCGAGTAGGCTCGAGTTCGGCTCGTTGAAGCTCGATAACAATTAAAATAATTTATTATGCACTATTTTTCAATAATAAGAAAATTTTAAGTTCGAGCTCAGCTCTAGTAAGCTCGATAACAGTCAAAATAATTCAAATATACACTAATTTTCAACAACAAGAAAAGCTCAAGCTCGAGTAAGCTCAGTAAGAATTAATATGTATTACTATTTAAGCTCAAATCGAGACTCGCGAACTATTCGAGCTCGGCTTGGTGAAGCTCGCGAGCTTGAGATCAAGCTCGAGTTCAGCTCGTTTAAAGTTCGAACCGAGCTCGAATTTAGCCTAAAACGAACCGAACTCAAGTAGCTCATAAACTTCGAGCTTTTTTACAGCTCTAACCACGTCGCCAGAGCTCCGCCTTCATCTCGTCACCCACCTGGCCACCAGCGCCTCCATGCCCATGCCCTGCTCTCATCTCATCGCGTCCCCGACAAGTCCCGTCGACCTCACGTCTGCGCCCAGGCCCTGCGCGCACGACATGCCCGCCGTCGCCCACGTTTCTCCCGCACAACAACACTTTACTGTTAATTTTGTACAGCAGTGGCCCAAATAAACTATTAGAACCACAGTAACACCGTAAAAAAGTAGTACTTACTAAGATTGCTAGGCTATAGTTGAGCTTAAGGCCATGTTTGGATCCCTCCATCTAAAGTTTAGTCACTAAATTTTAGATCTAAAGTCTCCAAACAGGTGGTCTACAGTTAGATCTAAACTTTAGCTAACCCCTAAAAAATACTTTAGACCATTAGTCCACCAAAGTGAACTAAAGTAGTCTAAAGTTTTGTGTTCTTAGGCACAAAGACGTGTTTACCCATGCATGTTGGTCTCTCACCTCCCATTTAATGGCTAACGCACGAAACGAGGAGAGGTAGTATGGTCTTTTTGAAACTTTAGGCCCCGTTTGGCACAGCTCCACCACCGGCTCCTGGAGCTGTTTGGAGCCGTTTTGTGCCAAACGGGGTAAAACAAAATATCTCCACCCAATGAGTCCCTTAAAACCTGCTGAGACAAAAGATATGTACGAGATGGAGCTGAAAAAAGTAGCTCCACCCGGCTCCATCCGTAGGCCCGCATGCCACTGCCCTTGTACTTTCGTGAATTTACGCGATCTGCCACCGGCTCTTCTATTCTCCCGCATGCCACTGCCCTTGTTTGCATTATATCATGACTTTGCACATGCATATTTGTTTTAACGGGTCATTCCTATGCAAAAAAAAGCATTAAATATTGGTTGCTAATACTTTGTGTTATTTTAAATTTTAATTTTTTTTGAATTCAAATTTACTCGGATGAAAAAGCATGTAGAAATATACAGCTCTTGATGTTACTACAAGCCAAATAGACAGGGGTATATTGGACAATTGACATCTCTCAACCATGCATGATAAAGCAGTGGAGCTGTTTTGCCAAACATCTACCAAAGCAGCTCCACTCCACCTGGTGGAGTGTTCGTGAGTGAAGCAAAAAAAATAGCTCCACTTGTGAAGTGGAGCCATGCCAAACGGGGCCTTAGTCCTATCCATTAGTACAGGATCCAAACAGGACCTTCGACTAAAGTTTAGTGGCTAAAGTTTAGTCCAAAACTTTAGACAACTAAACTTTAGACCATGGGATCCAAACAGGGCCTAATACTAATGCAGTTTCACTTCTTATAGAATCCAGCCAATAAAGCAAAGAATGCAGCACGAGAGCAGAAGCATCAGAGCAGAGCGACACCGGCACGTACGGTCCTCGATGTCCCTCGCCGCGATGCGCCTGACCTTGACGCTGGAGGGGTGGCTCGTGAAAGGGTCGGCGGTAGCGACGGCGAGCCTGTCCCCGAAGGCGAACTCGACGGCACGGGCGGGGGAGCTGAACTGGAAGGCGAAGGCACGTCCCAGAGCCTGGCTATCTGGTCGGCGTTGCCGGTGATGAGGCGGCCGGAGTCGCGGTGACGTCGCGAGACCGAGACGGCGCCGTTGTGGCCGCGGTAGGTGTCTTGGCGCGCCGTTGTCGGCGAGCCGACGGTGGGGTGTGGTCCTGGCGCAGAGAAAAGCGGTCGCCGTCGCGGTAGAGGAGGAACGTCGGGGCCGCTCGTGCCCTTCATCAGGATCGGCCGCATCGTGACGCCGCCGCTTCTTGCGCTTCCTCTGCTTACTCCGGCCGCCACCGCCGCCGGAGAAACCCTAGCTGCTTTGACTAGTGTGGTTCGCAGTGGCGCGAGAGAAATCGGTGAGCTTCCACGGCGTTCGAGATGGCGCCCCTCATGCGCAAGCAGGACGCGCCAAGGTGGCCAAAAGTGGAGGTGCACGCGCTGATCCAAGTAAGCAGCTGCGCGCAACTTGGCGGAAAAAATTTTAGAGCCATTGCGACACCGTAGACGAAAGAGGGGCACCATTTTGACATGTTCCTCAAATATGGACATGAGAAGTTGTTAGCGGTGGCCGACAGAGCTGTCCGCTGGCACGGCATGGGCCCAGATCACTTCAGATATAGCTCGTTTAGGCATGATCCATTTAGACCCGACAAATAAACAGGTCGTGTTGTGTCAGCCCATGGACCGTGATGTGAGCCCAGACACGGCCTATTATTGTGCTGGCATAGGTACGATAAGGGCTTAACATGCCGTGCCCCATGCCGGCACGGTTGGTCTGTTAAGCCGAAAAAGAGAGGGGAAAATTAGAAAATTAAGAAAAAAAATTATAGAAAATTACAAAAAAAATTATAGAAAATTGTAGACATTGTTAATCATTAAGATAATTATTTTCAATGACATAATAAGCTTTATTAACTTGTTACATTACATGGGATGACTGCCTCATTAAAAACTTTACCAAGTAAAAAACTCAACTTGAGAAAACCTTTGTAAAGAAAAAAGAGTACAGCCTACAAAGCTCACTAGTGACTATATATTGAAAATCCTATTCATTGTTATCTAGATACAAATTCTCAAAAAATTATTCTAAGTCTCTATTCTCTGCAGTAGGTTGGAGTCTTGATTCAGCTTGTTCCCAGCCTTTGACGGTCAGAAGAATTTCGACCATCTCGTTTGAGAGACTTGTTCGCCATTCCTCGATTATTCTTCCAGATAAACTGAAGATTAACTCCGAAGAGACCGTAGAGACAGGAATAGTCAACACATCCCGTATAATATGGATAGCATTGGATATGTTACTTTCTTAGTTTGCCACCACAAGAGAATGTTCAACTCTTGCTCAAAGCTGACGCTATCACTGTTGAGATAGCTTGATAGGTCTCCGATGCTTTGCCGCCTTTCTCCTCCTGACTGATGTGTACCTGCATGAGAATTTCTAGAGGAAGAACAAAACATCTTGCCTCATTACATAGTCTCCATAGAGGTGCAAGGGGCTAACAGGGGTCATTCCAAACGCACGAACACAAACTTATTTTCATGTTTCTCGTATACCTTATATAACTTATTCTTAACTACTCTATAGTATGTATAATAATCTAAACTGGTGGCATTACTTAAAAGTTGTAATACATTTATAAATTCTTGGAGTTTGGCCCTAGGATCCAAAATAAAGGCAAATGCATATAAAATAGGAATTTCCCTCTAATATTTTAAAAACTTGGTTTTCATGGCAACTATAGTATCCCGTAGTACAGGATCATTTTCAAAAGTCTTTAGGTGAGTGGCAATTCCAAGAATGTTATGAACAATTAGAGGAGAGGTTGGGTAGTATACTCCAGAAAGACAAAGTGTAGCTTTATAAAAAAATGTTCTAAAAAATATTTTTTTTCACCAACAACCTAATCATCCTCAGTAAGTTCAGGGTCTCTAACTTGAGTTCTACTGGAGGAGCTACGAGATTGATGACCTTAGGTGTGAAGGAAAACATATAAGGTGATCTTATATGGCAATATATGTTTAAGCATAAGGTAAGTAGAGTTCCATCTAACAGGCATGTCTAAGCCAAATTTTCCAGGACGGACATTCATTACTACGCAAAAGCTCTTATATACGGCTATTCGTTGGTTAGAACAACTAATATATGAAATTGCATCCTTAAAAGAATCAATACAAGCATTTAATATTTTTAATAATATGACAAGCACAACGTTGATGCAATAAGAAAGATTGTGCATAAGTATTAAACAAAGGAGTAAAAATTTTCATAGTCTTAGTGTTTGCAGCTGCATTATCTAAAGTTATAGATAAATCTTATCCATGAGGCCAAAATCTTCTATAACTTTAATAATGCATTCCATTATATTTTCAGTAGTATGCGAAATATTAATTAATTTAAATCTTTTAATTCTTTTTTCTATTACCCAGTCATCATTAACATAATGAGTAACAACACTAATATAATCCTCCCTAGCCATATATGTTTGATGTCAAAACAATAGAGAATGTACATGTATAAAACATTTCTTTCAATTTTTCACGATAGTTGTTGTAATATTTAATTAAATCTCTAGTTGTTGTTTGCCTAGATACAACACTAAATCAAGGGTTATGAGCAATCCTAATATATTTTTGAAAAGCATCAGACTCACCAAAATTTAAAAATAAATCTTCAGAAGCAAGTAATCTACAAAGGGATTCCCGGGCTACCTCTAAGTTATGCCCCCAAGTACATACCGAGCCGTCGGGGTTATATTGCAACTGTGTTTGGCGCATTTGTATTATTTGCCTTGTTTTGCAGTTTGCAGCATGCCGTTACAGGTAACCCATCCCACCTGAAAATTTTGTAGACAATTTATTACCACAAATTTTACAAACAGCATACCTCACTGAATTCCCATCAGTGTCGGTCTTGAACTTCTTGTCGAAATCGTTCTAGACTCCTGATGTAGTAACTCTTGTTCTTTTTGCATCCGTGCTATTAGGTTGTGGATGCAGTTGTTGAGCTAGAAGAAGATGGATCGATTGGACCCTAGACCAATAGGGTCGTCGCTTCTTCTGTCTCTCCAGTTTGTTGTGGATGTGGATCTTCCACGGATGGATATGATTCTTGAAAAGATTACATATCATCTACCGTGAAGCCGAATTCTGAAAGTTGAAAATCGTAGTTCTCCATTGAATTAACTGTAAATTAAAATAGTAAAGTACAATTAACTTACTATTGAATCAACACGTAATAGCAAAATAATTAAAATAAGGTGGCACTATTACCTCTTCTGTAGCTCTTAGAAAATTCTTTGAAGATTTTTTTATTTGTCTGAATTTTACATGAATTTCTCACTAATTTTGCCAAATTTGCGCAAACACTATCGGATTTTTCGTAGCTAAATAGAGAGATGAGAGTTATGTTTGAGGTGTGGATAATGGAGGTCGGATGCCCCTATTTATAGAAATAATTCCATATTTTTGAAGTTTTTTACTATTTTTTGAATTTTTTACATCCCAACGGTCAAAAATGGCTATATTTGATGGGCCTGGTTGGGCCAGTTCATGCCGACACAGCACCGTTTACGCCCGTTGCTAACCATGCCATACCGGCACGGCCCACAATCGTAGACGGGCCGTGCCGTGCCTGCCCGGTGTGCCACCCTCTCGGCCTAGACACATCACGGTCCATCAGGCCATGCCAGCACAGCCCACGAGCTAAACAGGTCGTGTTGTGCTTGGGCTGGATTAACAATAGTGGCCCATGGGATGGCACGGTAAGGCTTGGCCCATTGGCCACCTCTAGTGGCTGATGTGATCTAAAGCACGTGGACATGTTTATCGCTTTTTTTTCTTTGCTCACCTTTTCTCGATCTACATCTATAACTATAGTTGTATCAACTTGATACACATCTTATATGACATGAAAGCAATTAGACTTCAATTACTCTCGTCGTTACAATAAGCTCATAGCTTTCCTTCTCAATCAAAACCAATTTACTATTGAACATTTTGCAATTACTTCTGAATGTTTTGCAATGGCGTTGATGGACGCATAGATGGGCACTACCCATGGGGTGAAGACAGAGGCTTTCACCTTCTTATTTCAGCGTCCACATCAACAACACAGAAACATTAGTACCACGTCGATGCATTGTTAGTCTTGCAAAACCTCTTTTAGACCTACTTTATACAATTTAACAAGTTCAATATCTAAATTCACGGTTTCATAGTTTAGTGATCTAAATACACTCACCTCATAAACTATCTGTGGTGCAATTAACTAGTTTCTAAAAAAATACTAGAGTATCAAAAAATTTTGAGCTGTTTGAATGCAACAGAAGTTATGCTATTATAAACCATACAATCCGCTCAGTTGGGCTGAAAAAAGGTGGCTTATTACTGAAATTGCACTATGTCTAGTTAAAATTACATTGTATGTGATTGTAGCTTATTTGGCGTAATTAAATTTAAAAAAATTGAAAATTGAAAAATCAAGTTAGCCCATTACGAACAATGCAAATGAATACGGAAAAAAAGAACCTACAAAAAGCTAGAAAAGCTAAATTTAAAAATAGTGAAAATACCTTAGTATTTTTAGAGTTTTAAAAAATCTACTGCCAACCTCTTTTTTCTAAAACCGAGCCACGCCTGCAGCTTCCGTGCTCTCCGCGCTCGTCGTGCAATGCTTGGTGACGCTGAGACTTGGTTATACAAAAAATAGATCCAGTTCGTACCTTACACACTGCCTAATATACACGTACTGTATGGGGACTTGCTTCTTGCTTTCCTATATTACAGGCTTCTAAACATATCTATCATTTAAGCCGAAATCCTTGAAGCTACGTAGGAACAGTTCGAACAGTTTTTTCTTCAGAAACAAACATAAATTTTACATATCTACTCTTGTTAGTAGAAGCAGTAGAAGAGAAATCGTTAATTAAGATTTTTCATTTAAATCATGCAAAAAAAACTTTCTTAGTTTTTAGTATAGTTATTTAAATAATAGATAGAAATAAGATTGCATCCAATAGGATTTGAATCTATACCAAAGTTTTAGAAGACCTCTGTCCTATCCGTTTGATAGTGTATACTTTTCTTTCGTATTTTCTTATTTATTTTTCTTTTTTTCTCTTGTTTCAATAAAAAACTTTTAGGCTGAAAATCTTTTAGGAAAGAAAAACAAATCAAGATACAAATAGATGATGCACATATCATAACGAAGGAATATGGAGCGGGCAGTGGAAATCGAACCCATAACCCTAACAAATATGTGCGATGAAGATTTTCATACATGTGTATTGCTTGTTTCAATTTCCATTATGGTGGCTAATTAAAATAATAGCTATTTTTAAAAGAAAATACGTCATTGAATACTGAAGATACCTAAAAACTTGGTTTTTGTAAATACTGTAAAAAAACTGTAGTTTTAATAGACCATGGTATTTCATACCTTATACTTGAAAACCTGTGGTTTTGAAAAACTTTAGTTTCAGAATGTTGTAACATCCATGATACCACGTAATGCATAGCTAGTGGGACCTCAAACCATGATCGTGAACCAAAAGACATTCATGCTAGGTTTGATAATTTATCATGCTCAATTAACATGCTAGGAGCTTAGGACCTACGTTTGCACTAGGTATTGTTTGCATATCAACATAAGAATTTTGAGCTCCTTAGCCTATAGAGGAAGGAACGATGGGAATTAGCTTGAGATGGATTTTTCCAGTGAAGTATCTACCGCATAACATCATCTCAATGCTCCTATAATCTCTGCCTCGAAAATTTTGTACAAATCATTAAATGGTGATTAGCAGAGCTTTTTGAATTTTTTTTTCCTAACCATTTATGGTGTTTCGAGATAGATACGAAAGTACATCTGACTATTACCCCCTGGTAATAACGACGAGACTACTTTAGATCCAACAATACTTCCATGGCTTCATAACTGGTTAGCTGAAATATAATATTTGCATTAGTTCTTTCTCTTCTCAAGTTCAGTTCTTGGATAGAAAAAATTGCACATAGCAGGTTTGTACCAAGGTTCCAAAATCCAATACCGGCCCAAATCCCAGCAGGGGGCCGGTTATCGACCGGTAACTAGAAAAACCGGAAAACCCGGTCAAATTTCAAAACTTGAAATTTGAATTTGAAACCGGTAATCGGAAAAACCGACCGGTTACCGCCCAAAGAAACCGGAGAAACCACTAAAAACCGGAAAAATCGCTAAAAAACTAGGAAACACAAGAAAAAGTTAAATTTAGGATGTTTCGATGCATATTTAACTCATACAATAGGTAATCTAGTACACAAAAAGATTAAACCAATCTAGGAGGTGTATTACGCAGTTACAAAAGGCTCACAAATATAAATGCATTTCGGAAAAACCTGACCAGTTTTTTATTTTCCGGTATCCACCTGAAAATCCGGTTACCAGCGATTACCGGCCGGTAACCGCCGGTTTTCGAACCCTGATTTGTACCATCCAATGTTTTTGAGACCAACAGAAACTCTGAGCGGGAGGAAAAAGAATCTGTCCACAGTTTTGAACATTCAATTATCTTCTCCCATGGTTAATTTCTGCCAACTGTCTTCCCTCACCATGTTTAAGAGTGCACGCAGACTGCACAATTTGCATTCAACACACACTGTTTTCTTCGAGATAGATCGCCTTCATTATCTTGTTTGTGCCGACCTTCGAACCGCTGCAAATGTAAGTACGTGAAACGATATTTTATTCAGGAACCGTGTCTTTCTCCTCTTTCCACACATCTTGATCTGAAGATGCAGCGGTATTTCCTTCATTCATACTGGTATCAACAGTAGCAAGTTCATTCTTTCCCTCTTCCTGGCTACCAGCATCACCAGCCATGCTCCCATCGGCGTTATCCTGACCTTCTAGTTTGGATGAATCAACCTTGTGACAAGCTCCATCATTCATGATAGCGTTGTCACCACTCTGAGCGCTAGAAGTGTTCTGTTGAACTGAAGCGTCATCATTATCCCCTTGAGTGTCCGGTGCTGGAGGAATAGGACCTACGACTTCCCCATTTGCATTTCTATTGTCCACATCCATCTGATCCTCATTGATTGCTTTGCTTCCTGCAGCTTCTTCATCAGTAGCCCCATTCATCTGTTCTATTTCCTCTTCAACACTACAATTCTTCCTTTCATTTTCTTCCTCAGCACCACTATTCTGTGCTGCGATTTCCTCCTCTCGAGCACGCTTTTCTAGCTCTACTGCCTCCTGTATCTTAAGTTGCCTCTTGTGCTCCTCAAGCTGTTCTTGGATCCTCTGATAACCAGACAGCAGATCACCATAGCGGCTTTGGAGAGTCCGTTCTAATGCTTTCTGCTTATTCACTTCTTCAGTCAAATTTCTCACACGATAGGAAGCGGCCATCTGTTCCTGTTTCTGCAACTCTTGGAAGCATTCAAGTTCTGTTGCTGCAGTGTCCATCTGCTTGAATGTGTCTTGGACCTGTGGCCACAATTTTCCAGCCCGTGCCTAACAAATCAAATAGCAAGTGAAGCAAAATGTCAGCATTACAGAAGGACATGAAAAACAAGAAATAACATGCAATCAGTATTCAGTACAACTTTGTTTCAATAGAACAAATCCAGTACCAAGTGAAAAGTAAAACCCAATTATTTTGGAGGATATGGAACTGAGAAGAAACAATCGTTAAAGAGAAATATCCCTCTGCAAATTGCGTAAGTTTAGTATGGGCAGCCCAATAATTTTTCATATTTTTGGGGTAATTTTTGAATTACAGGCAACAAAATGGTGGAGTTCCAGTTAATATAGATATGCTCCAATGAAGATGATGCATCATCCCCAGCTTACCTGGTATCCTTGTGTCAGCAGTTTGATCTTCTGCTCAAGCCGAGAAGCCTTCTTCGCTTCATCATCCATTCTCTTCTTCACAATTTCAAACTCATTTCGAAAAGCAGCAATCTTATCAGCATTTCCAGAAACACTGGCAAGACCATAGCTGTTGTTAGTAGGAAAAAACATAAGGTCCTCTTGGCATGCATCATGTGCTTTCACAAAATCCTCAAAAGATTCATTTTCATGCCCCATGGCCACACGAAGGTACTGGATCTCCTCGTCAACCATAGAACTAGCCTGCCAACAAAGAAATGAAGCCATATACTTCCATAATTACATAACCACACTAGCCAAAAAGGACTGTTCAGAACTAAAATGAAAATGAAGATACAAACATACAAAACAGCTCAAACAATAAAATTCAAGACATACGAAGCTTTCTTGGGGGAGAATGGGTAACACTCATAGCATACTGAATTCTGGCATCGTATGCTAGACAAGGAGCAATCCTCAGGCTCAACGAAAACAACACAACACAACAACAATAAAGCATTTTATCTCAAACAAGTTAGGGTAGACTAGAAATAAAACATCTTCAAGGTTAAAGAAACGGGAGCCTTGTAATAAAACATACAAGGCTAAAACCCTAAGATCTACATCCTGCCTTCTGACCGAAAGCCTAAAAAACCGTCCCTAAATCTTCTTCTTATGTCAGGGTTCCAATACGTGTATCACTAACTTCCATGCGCTCCTATCCAAAGCCAACTCTTTGGATATATTCCAATCCCTCAAATCTCTTTTAACTGCTTTCTCCCACGTCAAGTCTTGGTCGGTCTGTACTTCTTCTTACGTTTTCGGTACGTTTTAAAATTTCACTATGTACCAGTGCCTCAGAATGCCTCCATTGGAGATGTTCAAATCATCTCAAGCGATGTTGGGCAAGCTTCTCTTCAATTTGTGCTACCCCACCCTATCGCGTATATCATCATTGCAGATTCGATCCCACTTTGTGTGACCATTGATCCACCACAACATTCTCAACTCTGTTACACTCATCTTCTGTACATATTGTCTTTTAGTCGCTTAGCATTCCACTCCATATAGCATCACGGGTCTGATCGCTGTCTTATAGAAATTACCCTTTGAGAGACTTTTTTATCACACAAGATACCTGATGCTTGGTGCCATTTTACCTACCCTGTTCTTATCATGTTGCTCACGTATTCATCAATCTTGTTGTCCCACTGTAGCATTAACCCCAAATATCCAAAAATGTCCTTCCTATGCACTACTTGTCTGTCCAAACTAACATCTTCATCATCTGCTCTAGCACCGTTGAAATCACACCTCATATACTAGTTTTAGTCCTACTAAGTATAAAACCATTTGAGTCTAAAGTCTTTCTTAGTCCTACTAAGTATAAATCCCTTTGATTCTAAAGTTTTTCTCCACAACTCCAGTTTCGACATGTGTTCTATTGTTATCAACTAACACTACATTATCAGCGAAAAGCATACACCAAGAGATATCTCCTTATATGTCCCGCGTGACCTCGTCCATCACTAGGGCAAAAATGTATGGACTCAACGTTGACCCTTGGTGTAACCCTATTTTAATAAGAAAGTCATTAATAGTGCTACCTCATGCTCTGACGTTAGTCACAATATCTTCGTACATATTCTTGATTAGAGTAACATATGTTGTTGGAATTTTTTTCCCTTTGGAGCGCCCATCACATGACCTTTCTTAGCATTTTATCATAAGCTTTCTCCAAAACGATATACACCATGTGAATATTCTTCTTTGGTTCTCTATACTTCTCCATCAACTATCTTGTCAAGAAAATAACTTCCGTGGTCAACCTCTCGAGCATAAAACCCAAATTGTTTTCGTCACGCTAAGGTCAAATAATATATTTGTTTAACTGGTTACAAAAATGTCAAACGCAGTGCTATTGAGCAAATGTTTCAATAATTCATTATATGTATATATGAGTTTTTATGCAAAATTGCGTGCATAGCTGACAGGTGACAGCTCAAACTTGTCAATAACATTACGAAGATATACTACAGCGTGTGAAGCCAAGCGCATAACAAAACAATTCTAACTCGCACATCATGGAATGTTTCTTTTGTCACGAATACTCAACTAAAGTTGATGAAAAAATATGCAAGAAAAAACTATAGTTCATACATACTAAACATTAAATGTTTAAAACCTAGCACATTCTTCTATGAATCCTGCAGCTAGACAGCAATCTTTCTAGAAACATATACTGATATACAGCTCCTGTTATATGTATTCATGTTACTTTTCCTTCCCTCCCCATTTCTAGAACAGCATTCAATGCCAATGGATAAATTAGCAAACCATGAAAATCAGGAGTAAGGTTATACAGGTTGGTACAGGGATGGTTTAGAACTACTGCTCTAATACAACAACAACAACAAAGCTTTTTGTCCCAAACAAGTTAGATTAGGCTAAGAATAAAACCTCCTCATGGTCAAAGAGACGAGAGCCTTGAAATAAAATCTACAATGCTAAAACCCTAAACCGTGCAGACAATAGATATAAATTCATAACTATTCCCTACAAACTGCTGCTCTAATACGAGTCCTATATATCATATTTTTATGTTCCTCACTGAGGAACAGACAATGATGAGACCACAGGATTTCACGTTATTATTGGTCCACCTAATATTATAAGAAAATTTGGAGTACAGGTTATCAGGAAAATGGATATAAATTCATCATCAAATATCAATTATAATTGGAGGAAGGAAAATAAATATACCTCTTTTAGTTCATCCTCATCAAAATCTTCAATTTCAGGGACAAAAGCTGCTCCATTTGCCTGACGCTTATTCCCTTTCTTTTTCTCTTTTTGAGTTTTTTCATCAAGAGGATATTTAGCATTATCATGCTCAAGTAGCCTAAGGAATTCCTCATTTATTAGTTTATCAGCTTGTTCAAGTGATGTAGGAGGCACAAAGGTACTTCTGCTTCTGCTTTCACCAACTTTAATCAGAGATTGCCGGAGAATCTCCACTGAACCAGCAGGTGGCCTAGGCAAACTCCTCTGCAACACTTTGGACCTCTTTCTGAGTAATGCCTCCTGCCCTGCTTGCTCCTCAGCCCTCTCTCGTGCTAACTTGTCTGACATATCCTCTTCAATTTTCTCTTCAGTTTGTTCCGTCTCCTCCTCTGTGATAGGTGGCATAACTATCTGGTACTCATTCTTAGGCTGTGGAATAGAAGCAAAACCAGATCGCAGGCTTTTTCTTAATTCAGCTTGCCTACGAAGCTCAAGCTGAGCACTGTCCTGCATTTCCACCTCTTCATTTATGTGGAGCTCATCCCGAAAGGAGTACCTTTGGAGTTAAACCAAAGGAATTTCCATCTCTGGAGGGTGTCATACCAATCCTTGGGGTAACACCAGGGCCAGGGCTTGCCAAAGGCGTTGCCATGGGATTTGGAGTTTGTATCTCCTTCTTACGTGGTGTAACACCAGAGAAATCTGATGGATGGAGCTCTGGGTTATCCTCCTAAAAGAGGTGTTTGTGATTCCCTTAGACGTGCAAGATTCTCTGCCTCCATCATAATAGCGTCACCCTTCCCAGCCGGAGTTCGTTGCGAGTTCGCAATGGTGTCATACCAAGCCTTGGAGTTTGGGAATAGCTTGCCAGCAAAGTTCTTGTAGCAGTACTTCCTTCACCAAGCTCCTCAGCAAGAGCGGGATCACCGGCATTACCCATCTTTGCAATCTCCTCCAACTCATGATCAGAAATTTGGGGTGGTGGAAGCATTAGTTTGGACCGCTTTGTGACAGCTTCTGGGTCATTGAGTTTATTCGCTTGCATTATTGCAGCTGGGGCATCCTGCCTCTGCAGAATCTTGTTCCTGGCAATGTCTTGCTTTCTTAATTGTGCCTCTATGTCGACTCTTCTCTTCCCTTCGAGCTCCTCAATAGTAGTTGGAAACTGTACATGCTCAGGTAGCCTGTCCTCACCAACCGTATCATAAAAGCCTGGAGGAGGCCTCTTTTCAAAAGGAATCTCAGCAATATAGTCAATCCCCTTTCTCTTTCTTTTCCTCTGCCGTGTATCAATACCAGCGGCCTTCAATTCTCTCCTTTTTTGCAGTGAGGCAAGCCGCCTCGCCTCTTCAAGCTGTTTCTCTCTTGCCTTTCGTTTCGCCTTTTTACCCCTGGTGTTAGCCAAGCGAGCCCTTGCCTCAGAAAGCATTTCCTTTTCGTCTTCGTCCATATCAACAGGATCAGGACGTGCAGGTTTGGACTCGGGGTTTGGATCAATCTCACCAGGTCGCAACTTCCTCGGGTCATCATTAGGCTCATAATTCTCATCCTTTGCACAGGCAGCATCAAGCAGTTTTTCATAACGCTCAAGGCATTGAGATGGTGTTCGACCTACAATAGGTGCAATTGTCCTCCACTGAGTAGGCATGAGTTTAGCAAGATGAAGTAGCTTCTCATCCTCTTCCCTTGTCCACTCAGTCTGCAATCAACAAACATGAGTTAGTACAGTGAAAATAAATGACAAAATCATCCTTACAGTGACAGAAAACTGCAAACAGGACAGATCTATGCCATAATAGAGCAGACATATCACCAATTGAAAGAATCATCAATGATAAGTGAAGATTGAGGGATATTTTGGCTGTAATCCACGTGAATTGAAATTATTTCCGTTCAGTTCAGTTGACTTGGTTTTTAGCAAACTAACACTGGATGATAAAGTTCAGGAATTAGATAACAGCGTTCATGAATTAGTCATGAAACACCTTACATTACATGTTAATGACAAAGCATCAAACATTCATTTAGAGTGTCAACAAAGGCATATTAACAACATTTAACAACTTAGGTCCATATTTCAATCACATGAAAGAAAAGGTGTAATGGCTTAACATCATGCAAAGACATAATATTCATCACCACCAAATGAGCAATTTGAGTATATGACGACAACACAAAGATGCTGTACGGTTTCCATTATGTCGCCTTTCCGAAAGAGAATATTACACTGAATACAAATAATTAGTTATCTTTGTTTAGTGGAAGTTTACCACATTCACAAGCAGTGTATAGGCTTGTAGCATGGAATTGCATGAAGAGAGAGCATAACCTCAACATGTATATAATCATCTAGCACCATAAATAGGATGAAAGAAATAAATAGTCGTAAAATAATTGAGACATTTAAAAAAGTAGAACAATTTACAGGAAAAAGGTATAAACACTAGACATTACAAGAAAATAAAAGCTGCAGCAAATAGAGCAACCAACTGAACATATATAACAAGATCCTAAGAGGAAACAAACATACAACCTTTTTTACCTTTAAGCAGCATATTGTGCATAGTGAAAAGAAGGATAAATATATAAAGAACAGTTCTTCTAAACTGCACTGCTTCTAAACATAACGCATACTGGCTAGTACATTCCCTGCTATACCAATACGAGACTAAAAATATTACCGTAGGCATACATTGTACTGTTCTTATTTATCAGACAACCTATCAACTGATATATTGGGGCAGGTATTCACCTCAGCATTATTAAACCATGAAACATTTTTAAAAAGAATAGCTCCCCTCATTTACCAAGAGATTCTTAATGGTCTGCAAAGGTAACTATAGACAAGGTCTGCAGCCAGTGAAAACCAGTCAATTTCCTGGTAAAATCCAGAAATCTATGAACTATCAGATTTTCTAGAAACCAACCAATTTCACACCTAGGCAATAGGGGGTTTTCCACCTAATAACTACATGTTATTAATGATCCAAATTAAAAACTGCTAGTGCTTTACCCTGTTCTTACAGTTAAACACATTAAGTTGAGAACAGAGGAAATTTAGAACTTACTAAAATTTACCATGTTCCCTGCAGAGTTAGCCAGTTCAACCTCTTTCATGCAGAGTCAAAAGCTACCTAGGTGTCCTACGACACTTTCAGCAAATCCTGGAAAGATTATAACAAGTAACCACCAGGGAACAACTAATGCCACCAAACACTATCTGATCATTCATGCAACTGATCATGACAAATTAAGTAACTAGAGTGGCTCCTCGTTAAATGTACCACTCTTAATAACCAAGTCTGCTTATAGAGTTGTCTTAATTCAGCAGAAGTTCAAAGAAAACAAGATATCTTCTCAGTGGACCAAATCTTCTAAGATCAAAATCAACTTTATGATGCTAGACTGTTTTAGCCATTCTTCATGACCAACATATCAGATTTCACTCCAAAGAAAGCAAACTGTTCCCTACTTAGCAAAAGAAGCCTTCCGGTGCTTGATCTAGTGACAGTTAAAGACGACTTGATTGTAAAAAAAATCGCTCAGTAGAAATTTATGTTGACATGAATGCTCGCTAGCTACTGCCTACTAGAAACAATAGATATGGTGTGATCGGACCACCAGCTCACTAAAAGTTCAAGGTTTGAAGAAACAGAGATCATAAACTTTTAGTCGATCCCGTAGCATATTAACATGGATGCCTATCAAAGTAATATACACAATGTGATTACTAGCAACATACTAGTACTCCACTATTTTTAAGATCAACAGATAATAAACTGCTATCTGATTCCAAATATGCATCTATTTGATGACTTGCCAAAATAGCCAGACCAATGTGATCATATCGCTAACCAACTTGTGTCTCAACGTATTCAAGAGGGAAATATCATAATTTTTAATCTGATTCTAAAAGTTTGTCAATTCAAAACTTCAAATGCTTGTAAGAATAACATGGAATGAAAGAAATTATCACCATGACCACAATACGAGTGTATTGAAGTTCATGGTTTGGAAAGCACGAGTGTAATTGAGGTTCGATTGCAGAGAACAATCATGTAGGGATCATTACTACAAAGGATTGAGAGGGCGCTGGTCAGCCACAAGAGGAAAGCAAGACAAATGAAGAGTCCATTGACTACTTTGTTTCATAACATGATAGCACTAGGAATCAATGGTACGCAGTCAAGATTTCAGAGGAAAGGAACCGCTTTTGGTGGTTTATAATTTCTTGGTGGACTAAACTTGCTGAGTTGCTGAAAATTTGAACAAACAAGACGGCAGCGTCACAACACCACATCACAATTATGGGCTCTCAATCGCAGTTCCCTTACTAACAAAGCACTAGCGTCACAATGCAACATCGCAAATCCACGGAACACGCACGCATCCAGGCCGTGAGCCGCGAGCAACGGAAAGGGTAGGGGCAGCGAATGGCGGTGGTGGGCAACCGCATTACCTTCTTGATGGAGGGGTCGAGCCACTCGTACCAGCGGGCCTTGCACTGCTTGGCGGACTTGCGGACGAGCAGCGAGGAGATGCGCGCCCACTGGTTCTTGCCGTACTTCATCACGGCCGCCTTGAGGATCTCGTCCTCCGTGTTCTTCCACACGCCGCCCTTAATCATGATCCTCATCTTGCCTCCCCCTCTTCTTTTGCTCGACTTCTTCCTAGCTCTTCTCCTCCGTAGAGGGCCTCCGGATTCCGCCGCGCCCCCGGCCGGGCGGCTCCGGCCAGGCGAGGCGCGCCCCCCGCCTGGTCCTTACTAGGGTTCCGCCTCGGGGCGGCGGCTCGCGGGGTGGGTCGCTCGGATCGTACCTAGGGTTTGAGGGAGAGGGCTCCTGGGGTTTAGGGATGGGTGAGGTGGGTGGGGCGAGGTGGGGAAGGGGATGGGTGCGGCGGCGGCGGCGGCGTGCCGTGCGGCGAGAGTGGGGAGGAGGCCGTGTGAGGGGTTTGGGCTCGATGCGGTGCGTGACATGGTCGGGGCTTTCGGGTTTAGGGGATGGGTGCGGCGGTGGTTCTTTTTTTTTTTTGTGCGGGTGTTTTTCTGTCAATGTTACGTGAACTAATTAAATATCTATACGTTGATAAGTGATCTTAAAAATATTAATTCAAAAAATATTAATCCAATAGATCGTATTAAAATAACGACAGAGAAACTGTTCCGTTTATTTATTTGAAAGAAACTATAAGTCATAAGCTGACTGCAGTCAATACTAATTTTTATTTTTTTTCTCTTATCTCGACGTGCCATGTCGTTTTACATAATTTTGAGTTAGATTAAAGTTAGATGCCTTAGATTTGCATAAACTTGTCATTCTGGCTCAGTATCGGCGGATGTCTGTTAGATATCCCAGAACTGATTAAAACAACGTATGTAAGTAAATTTCATATTTGTGTAACATTGCAACAGACCACATTATGCTATTTTCATGCCATGTGTGTTGGTTGAATGGAGAATCACAGTACTTTAGAAAAGGTGTAAATGTTTTGCCTTACCACTAAAATCCTCTTCGAGCTGTGATGTAGTTCTTGTTGTACGGTTAAATCTTTTTTCTTGGATAGTTACAACAATCCTATTTGCTGGTGACGATCAAGAGCCGACCAAGCTACTTCAAAACTGCCGAATTGGAGGCTTTGCCAGCAATATCTCCATACATCCTTCTGCTAGGCATTTTGAGTAAGTGCCTTTCTATTATGTGTTAAGTATCACGTCAACGTGCGCATAAAACTGCTACAAAATATTCACATATCTGTAATGCCATGTTAAGAGTTTGTCGATATAAATGTGTGTTTGTACCGAATAAAATAGTTCTAAACCTTTCTATTCTTGTTAGTAATGTTGCGTAAGTACCATTACATGAAACCACATTTGGTACCTTTCCACGAGCTATTGTGTATATCTGTCCTAAACTCCGAATGATGCACTGTAAGATCTTACGTATATACTGATATTCTTCACCCTGAAATTATGTATGAATTATAGCTTCTCAATGTTTTATCCAAAATTGCATGTTTTGGATTTTATATGCCCTCTTGCGACCCACAGCAGTGCACGGGGTTTCCTGCTGGTACCAAAGACAAAACACTGCTATGAGTGGGTTGCCAGGCAGGGCCGTGCCGAGGGGCGTGCGAGCGGTGTAAGGGAACAAGGCCCCCAATTTCCAGGGGCCCCAAATTCTGATGGATCCACCAGCTGTAGGCCATCACTCCATCATTAGTTCGTCACCAGGTGCATGCGAACTACTACCAGCTAAGCCTACCTAGGGGATCAATTCAAGCCCACGCTGTTAACTTTCGTGATGGATTATTAGCACTGAATGGAACGCAGACAGGCATCAGTCAGAAGTGCAGGAGCAGAACCAGTACGCTTGGAGTCAGCGACAACTCCTAGGTAATTTAATCTTTTCCTTCAATTTGAATCCTTTTTTTTCTAATTTGATTTATTTTTTTCGAGGACATTGAAGAATTCTACTGTCCATATCATTATATGAACTATAATTATCCTTCATATGATCCTTATAAAAAAACTATCTTTCGTATGATAGAGGATTTAACTTAGCTTCAGAAGTGCTATGGATTGATAATTATAAAAGAATATGTATGATTCTTAATATTTCTTATTACTATGTACGCAAGATATGTATGTAGAATTGATAATTACTATAATCCTATTTATTAAGGGAAATGATCTCATTTTATAGTTTGGTACAGAGCCCTAAATTTTGCCGGCACGGCCGTGTTACCAGGTGTGGCTCAGGTTTAGGACCCATTTAGAGCGTAGAAACGTAAAAGCAGAGGATTAAAAAATACAAGAAAAGTTGTCTATTTGGAAGATATGAATCATAACAAGAAAACACCGAAATATGATGCGGGTTCGAGAGGACTTACGCTTTTTAGCTTTTGTATGGAGTTACAATAACTAGTTTCCAAACAACATGTTTTTAAGGTTAGATCTACTAGTCGATTGTAGTACACAATATACCGACTTCAATTATATCAGTCAAACTCACATGCGACTGTCTCTCTTTGTACTCTCTCTCACAAACAATCAGAATTCAAAAATCATAACCCAAAAAATATAAACCATTCGGCTAAAAGTACCTACTCATAATATTACACTGAGGTAAGTAGCGTAATATGTTTTTGGTGAGGTAGCAACATTTCTGAGTTCTCTGTGTCCTTGTCCCATCCACCCCCGCCATCGACCATTTCTTTTCCTCTCCACGTATGCGCACTATACCATTCTCTCTTGTGACCCCATCCACTTCCCGATCTAGACACGACAGACGACAACTTGGGTGTTGAGCGACTCGAAGAAGTGGTGGCACAACTCGAATTCGACTCTAATGGTGGTGGCATGAGCTCTGACCATGGTGGCGATGTGATTCAGCGACAAGTAGCAGCACAATTCGACAATGAGTTGCGGCAATGGTGATTTGATGATGCATCGGGCAGCTTGTCTTTGACTTGGTGGTGGTTATCTGCTATGAGTCAATGCAACAACACCGGTGGTGGCTCGAAGGTCGCTTCAGACTGACGATAGTATCAACTGTAGTGAGATTTTGTCCTTTCCCCTCCCTCGCACACTCGCTTGTGCTGGAATTCTTTCCATCCAGTCTGAGTAGACGTTCCCCCCTCCCCAAAGAATTCGTACGAATTTTTGTGGATGATGAACAGTAATCTTGTGGAATTCCTTCGAGCATTTCCTACAACCCAAGAGGATGATCAGTAGTCGTTCCTATGGAATCCTATTTCCTACTATTTTCCTTGGAAAACCCATGGTTGCAACCGGGTCAACATGATCGCCTCATCAGTTTTTTTGTGAGAAACTTTTAATTTTTTATTGAAGAGACGTGATTCATTGATATCATTGCTCTTTACATTCATTGAGGGGTGGTTTAGTGCACAAAACTATGTACCCGCGGGGTTAGCAAGTGCTCCTAAAACACAACTCTCGTTACTAACCACCTTGTTCAAAGCATGATGTCGGAGGATTACAAATTGGGAATGGCTATCTATCACTTGCCTGAAAATTAAGAAAATTGGGAATTGGGAATGGCTCGAGTTCACCCATTTAGGATTAAGGTTCACCGATGCCCCCTCCCCAGCTAGAGAGGGACCAGGATGGTGGCAGATCGGTGGTGGGTGGCGACGGTGGGGGTGTGGATGGACCAGACACGGGCGAGGAGGAGGGCGGTGGACAGTGGAGGTCAACAAGGGCAATGAGAACCGAAGCAGTTAGGAGGAGGTGATGAATTCAACGACAGTAGCCGCCGGAGATGAGGAAGATGGCGGCATGGGGACATCTCACCGGAGAGGAGGAAGAAGGCGGCAGCGGCGCTGGCTGGGGGAGGTAGGGCAGAGGAGGAGAAGGAGACAAGTGGCACAGAAGGTGCTCATCGATGGGGCTTGCCAGTGCCGATGAGGCGGCAGGAGGCAACGCGCCTAGATGGGATGGGCGGCGGTGGCGGCTGGGTGGGTATAGGCGGGGTCTTGGTATGGAGAGGATAGGTGGGTTAGGGTTATGGCTCTTGCACGAATCTTGAAGCAATCTAATCCATTGAAAAGTTACAGATTTTTTTGCAAAATTTAAGGCAACTTACGTATAGATAGAGCCTTGCAAATTATCTTTGCCCGATCCACCCCAGGATTACAAAACGAGCATTGGAGGACACGATGACCGTAATGATGCTTAGCTTTACAATTAATGATAGCAATAAGTTGATTGGAGAGATGACCCAGAACCCAGAAACAATCCAATCTCATATATGCCTCATTTCAAACAGAGATAATTTCTGGTTTTTAGCTTTTAGAAGCCAAGAGCCATTTGGAACGTATTGGTTCTTTAAAATGGCTCTTTTTTCTTTGTTTTTCTTTACATTATCTGTGTAAATATAGTGTTTTTCAATTTTTGGCCATATGCATACCAAAACCGGGAGACACGGGGAGCCGCGGCAGCTATGCCATCTTCAACCTGCCCAGTTCTCGACTCCAAATGAGAAGATTGGCTGAGTTAAAGGGCAATGTGACCTTTGATTGATCTTCTTGAACGTACATATAGCATCAAAGGAAAGAAAGACGCAGCATCAGCAAAACTTTCAATCTGTCATTTGATTTGCTATCAACAAATACTATTTCTTTCAGACCAGACACAGCATCACACTTTGATAGCTTCTGTGTTTTTCTTTTAGCTTCTGTGCTTTTCTTCAGCTCACTAGTAAGGTGTCTGTACGTTACAACGGAGTACCAAAAGAGTGTGATACATATTAGTAAATATGATCTAAAACCATACTATGAACATCAATTCATAGAACTAATAAATAACGCTTATGCTATTATGACTTAATCAAGTCTAGTATAGGGTGTAAATCTTAAAGTATCTTGCAGAATTTCTAAGAAACCTCAATGCATCCATCAATTGTACTGATTTACATAAATATGTTTGCATTGGACATCTTGAGGTGTACCTTCCTAGTTACATGGATATAAACATGCTTTTACTTGATATGACAATTCCAAAATTCCCACCCTCAGATCTACAGGATAGAAGCAATAAGCATGAACAGGATTAAGGTACAAAGTAAAATGAAGTGCCCATTCATATGCTTCCATTTTATCCAGCTGCGAGTGAGTATATGCCAATATTGAAAGAAAAAAAACAATGTTTTAAGAGAGGTCATCAACATTGGCATAATACTTGCAACAAGTAAAAGAGATGGATGCAAACACTCTCATGGATTCACAACTTTTCATGTCATAGCAAACAATTGGCAACAACAATTATCTCCAGATTGCATTATTAAGCACATTTTACACATCTAAGATAATCATGTGTTGCTACTAAAGATGCCAAGTTCATTATGTCATATCATTCCTTAACAGAAGCAAAAAATGGCAAGGTACAACCCTACAGCTACAATAAAAGCAAGCAGAAAATTTCATGTACCGATGATAGCCGGCGAAGCCGCCGTAGACAATGACTTCTCCTCCCTAAAGGAACCAACAACGAATGAAAACATGAACTTTTTTGTGGAAATAGAAGAAAGATTCTTGATTCTGGGGAGTGAGGGGAGGCAGCAAGTGGGTTAATTCGAGCAAAGGAGATCAACAAAAGGCAGGTACATAGCAGAGGTTAAGAATCCTAAAAGAAGATAGAAAATATTAAAGATGCTGAGTTGAAATTCTAACAAAGTTTGAAGCTAAAGGTTTGTAGGATCAAAGATAACTGACTAGAGAGGGTGAATAGAAGGTTTTAAACTTCTTATTACTCTAATTGACAATTTTAAGATATATAAGCAAATCAAAGATTTTAGCACAAATCAAGAGCTAAATAATTCAAGTCTCACTAAGGCACCAGAAAGCAATGTCAAAACTAAATATTCTTCCAGCTACACAAATTAATTCAATTTCAAGAGCTAGAAATATAAATGCAAAAAAAGTAAATACAAAGGAGTAACCACAATAGAGACACGCAAAGTTTTTTTCCATGGTATCGAGACTTACCGGTTTTCACTAGTCCACGTTGAGGTAAACCTAAATGGATTAGACCGGCTCCACCAATTAAGCCTTAAGAACCTCAAATCCATTAGAGTTGCTCTTCCTCTGCTCCAGAAATGGTGAACACAAAACCACTCACAACGGTGCCAGGTCGCTTCACAACCATCTTGAAGAGATCACTGCACAATCTTCCTCCAAGCAATCTACGTACCAGTAAACACCAAGAGTAATAAATCATAGCCCTTGCTTGAAGGTTAGCAAGTGCCAAAGAGATCAACGAATGATGCATATGCACTTAAATGCTCTCAACTACCTCAAAATGTGAAATACGAGCAAATGAGTGGTAGAGAGTACACTAATGGCTCTAATGTATTCAATGAGTTCAAGAGTTATGAGTTTGTGCTGGTGAGGGAGTATTTATAACCTCCAACCATAAATTTGACCATTGGGGCAAAATTCCCTAAAATTTCAACAGGTGCGGTGTACCGCCATTGATTGGTTGGTACGACCGCACCTAGGGTTCAACGGTTATAAGTAGCACAATTAATGCTTCTGAACTAGTCTTCATGGTCTGGTGCAGTACAATCGCACTCAAAAAGCTTGGTACTACTGCACTACGGTAATATTGCACGGCTCAATAGTACTATCGATTTTCAGAGGAGAGAAAAGTCTAAAAAATAACCTCTCTGAAAATAACGGACCGCCAACTAGAAATCGGTCCTTAATCCTTTGTCTTTCTTGCATGCTATTTTCATGATGTCATCCATAAACCAAAACTTAAACCTTTAAAACATCTTAACACTCATGTTAGTCCCATAACATATTGTTGTCATAAATTACCAAAACCATCTGTAGGGGCCTAGATGCTTTTAAGGGCTCCATAATCCTGCAATTGAGTTGCTACTCAATTGCTAGCTTATCATCCCTTTTATGAAGAAGCATCCTTTAGAAATTTAATGAGTGGTCATTAACTCATTATTACAAAAGTTTTTTTTGACTTGCAATATGAGCTTCTATAGAAATTTAGAATCGGTATAAAAACTATCACCTATCTTGACTCTTGAGGCAAAGACAATTCAATATATTTCACTGGTAATAAATTTGGCATTTGTCGAGTGCATGACCTAATGGCCTTCTTCCTGCTCGGTAAGCTTTTTCCTCCTCTCGAGGCAGGTAGTGGAAACACAACTAAGACATCACTTATTTATTCATCCATATTGAAACCAAAGAAGTTAGGAATGTTGAAAAAATGTAACCTCAGTTCTTTCATAGGAATTCAATCCTATTATGATATGCATAGCTATCATTGGACAAAGGAAACAAAAGATGTTAGATCCAATCTTATAAAAAAGGGAGGAAATTTCATGGTAGAAACGTGAGGATGTAGTGGCCAAATAAGTGCAGTAAATCGGTTAGTAACCCTTTAATGAAACTCAATTTCTTACTCTCATCGTGGTAAGACCTCTATCAAATCCATGCAACCAAAATAGAGGTCCATGGAAAGACCAACTTTACAAGCAACATTATTATTAAATTTGTGTCTAGAGGTACCTTGAAATTAATAGTACCAGAGAAGTAATGGATAAAGATGTACCATGAAAAAGTTGTCGGACCCGGATTTTATAACCCAGAATTCTCTGTGATTTCATTGTACTATTCCTTGGATCAATAGATAGTGTTCACAGATTCACAGATACATTACTGAATCATTTCATACATCGCTTAGACCATACCATTCTATAATATCACATAACAGAGTTTACATATACCACATCGGGCAATTTTTATATAAAGCGGTGCTTTGGCCAAATACTTACAATACAAAAGCGGAAACAAGATTGATTAACAAGAGCGAGGCCATATCCTCCCACAAGCAAGCAACTGGGGGTAAAAACTATCATGCTAACAAGATTGATTAACAAAAGCGAGACCATATCCTCCCACAGGCAAGTGACTAAGGGTAAAAACTATCATGCTAAGGATTTCCTTAGTTCCCTCTGTCTTCTTCACCATCCGGACTTGATGCATCGTGATGGGTGTAAGGGTCTTGTTCCACTACTTCTGAAATAATTAAGTATGAGCACAATCAACCATGCTCTGTGAGCTAACACATAGAATACATTATTATAGATGTAGGGATGAGTATGGTTGGCTAGGGTTCTTCTGCTAAATGCCTTGGTTGACAATTACAAATAATAGAAATTTCTATGACTTAGCAATTTTAACTAAAATTGATTTTCTAGAATGCGTGAAAGATTACAATAATAATAATAATGTAGGATCTATTAATTGTTACATGGCTTTTTGCATCTAATTCTAGTTCTTTAGCGTTATATTCGCCTATTATCATCATTAGGACCGACCACCTAGGGCAACACAAATCGGTTTTTATCCCAACTACAAAGATTATTTTATAAATAGAATTAACTCCAGTAGGTTTCCATGCCCACCCGTGATCGTAGGCATGGCTGTTCGAACAGTTGTAACTCTGCAGATGTCACACACTTTACCCATATGTTTTCTTAGACATGCAGATTAAGAAGGTCGTCACAAGGCTTTTAAAATGCATCTTTCTAGTGAGACCACACCTGCTAAGATTTCCACTGCTGTGAGATGCGACCATCCCTCCAGAAGCCCCCTCTTGCACTGCCATGTCAAAGGCTTTCACTTTGCACGTGTTCATACCTATGGCGCAATCCACACTAGGCCGATGCAAATTATTAGCTAGGTCGTACCATTATGGACTTGTGCTTGCTTTGTTTTACACTAGGAGGCGTTACAAAATTCAGTTTTTAAGATTATCTAGGCAGTTTTACCACAATCCCACACTCTTGTGCATTTACAATGCCAACCCCTATACCATCTGCCTAGACATTTAAGCCAGTTGAGGGTTTTGGGGGGTGTAAAGATAGTCAAGTTACAATATACCAAGCACTTTCCACTAGTGACTGCCCAAATTGAGTTTTTCATGTTTAAAATGATGTCAAGGCAGATTAATGCCCCCCCAGGTATCTACACAAGACTTAAGCATGGCATTTTATATATGGACTTAGTTCTAGTAAGTTAATCATTACTTCTAGGGTGACAAGGTTTTGAGTTCAAGGTCAAAGAGTGGGAATATTAAGGCAAACATTCATAGGGATTTAACAAGGGACTATGGTGAACATAAATTGCATAATAAAATTAAGCATGCATTTTAATAATTTAAAATGAAATAGCTTGCTTTAAAATGTAGGAGTAAAATGATCAAAGTGGTGACTCGCCTTATTCATAGGTTGATTGATCTTGCGGGTCTTGGCCTGCCTCGGTTTCTTATCCTTCTTGAGCTTCGTAGGCTATCAAACAATCACGCATAAATTCAAATAAATACTCATAAATACAAACATATTCAAATGAACTCTAAAATTCATGATTTTAGTTCCATTGTAAAAGTCTTCATTTTAGATGAATTTATAAATAAATTTTACTAAATTGGCCTTAAGACGAATGAGAACAAACCTTTCAAAATTTGAGATTTGAATTAACTCTGGAAAATGATAAAGGAGAGAGTGTCTCTCACTGATAGGTGGGGCCATTGGGTTTTAATTTTATTTTTGATTTATTTTCCATTAAAAAGCTATTGTGTGTGATAGGTGGGATCCACTATTTTTAATTTCTTTTATGATTTATTTTTCTATTACATATGCTATAGAGAATGATAGGTGGGGGGGCAGTTATTGTGCAAACAGTACACGAGACCCACGTCAGCGACTCCCAAATCATTTAATGGGTTTTTTTTAGAGTTTTTAAATGGCTGGGGCCCCACATGTAATAGAGTTGGATCCTTAAGTAGACTCAGGGCCCACTGATCAGTGAATGGCTAATGATGGTCATTAGTTTTTAAACTAATCACATGGTTAGCCTAATTACTTTGCTATAGTATCACCTCCCGCCAAAGAGAGGCGAGCTCATCGCCGACGATCAGCAGAGAGGCTAAAATGAAATTCTCGTCCTGACGTGCACCCCTAGGTCAAGTATCACGACTTAATTTGGTCGGTGCGGTGGTAGGCAACGATCCCGAGCGGCGACGATGGCCGGAGAATGGCACTACGGTGGTGGGCTACGTCTTAGACCAATTCGTTGCAAAAGGAGCAACTATAGATTACTAGATAGCTACCTGTGAGTTCGACAGGATGAGAGGATGGCTAAGGAAGCTTGGCGATGGGAGCCCAAGGCGATGCAAGATGGAGCACGGCACCAGTGAGCTACGACATTCGTCAACCTGAATTGAGAGTAGGGTGAGTAAAGGGGGTGCTAGTGGTGCTCCATAGCAACGGAATTGAACCACGGTTCACCGAAGCAGCTAGGGCGGTAATGGCCAGAATTGGAGATGGAAGGTGGCTCCGGCGTGCTTCGGCCAATGCGGGGGCAATTCCTTGGAGGGGGAGGAAGTGTGAGGTGTGGCGATGTTGCTAAGGGCTTGGTAGGGTTCTTATAGTGGCTAGAGCGACCAAGGTGACGTGGGAGGCTCATGGCAGTGACAGGGAAGTGGCATGGGTGCTGAAGACAGCGGTGTCATTACGCAACATGGCATAGGGGCATGAGGTGATGGAAAATGGTGCACGACGTGGCGTGGGGCAGTGGCGCATAGGGTATGACGATGTTCAACGTGAAAGTAGGGCATGCATGACGTGTGTGATGGCATGACGCACGACGTGGGCGTGGGCACGCGGCAGGGAGAAGATAAAAGAAGGGGGCCAGGGGGAGGGGATGGTTGTGCTCGTGTGCCAAGGCAAGGGCGGGCACAGACAGAGGTGATCGAGCATTGTAGTGGAACATCAGCCGGCATGGCATGTCGCACGACACAGCTATGTGCGCACAGTGCGGTAACAAGGCGTGCGGGACACGCTCCGACGTGGCTGTGCCAGCTTTGGTTAAGCTAGGCCAGGCCAGAGGCCCAACGGACCAGGGAGAAATGGGCTAGGGCCCAGTGGGCTAAGCCCCAACTACTCTTTACCCATTTTTGATTTTTTTTATAAATTTCTAATTTGAATTGCCAATTCAAAACAAGGTCGAATTGTATTTGAATTTGAACCTAAATTACAGAATTAGATTTGCATCAAACTCGAATTTCCTACAATACCATTTAGTGTTTCTGGATGTCAATGGGACAACAATTTCTCAACTCTAAATTTATTTCCTATTTTAAACTTATTTGAACTAGATTTTGTAATTGGCTATTATTATTAAGGGCTTCATCTATTTGAACTATATTTTGTCTTCTCATTCTAGCTGATGAATATTTCCAATAAAATTTGCCTTTGACTTATAAATCAATTTAATCGTGTTAATCCTATTTTTCCTTCACTATTTTACATTCATGTATTGTTTCCAACTGGAACTTAATTAAAAAACCAAGATAAACCAAATGGCAAGCCAACGCAAGCAAAAATTTTAAAATTTTCCACAATTTCGAGCAATAAGCTTGTTGTGCTGTTACAAAAGTCAACAAACAATCATGCCTTAGAAACTATGGATCAATTACTAACATTAAGCTTTAGGAAATATTGATCCCACCTCACTTCCTTGCGTTGTGAACCAAGTCAGCCTTATGTTCAGTGAAGACAATTGTGACAAATCATGAGACACCTACAATGCAAGAGCTAAACGGAGCAGTTGTAGAATAATCACAGCATACCATAAAAAACCTGACCTGAGCCAGGGGCGGATCCAGCGGTGGGGCGGGGGGGGCTCGAGCCCCCCCTACCGCTACCGGACCCATGGAGCCCCCCCATAAATTTTTAGCATGGATGTATAATGCAGCAGGGGCTGAGATCGAGCTGAAGGTACTTCAGCCCCTCCAAAAAAATTTCTTGGATCCGCCACTGACCTGAGCAGTAGTGCAGACTCATCGTACATTCGTACGCCCCCCAAAACTACTGTTGCTGCACCCCTCTGCCTGCACGTTGTCCTTGGTGGGCTTCCTGGCTGCAGCAGTGGTGGCGCGCGAGGTGGCCACCGATCGCAACCCGCATTGCCCCGCAGCGCTGCCGCTCCAAGCCGCCCTCCCACCCAATTCCTGCAAGCACGCGCACCGCAACATCACCTCTGGGTGGGAGTATAGGGTTTAGGGCGAAGCGGAGGAGAGAAAAGAGTAGGATCCCAACGTCGTGCGCACACGTACGAGCCTGGAGCCACGTGCACCTCGCCGAGTATGCCACTCGTCATGGAGGGGGGAGGGGGGGGGGCCTAGCTACCCGAGTAGAAAGAGGTGGCCTTGATCCTTCGTGGCCAGATCAAATTAAATGGCTGCGAAGAAATGAGAGATCGGTTGTAAAGAGAGAGACAACGGTTGCGAAAGAGAGGAGAACACACTTTCACCAACCCATTTTTTAAGCAGTAGAGAGTAATACTAGCCATGGTTTCGACGACTTGCGACTGCTAGCTACCACCTCGAGATTCATAACACAGAACAATACAAACGTCATTAACACAAAGCAAGCAAGGTAGCAACTGACACAGGTGGCATAATGATTCTAGAAAACGATACAGCTAGCTGACGCACATAAAACTGCATCACGATTAAATAGCTCCAAACATAGCTAAGTATAGGCTAATAACACAAGATAGAACGATAAACATCATCCCTGGAGGAAAACCCATAACAACAGCCAAATAGGGGTTTCGCCTCAAGCATCTCAGGCTCTCAGCTAAGTACTCATCACATCAACATTCTTATGATGATTATAATAGATATATATTAGGTGATAGGTGATAGCTACTAGTTCTTTCTCACTCCTCATCCTCGTCACCACCGCCGTCGCCACCGCCGCTCGCCTTCTTCAGGTTCTTTCTCTTCACTCTGCCTGGGGGGCCTCCACCGAATGGACTTGTAAGCGAAAAGTCAACGTGCTTCTCAGATTCGACCCTCACCATGAATGACGGGACGTTGACAATTTGCCTGCCAACCCTACAATGTGGTATGAAGAAAGAAACATCCATCAGTTCTTAACAAAATCAAGTCTCATTGCTGTATCGCATCAGAATTCTCATCAACTAAACAAACATGCATGGGAGACCAACCATGTGATATAATCTAAGGTAAGGAAAAGAACATTTCGCCAAACTCTTTGGTTGTTAAGGTATCAAGAACATTTGGCTGAACTCTTTGATTATTAAGGTATCAGGAAAAATATTTAAATAAAAAGCTACAATCCATGGATAACATAATTGATGTATCCGGAAAATATTTAAATGAAAAGGAAGAATCTATGGATAACATAATGTTTAGCCATATATCCAATATTAAGCTGGCATAAAAAGCATAACATCTGTGAAAAGATAGTTAAAAAAACATAGGAAGTACAATAAATGAAAAATGCCAGTGTACCAAATACCAATAAATAAGACGTGGGCAACCAACCAAGCATCATCTGGAAGTGGAGACAACTGAGACAAGCATGTAATCGTTTTCTGGCCAACTCTAATGCACGGACACGTGCCTGAACTGCCGTATCCGTGTCCGTCGGACACGGCTCGGACACGTGTCCGTGGTGTGTCGGCTGATTTCTAAATATATTTTAATTTTCAAAATTATTGACACGTGTCCGACACGGTGATTACACGAGTCGGACACGGCCAAGACACGGGTGAGGACACAACCCATGTAACGGCCTGCTTGCTCCCGCGCGAGGGGTGCCCTAACTCTACTTGACGGCTTCCTCATGTGCGCCAATCCCCCATTTCCCAATTGGTTGATATGCACAATAAACCTGAATTTTTAACGCATTTTGATTCAGTTGGGTTGCATCTGGACCATGGTTTAATTTTGACGTTATGAAGCTCAAAACAAACAAAAACTCTAGTTTCACAAAAGTAGAAAAAGACAATAGTGCCTAGCTTGGCTTCATTGTATTTGCATTTATACGCTGGATTCTTGCACTGCTGTGATTGTGCTTATACTACATTTGTATATATGTAATAATAATTATATATAATATTAAATAACAGGGGCACCATGGTACCCAGACTTCATGATTAAGACTTTCCATCTATAATGCACTAGCACGCATCTAAAAGCAATCCAAAGGTAGGGATGCTTGGTGCCCAGACACCATTGTGCCTCATTTCAGCGTCATATGTATATGTATATGTATATGTATATATATATATATGTATATACATATATATGTGTATATATATATATGTATATATATATATGTGTGTGTGTGTGTATAGGGAGAGCATATCTAGTGCTAATGGCTATTTCAGTGCTAAGGTGCTAATGGCGATGTGGACCGTCCGATCTAGATTGTGTGGTTCGGATGGAGGTGGGTGTAAACCACATCCCACTTAAACGCTTTTACAGAAAACCCCCTGCGTTTTTAACAAAAACACATCAAGTCCACCATTGTTGTTGTATCTTGTAGCGTTTTCACTTGCAAAGTGCATGGAGTTTTCTGCAAAAGTGTTTAAGTGGTATGGAGTTCCCACCCACCTCCATCTGAGCCACACAATCTAGATCGGACGGTACACGTCGCCATTAGCACCTTAGCACTGAAATGGCCATTAGCACTAGATATGCTCCCATATATATATTTGTATATATAGCCGTGTCCCCGTGTCGATATTTTTGGGAAAATAGCGAATCTCCGTGTCTGTGTCGTGTCGGACACGCGTGTCCGTGTCCGTGCAACATAGCTCAGTACACAGATTTTTTTTTTGTCTCAGTCACTAAACCACAGAAATGTTATTTATTTGGTTGTTAACCTTTTATCAAAAAAAAGACAGCTACAAAACCACACAAACATGGAACTAATTGCATCAAGAGTACTTTTCTATTCCAAATTATAGACAAAGAAATTAAGGGCTTCAGAGAATATTTATCACATCAACGAGTTCTCAGCAGACCATTGTGAGATGATATCTATATTCTCATCATCAGGGACCATCAGTTAGCCAATATGAACCAGCTAAAACATCCCATTGAGGTTTTCAGATCACCATGCGAATTCAGAGCTACGTATAATGACTTTGGAAGCATACGCATCAAAACAATTTATTACAGGAACCACAAAAGCATACCTTATATGACGCTGCCTGATCAAGACACGAGCATGGTGGATGGACTTCGCCATGCCAGCCTTGAAGACAAGAGTCTGAAGACGCCTTGCAAGGAAGTTCTCGGCGGTAAGGGCAAGGACGTAATCAAGCTTGTTCTGACCCTCAGCGAGGAGCCCATAGTGGTTCATGCGGCGGAGCAGTGCCTCACCCTCAAAGATGCGGCGGGGGTTCTTCTCATCCAGTGTGAGCAAGTGCCTTGCAGCATTACGGATCCTGCTCAATGCATACTGAACCCTCCACAGCTCACGCTTGCACCTCAGTCCATACTCACCCACCAGCTTCAGTTCTGCATCAAGACGCTCCTTCTCATAAGGACGACGTGGTTTCTTGAATGTCTTACCATCTGCAAGGAAAAGCATATTAGTGTAACACAAGACATGATGCATATTTAGGACTCCAGAGAGCTTCCAGTACCAACATGATACCCAAAGTTGAGAAATTAACAAGTTCCATGGAGTACGTGAAATGCGTAATTTTGGCAATACACATCTAGCAGTAGCATCCTACCCAATCAGGAGGCATCATTATGCAGCATTTGAGCACCAGAGTCTATCATTTCCCTTACTTTCCTAGTACCATACTATACTCCAAACTCTAATCTTCCAAATGAAGAAAAAAAAAGCATACAAAAGTATACCAAATGACCCTTCAGAGGGATATCAGGGATCCAGAATTCCAGATCTGCCGCTGTTGCATTGGAAGCAAACAATTTTTACTGTAGAACATTGCACATATGGGTAACTAGTGTCCTTGATGAGCAGCACCACTCCTTTTAAGTCCAAATTCAATAGCAGTAAACCTGATGGACTGCATGCAAATACCCATCTCAAACCAAAACTTGATTCTAAAACCAATGGACTCTACTGACTGAGGCTATCTCAAGAGCTAGCAGCTACCACACGATCAATGTTGGAAACGAAGACATACGCTCCAAACCCGGGGTCAAATAACACACTACATAAGATGTAGGACCTCATCAAGACTGTTAACAAGCCCTGCACACACCTCAAATCCACAAGACACTCGGAACTAAGATAGGCTAAGATCTTGAGCAAACAAACTCGTTATCCCTCTACGGCAACGCGCTGACCCAAATCTTTTCACTCGCTCATCAACACCTCACAACCACGCAGCACGTAAAGACACCATGGCTAAGAAATCTTTGATCTTTCCATCGGCACGGCACCGGCGAGCCGTCGTAGAAAGCAGCAAAGAACAAACCAGGAGTAACCTCGCGGTGCTAGGCCTACGCACGCGCCCCACTCGATCCCATCAGACCGCGGCACGCGCGACCAAATCAAACCAAGAGCGGGATAAACTGGAACACGGAGCACACGAGGAGAGTGGAAGAAGGATCGAGGTGCGCGGACTTACAGTTGCGGTAGAAGCTGACGTGCACCATGGCTGGAGCTCTCCCTCGCGCCTTCGCCGCCGCCGCCGCCGACCGCTGTGGAGAATTCGCTGGAAGCGGTGTGAGAAGGGGAAGCTTTTATACCCTCACAAAACCCTAGTGAGCGGTGGGCTGGGAGGTTATCGGGTATGGGCTGTGTGGTTGGGCCCGTTAGTGTAGCTACGGCGGGGGTCGGGATACGGTCCGGAATGATGCTCTCGCTTCGCTTCACAGGCATGTGCGTGAGCGTCATCCAGCCGTCAAAAGGATTTCAACGGTTTGGATTGCGAACGGCACGCTGTTGCCATCTATCTATCTTCTATCGTATTATTAAAAAAATAGAAAAAGAAGCCACTACCATTACTCTCGAGGCTTAGAAATTATCATGTTACTTGAAGTAAAAAGAAAAAGATATGTGCCATCAAGTTTTTGTAGGTTCAAATTATAACGATGTAGATTTTATCTCTTAGGTAAGAAACTACATAATATATATTAGATATGGAATTAATAAATATTTGTTATGGCCTTTTACGTATCTATATCCATGCACTATTGGAAATTAGAACTAATACAGAAAATTAATTACAAGTTTGTGACCAGGACTGTTAGAGTAAGAACCAAAATAGTATATAGATGTCCACCATCATACCAATATACACACGTGACGGAATCTGATTTGAGAAAAAAAAAAAGGCACTAGCAACTTTGAATGCTGATCAAAGGTGAAAAATAATGTGGAAAATTAGACTCATCTATTACATTATCTATTTATCCACTATAGATAAAAAGAAACAACCATATTTGTTTTTAGTGGCTAGAAATTATCACGTTAATTAAAGTATAAGCGAAAATATATACTCCTCCAATTATAGTAGATTAAGATTATAACGATGTAATTAATTAACTATAGATAGTGGAGTAATACCATGAATACAAAGTGCATTTAGACTACCAAGTCAGCTCAGGCACATCTTCGTCTAACAACAAAAATCAGACATTTTTTTAGTCCTCTATTCAGATTCATCCAGGACTTTGATATTTAAATATGCTAGCTCACATAACAACCGTACAAAAGGAATACATCATGGCCATGGGCTGATGGTAGGAGTGGACAAATAACTTGAGGCTCGCAAACCTGCTTGAGCTCGTTATGAGTTAAGCCGACCAAGCCTCCTTCGCAGCTCGTAAAAAACGAGCTGAACTTTAGCCGCTCGCGAGCCTATTTGGCTTATGTTTGTAGTTAGCCTGGCCCCACTAACTCCCTCCCTAAGTCTCTCGTCTCGCGTCTCTCTAGTGAAATCACGATCCCGATCTCGATCTTGTATTCCCCTCCCCTTCCATCCCAATGGCCGACGCCGACACCAACGCCCCTCCCTCACCACCCCCGTCCACGATGCAGTCCAATGCCTCCCCATTGGCCACCCCCACCCTCGTCTCCACCTGTCTATACCCGACCTTTGACACCACCCCCGCCGCAGCAAAAACCCCCCAATCTCCCTGACACCCCACCTCCACGAACCCCGACACCCCTTCTCTGACGCCGATGCTTCCACCGTCACCTCCTCCGATGCTGCCGCAGATGCCCCCTGCAAGGGCAAGAAGAAGGCCAAGCAGCGGGCCCACGCCCCCACCGGCGCTAACTATATAGGCTTTGGCTTCGGGCATCCCTTCTTTCCTCTCAGCCAATATACAAATCTCAAACGTCCCTCAGTGTGTTTTTCAGGCTAAAACAAGGGTTGGAGTGATGCAGAGTATCCAAATGTTCTGAAGCAGTAAGCAAAAAGTCTGAGGTCACTCCACTTGTTAGCACCTAAGCTCTAAGCAATAACTTATCTGACCTTGCAATAGGGCCATATTTAACAAATAACAAATATAAATATATGGCCTTGCAGATCATACCACATGCGATTTATCCCCAGAAAGAAAAGATGAAAAATACTGCCAACTGACTACGATTAACACATCAAAGATCAGCTACCTTGACTACCAACTGACCATCCAAGGCGCAGCACCACCAACATTAGCAAGTGATTGAACAGGCTGCAAGAGAGGTGATCGTGGGCTCTAATTTGATACCCACGGCTACCTTGATTGCTCAAAGGCCTGCTTATTTCAGCAATGGTTTATCATCATCGACCCTCATAAGGATTACATTTCTTCATTCTAGAGAGAAGGGTCCATTACCATCAGATGGTTGCCTCGAATATATATGTGGCAATAGCTTCAAAGATGAACACAGAAGAAAAAAATATGCAAAATATACTGGCACAGAAGCACCATTAATAGTAAAATAGCATTGAGAGAGAGAGCTCAGCTTCACCTTTGCTTGATCATACAAAGCCAACCCTCACATCTCTTGCTGCACAATCTATTCATCCTAATGTAGTTGGAGCTGTGCTGGTTATCACTCATCAGTGGTGGGGCAAAGAATTATAGAAAACGGGGACCAAGTAAGTCTTACAAAGTTACAATGCAACAATATTTGATCAGAATGACCGTCCTAGGCACAGAACCACCAACATTAGCGAATGATCGAATAGGCTCCAAGAGAGGAGAGGGTCAGCTCTAATTTGATACGCACAGCTGCCTCAATTGCTCAAAGGCATGCTTCTCAGAAAAGGTTTATCGTCATCGCCCCTCATCAGCACTTCGTTCCTTCATTCTAGGGAAATGGATCCGGGTCCATTTACACATCAGATGGCTTCCTCGAATGCTCAAAGGCAAGCATCCTTACGTGATCATCGTTGCCCATTGACAGCAGGAGTAGCGAATCAAAGGATCGTGACCATATATATATATACACATCCTCCGTTCGTCCGCTCGTCCATCAGGAGGAGCTGAAATATCACCTCGACCGACCAAACCCCCGACTCGGAAGCCGCATCAGACGCCACCGTACGGTTCCCAGCCATTGCCACCACCGAATGCAAGGCAATGGAATGGTGGAGGCGGCACCCTAGAGGTGGGGAACTAACGCAGAGGCCGCTCGGAAGGTGGGTCGGCGCAGAAGGCTCGATTTGGTATAGGGTTAGGGTTCGGGGTGTGAACTGTGTGTGATCACCAATCACACAAACATGCATACACACAGACGAGATCGATTGAGCTAGCGCTCGCGCGTGAGAGAGGGGGGGAGGGGGTACGGGGACTTGGTGAGCGTACCGAGTCGAAAAATGGCAACTGAATAGTGCAAAATCCAACAAAGGCGGCTCAGATTTTGAGTTGCCCGACCAAACCTCGACTAGAAGCCGCCGCAGACCCGCCACATGATCCCCATCCCCCATCGCCGCCAGAGCGGTGGCCTCCATGCCGATGCGACACAGGACGGCACGACGCGCGGCGAGAGGGATGGCCCCAAGAAGCGACAGTCCAAGGCGGCCGCCGCACGGGAGATCGACCGGAGCCAACGGCCACCCTTCCTCATCGCCGCCGTTCTGAAAGGGCCGCGGTCTCGGGCGATACGCTCATCGGCTACCGCGAGTGGGACGACCAGAATGGTAGATTTGAGCGTTCGCCTAGTCGCCTTGCATGCCCCGCCGCCCAGACGCGGTGGCCTCACACTTGAAGTTGGAAATGGAGGGGAGGGGCAGTTACGTGAGAGCACAGGCAAAAGGTTCTTCTCAAGGCAAAATAAAAACTTCCAGTTAATCCAAACCAACTTGTGCAAGCAGGAGCAAGGCTAACAATGGAGGAAACAACGTGTACATATCTCAAATTGTAGAGGGAGACAAGTAAATGTCCTGTGTATGTTCACCACAACAATATATATAATCACCTTCCTCTAGAAAGAATGGTTATGGCTGTATCAGCAGATGTACATGCACCTTATCAACTTCTTGATCCTCCTTGCCTGGATAAATGCCCAGAGAATCCGGGTCTGGAATTCTTGCACCTCTCCCTAAATACAGCATGATTAGACGCATACATGGTCGCACCTTGGGTGACGGGTGTGAGCACAGCAAGCGAAGCTTTAGCACAAGCTGAACCTCCTCCTGACTGTAATCTTCCAGCTTTGGGTCTACGGCGCCAATGATCGGGCCACTCTGCCATCTGCTGAGTACCCAATCTGCCAGCGCAAGAGGTTTGATGTGGGTTTTTGCAACGGCAATTGGCCTTCTTCCGCAGACGACCTCCATCATGAATACGCTGAACGCAAACATGTCAGTCGCCTTGGTGGCCTTGCCAAGCCGGGCCAGCTCAGGGGCGATGTACCCCAAGGTGCTAGCCACACGAGTGGTGCAATGAGTCCCATGTATAGATGCAATTATTGAGTGCATATATACTATGAATCCATATACAAAAGGAAGTATGCATCGGGAAAGTTACCAGCATAACTCTGAACATATCATTGAATTTGAGTGACAATCATGCCTCTAGCCAATTTCCCCCCTTCTATTTAGCTCATTCCATAATTGCCACAAACTAATTATCAACACTAAGTCCAAAGTTCTTGTATTATCTGCATTAATCTTGCATCAAGAAAAGATCCAGAAGCTCTGTATGTTGATATGCATAAGCCCAGTGATCCGTATCTGCTCATCACAAGAGCAGTTAAGAAGCAAATGAGTGGAAGTCAGTATCCTGCAAACAGTGCACATACATGTTGTCAATATGCATTCTCTACTTATCAATTGATCTGTAATGTTGCGCCACCTCTGACATTATCTTTATATTGTTTTGTGTAGTACCTGCAGTTCTAACAAAAAATTGTACACAACACACACAAAGTGAAGAGCTTACCTCAATTGGGTTGTCTGTTTCATGTCATGGCTGATGCAGCATACTTTAGTTTGGCACATTTTTAAATTGCAGTATTTCTGCTACCATTATGAAATGAAAACAGCCTTGAGAGTTGAGACAGCACCTCTGGAAAGTTACACTTAGTAGCCTACGGCTACTCACAGACCTCTCCTTGTTAAAATGAATGGATATAAATTTCTTGATCATTGTGTTCTCTTGTCACTGTGTATGATGACATCCAGCAGAAGTAAACACCTGTCTACTCCTCCACAGCAAAACCAATTAAGTCAGTTGCAGATACAGATGCTCCAGAATACTGTAAATCTCATCAAAACTGGGATGGCTGAAGTCCCCCATCAAGAACTCATGAACAACAGTGTCCACTTCAACACAGCTGTAACCTGCCGTTTTGTCGATACCCTTTCTTCTCATTGATCGCCGCACATCCTCAACAGCATCCCACTGCCGACCTCGAGCTAGTGTGTTTGCAAGGAGAACATAGTTGCCAGGATTCCCCGGTTCTATCCCGATGAGTTCTCTCGCTGCAATCTCACCGACCTCAACATGGCAATGCTTCCTGCAGGCATTGAGCAAGGCTCCCCAGACACCTGCATGTGGCTTCACTGGCATTGTCTTCACTAAGCAGTGTGCTTCTTCGATAAGCCCAGCTCGGCCATAGAGATCCACCATGCAAGCATAGTGATCTAGGGATTGCTCAATTGCGTAGGTTGTTCTCATGGACTCAAAATATTTGTTTCCATTGTCAACTAGCCCGGCATGAGCACAAGCTGATAAAACACCAAGAAATGTGACTGCATCAGGTTGCAACCCATCCTTAACCATCTCATCAAAAAGCTTCAGTGCATCTCTGCCTAGTCCATGGTGCGCAAGAGCACTGATCATCACATTATAAGACACTGCATCCTTTGGATATGTCTCGATAAACAAGAAATGAGCTTCACTGATTAGGCCGCACTTGGCGTACATGTCAGCCAAAGAATTTTGCACATGGCAGTTCATCTCGGCACAGCCCTTCTGTAAAAGTCCATGCACTTGCCTTGCAACTGACAAAGAACCAAGCTGAGCACATGAAGACATCAACACAGCCATTGTCGCAGCATCAGGCTGGAACCCCGTCAGCCGCATCCGATTGAACACCCCTACCGCATCGGCCCACAGCCCCTCCTCTGAGCACGCAGCAATCATCATGTTCCAGCTGTTCACATTCCTCTCCGGCATCTCATCAAACAGACCCCTCACAACACCAGCATCTCCCCGCCGCAGGTATCCCGACATGAGCGTGTTCCATGAGATCGGGTCCCTCTCCACCATCCTGTCAAACACCTCCCGCGCAGCCACCACATCCCCTGCTCTAACATAACATGCCACCATTGTGTTCAAGACCACCACGTTCCTCGTAGGCATTTCGTCGAACACCCTCCTTGCATCGCCCACCCGGCCAAGAATCCCATACAAATCAAGCAGTGCAGCACCCACGTGCTCGGAGGAGCCCAGGCCAGCCTTCGCTAAGAACCCATGCACCTGGCAAACCTCATGGACGCCTCGGAGCGACGTGCAGGACTTGAGCACGGAGCTCAACGTGAAGGCGTTCGGCCGCGTGCCCGACCGGAGCATGAGCCTGAACAGCACAAACGCCTCGGCCGCGAGAGCGGGGGAGGCGTGCTTCGCGTAGCAGGAGATGGCGGCCGTCCAGAGGTAGAAGTTGGCCGAGGCGGCCGGGACGCTGTCGAGGACGGCACGGGCGTAGCGCGGCGAGGAGGACGAGGCGATGAGCGTGACGGCGGAGCGGGCGGGGAGCGGGAGGCCGCGGAGGAGGAGCTGCGCGTGGAGCTGCCTCGCCGCGGCCGGGGACGTCGCGCGGCGGGCGAGGCCGGTCAGGAGCGCGGGGAGCGGGGGCGCCGGCATGGAGGCGGGAGGACGTGACAGCGCCGCGCCGCCGCCGGCCGTACGACTTTCCGGAGGAGGTGAGTGCGGCATGGTGCATTGCTGTGGGTACGAACTGCTCGTAGTAATCAAAACGTGCCGAGTAAATCATGAAAGGTCACGATATTTTTCATCTATGCGGTGTGACGGCTGTGCTCCATTGGCGTTGAAGCTTTTGGTTTAGTGACACCGTTGACCTTTGTTACCGTTTTTCAATATAGTCGCTGTTAACCTTTTTAATGTAATTAATTTTTAAAAAAATTATATCATCACAGATGATAAAAAAAAATAAGAGAAAAAACAAAAAACAAAAAGGCCGAAAATACCAAAAAAAAAGATGAAATTTAAAGGCTATAGACTAAAAGCTGATGCTCAAATGAGCACAGCCATAATGTTTCTCATCTTCAGTTTCAAAATATACCCCGTCTTTTGATTCAACGTGGAGCTGCATTTCTACAATAAATAGCTTTTTTTATAGTATATAGCTTTTAAACGGAATATCTTTTCAAGATAGAATCTATTAGTCGATTGTAGTACACATTGTAGTCTTTATTTATATCGGCCAAAATTGCACACGAGTGTCTCTTTCTACAAGTACACTGTAGTGAATCAATCAAAATTATAAGTGTCTCTCCACAAGTTATTACTATTCAAAAGCCAAAGGCAAAAGATAATGTGTTTGTTTGATATGATTGCGGCTTATGGTTTTTGGCTGAAATTTTTAAATTTTAGCTGTTTGTGACAGAGATTACGGAAAGAGATACTCGCTTGCGATTTTAGTTGATACAGATGTTGAGCTTTTAACGTGTACTATAATTAACTTGTAGACTCTGTCTTGAGAAAATACTTCGTTTAAAAGTTAGGTGTTATAGCAAAAGCCAAAAGTCGCTTTTCGAAGCCGTTAAAGAACATGTCTATGAACGGCCTAAAAAAGTCACAAAGTTTTGAAGACAATGAGATAAAAGACTACCTTCAATAATAAAGAAACAAAACGTGCAGCTGAATTATTACTATTCCCGTAATCCCGTTTCTCAAAATGACATACATGTGCTATGGAGATGAACGAGTGAGAGGGAGATGGATTGCTTTGCTTATGAAATGGTGACGAAGACTGAAGTGGGGAGGGGGGGGGGCTGCTACGTGGTGAAGAGTATTCTTTTCTACACACACAACGAAGATGTACAAGTAACAAAGGGGGAAATTGGAAGGTTAGTAGTCAAGAATACATCGACGGTGGTGTGCGTCTTATAATATGCAAGTTTACTAAAAAATGATATGGCTAATAAAAAGATATTGAGGGAATCCGAGCTAAAAGCTAGGCGGCTTCGATAGCCCTAAACCACTATTTCAAGCCATTGGAAGCTTTAACTCTCAGGATGCGGTTCGTGAAGCCTGTTGAAGCAGCTTAAGCCCACTTCACCAAAAGTTATTTCCTATTGGTTATCTAGAGAAGTCAATTTCTGAAGAAAAATTAGCTTCTCCAAACAAACGAGAGTGTGAGCCCCACTTTAAAATGATCCTACAGGCGCAAAATACAACACAAGACATAAAATGCAAAATAATATAGCAATTGCACTTACAAGTACTGTTGATATTGTTGATTATCTAACAGGATCACTAGAAGTAGATCTGGTAGGGTAGACTAGCTATTCGGTATGAACAAAGTGTAATACGTTTAGATCTAGAAGAACAGAGAGTAAAGAGAGGGGCATGTGGTGTTACCGACCATCCGTGGTCTTGGTTGCGGGTGCAGAGGCGTCCGCCATGGAGTCGGGAGACGTCGGTGGTGAAGTCCGGTGGTGGCGCCGTCCAGGGGCGGCGTGGCAGTGGTGCTTCCCGTCACTGGCTGCGCTCCCTCTCGAGATCGGGTTTAGGGTTTTTTTCGGTGGGGAGGTGCGGCTCCGTTCAACCTCGTGAAGTGAGCCGCCGGCCCCCACCTTTATTTATAGCGCAGTGTGACAGGGGCCCACCAACCATTAGGGTTGGGCGCCCCCGATCAGGGCGCGAGCTCAAGGCCCAGGTGGCCGTTGGGCCAACCGTGGGTGGAGATCATCCTAACAGATATCACTATAGCTATTCAATGTGTATCGCGGTTGGATTTCACTGTAGTGCATGCACCGTAGCATTTTAATCTAGAATGTTCATCATCCAATCCAACGCTCAATAATGCTGAACTGTTCACGGATGTAACTCCCCAGCACCCCCTCCATGCGCCTCTACGACCTTCGCCCTGGCGACCTCATCCACATCGGCGATAGCATCGTCGGCCGCGGTCGCTGCTCGGATGACCTACGTGGTCGAAGTGCCGCGGTCGGTGCTCAGACGACCTGCGTGGTCGAAGTGCCGTGGTCGGTACTCAGACGACCTGCGTGGTCGAAGTGCCGTGGTCGGTGCTTGGATAACTTGCGTGATTGAAGGGCCACGCTTGGAGGACTCGTAGCCTATGTTTGTGGTCATAGTGCCTGTCTGTGTAGTTGTAGCGACCGTGGTCGTATTTGTAGCAGCCGTGGTCATGGTCGTAGTGAACCGGTTGTAGCTACATAGAGTACCGTAGACGTCATACTCGGAGAGTACCATAGAAGTCATACTCGGTAGCGACCTTTGCATAATCGTCAAGATCAGAGCGATGAGTTGGCCATTGTGGCGATCGGTATGGGCGGCCATCAGAGCAGCAGCGAGCCGATCCATCGAGCGATCATTAGCACAAGTGGTCGTGGAATGACGTGGGTCTTCAATCAGTTGGCAAACTGCTCTGTATGGGAAGGCGTCATGGTAGTCGTTGTTAGAATTGTGTGGAGTGGGTGAGTGGCCTACTATGAGGCCCAGCTGTATCTATATATATCTTGTAAGTCTTTTGAGAGAATTGAGCCAGTGAATAACAGAGAAAACACAGGAAAAGGTGTGTCAGTTTGCACCACAATATCGTGCCACAGTTCTAGTGTTCAACTCAGTTGTTAAGCTCCACCGTACTGTTCCCATCTCCGACAAGCTATCCACGACCGTGTCTACGTGCATCAGTCAACTGACAAAGCATGCATTTGAGAGAGGCTGGGCTAACATCTGGTGTGTAGTCGTAAACGAGTTACGACTACAGAGAACGGAGTTTCGAGTGGTCGAAACACCCATATCTGGTATCAGAGCAGAGTGAAATCACGAGAGATTTCCAACCTCTGGTATCACAGCATTGAGAAATCGTTACAGATCTCTCACATCTGGTATTAGAGCCTAGGTGATTATCCGGCTGCAGATCGAGAAGAAAAGCAAGGCTTCAGCTCTCTTCATTCTCTCAGTCCCCGTGTGTCTGCAGCAGAGCCCGAGTTCTCTCCTGGGCTAATCCCTACATTTGGGGCTCAGAGCTTGTGGTCGTGTACACCTTCCTCCATGTTGCGTCTAAGCTCGTCGAAAAATGCCACCGGCAATAGGGGCATTCTGAAGATCGGCGATGGGAGCAAGCCAAAAGCATCAGTGCTCTAGGGTAGCATTTCCCTCCCGTATCTCATGTTCACAAGGAGAAACTACATGACTTGAGCTGCGAAAATGAAGGTGTTCATGCGTGCTTAGGGCGTGTGGAACGCAGTTGTGGATAATGTGGTGAACGAGAGGCAAGATCAAATGGCGCTCACGGTAATCTTCCTCACAGTGCCAGAAGACATGCTGCTCCTAGCGGAGAAGGAGACCGCAAAGGAGGCCTGGAACACCCTGAAGATGATGCATCTCAGTGTCGATCGTGTCAAGCAGGTGTGTGTTCAAAACCTCAAAAGCAAGTTTAAAAACTTGCGGATGAGGGACACCGAACAGATCAATGATTTCGCAATGAGGTTGACGACAATCGTCAGCAAGATACGAGGTATAGGCGAAAAGATAGAAGAGGCTTACATCATGCGGAAGTTTCTTCGTGCCGTGCCCAACAAATTCTCTTCCGTCATCACCACGATTGAGCAATTCAGCGATATAAAAACCATGTCAGTTGAAGAGCTAATTGGTTGCTTGAAGATGCACTAGGAGGGAGAGCGTCGCTACGACAACAGCGATAGAGATGAGGAGCGCTTGCTCCTGACGCACGCAGAGTGGGAGGCTTGATCGTCGAAGAAGGAAGGTGAAGGCTCCTCAGGTGATTCTGGTGGCGGTGGTGGCCATCAATACCGAAGAAGGGACAAGGCAAAAGTAAGATGTTTTAATTGTAATGATTATGGATACTTTACTTTAGAATGCCATAAGTCCAACAAGAAGGAGGTAGCGGAGGCACATCTCGTCGTGGCGGATGCTGACGACAAATCTGCGTTGATGTGAAGACGATGCAACAAGATTAAGAGGGTGATTGTTGAATTAATCTTGTTATATGTGTGTTTTGCTCGAGTGTGTTCGAGTACTCTATGTGTGCGATCATTACGACTAGTCTGTGTGGTTGATACGACGGGTCTGTATGTGGTCGTTAAGACTAGTCTTTGTGTTGTCGTTATGACTAATACTAAAGCTACACCAGGTATTGTAGCTCCGAGTACTTCATGGTTGTAACGCTGTGGTCGATAGTTGATAGTCGATAGTCGTAGTCGGAAGTTGATACTCGTAAGAGTATTGCATGGTCGAAGTGCTGCGGTCGGTGCTCAAACGACCTGCGTGGTTGAAGTACCGCGATCGGTGCTCCAACAACCTGTGTGGTCGAAGTGCCGCGGTCAGTGCTCAGATGACTTGTGTGGTCGAAGTGCTGCAGTCGATGCTTTGACGACCTACGTGGTTGAAGTGACACGGTCAGTGCTCGGACGACCTGTGTGATCGAAGGGCTACGCTTGGAGGACTCGTAGCCTGTGTTTGTGGTCGTAGCGTCTGTCTGTGTAGTCTTAGTGATCGTGGTCATAGTTGTAGCGGTCGTGATCGTGGTCGTAGCGAACCGGTCGTAGCTACACCAAGTACTGTAGATGCCATACTTGGGGAGTATTGTAGACGTCATACTCGATGGCAGACATCGTAGCAATCGCCGCGATCAGAGCGTGATTGACCATTGTGGCGATCGGTATGGGCTGGTCATCAGTAGCGATTGTGCGGCCGATCCAGAGTGATCATCGACGAGTGGTCATGCAATGACGTGGGTATTCAGTCAGTTGGCGAATTGCTCGGTATGGACAGACGTCATGGTAGTCATTGTTAGAGTCGTGTGGAGTGGGTGAGTAACCTGCTGTGAGGCCCAGCTGTGTCTATATATACCCTGTAAGTCTTTTGAAAGAATTGAGAAAACACAGGAAAATGTGCGTCAGTTTGTGCAACAATATCGTGTCTCAGTTTTAGTGTTCAGCTCAGTTGTTAAGTTGCACCCTACCATTCCCATCTTCGACAAACTATCCACGACCGTGTCTATGTGCGCCAGTTCACCGTCAAAGCGTGTGTTTGAGATAGGCTAGGCCAACACCTGGTGTGCAGTCATAAACAAGTTACGATTACAGAAAACAGAGTTTCGAGTGGTCAAAACACCCAACCTGTTTGAGATAGGCTAGGCCAACACCTGGTGTACAGAGCAGAGTGAAATCATAAGAGATTTCCAACCTGTGCTATCACAGCTCTGAGAAATCGTTACATATCTCCCACAGTCCTCTCCCATTTCGCAGCGCCGAATCCTCGCATTTGGTATTTCACCTACCTAACATTGCCGTACTTATGCAGCATGTACTACGGCAGCTTGCTGCAGCTCCCATTCAAGCAGATTTGCGAACGCCGAGCGGTGGTTCTGGGTTCTATTAGCTAGCATCTCTCTGGCATGCGTGCTATACAAGTTTGTGCATGCTCTAGATAGCCAGCGCTTGCTTAATCAAGCCGAATAGTAGAGAGTGGGATAGGTATGTGCATTAATTATTTCGTTAGGGACTTCTATGACAAAAAATTGGTATTTTTGCATCTTTGATATTCGGTTTTGGGTAACTAGGCAACGATTATATACCTGCATTAGATTGCCATGGTAGGCTGATTGTATCTGGCTCTTTGCTTGTTCGACGGAATGGGCATCGTTTGTTGATCTCAGTTGTTTTAACTTAGTGGTCTCCTTAAATGGTGCATTCATTGTTTTTTGTTTTATTAAAGGTGGCTCCGGCTATTGCAAGTATGGCTGGAGGAAGTATGCTGCTCCTTCTGGGCGTTGTGCAACTTCTTTGGTAAGCTGCGGTGATCAGTGGTCAAATCTTAATGGCATATGATGCGAATATATATCATCATGACCAATGTTGATTTAATAATTTCATGATTTGTGTTAATTGAATCCATATATGGATATCATTTATTTGCTATTTCTGCTGGGATCATCATGCAGGAATTTGGTAACATTGAGTCCCCTATGTATGCCAGGCTCACTTCTTCTCTACAATCTACACCAGGTTCTTAAAATCTTTAGCGTCCGCTGTAGGATGTTCATATTTTGTAGTACCGATTAAACATTTCAGCCTTAGCTATCTTGCACAACATAAAACATGCCTTGTCAATATATGACTCTTTTTTTTCTTGAAGGGAATTTTATTGATGATCTGAATTGGCATTCGGTGAATTCAATTAAGACACAAATATGTTTATATTATGATGACTTTGTCTAATTAAGTTGCCTACTGTTATAGTGATTACACCATCTCTTGCTTGAACATGAGCAATCAACATGAATACCCAAGTATTCTAGGATGTGTGTGCTCATTTGTATTGCTGCCTGCACACTTGCAGTTGATGGCACGCGTTTCAAATCTGCTTCTAGCACATGTTGGGTCTCCAAAGTTCTGTGACAGGTTATCTGAGCAACCACGTATTGCTGTGGTGGTGCAGGATATTTTGAATTGATTTTAAGACACAGCATGTTTGAAAATATACACTTAGGGAGGGGGATGGTCATTCTAGATATGCCATGTTTTACATTCTATATAACACCATAATCAGCCAGAGTAATCATGAGCTATAAAGTACTGATCCTTTACTGTATTAGGATATATGATTATGTGTTCAACTTAAAAGTATTGATCTGCTCTGAATTCTGTTATTCAATTATTGACGTCTATGGTAATCTGTTTCACACAAGAAGGAAATTTGAACATCGTGCTTTAGTTCCTTTTCTCTTGGCCGCTGATTTAGCTTGTAGTAACTATGAGCTATAAGTAATAAAGTTTTTTCTGATTAATCATCTAATATCATGCTTAGATTTGAATGTTTGTCATAACATACATTTATTTTTGATATTCTCGCCTTTTTACATGATGCAAGTAAAGCCTTCCACTCAACCAATTATTGTTGTCCTTCCACTCTGCCACTCTGATGGTTAGTGTCTTTAGTTGATCGCACTTTCTATATACAATTGTGTTTGTATGCATGGAGATGGAGTTAGTATGGGTCCTTCTGGTTGGATCTTAGGACCGATACCAATTTCCCACTGGAAGGGCGTTGGTCTGATAGCTACAATTGGGTAGGTGCTTGACTGCAGTTTGTTGCTGTCGAGTCTACTGGGATCCTATAACGTAGTTCTCACAGCGTAGACAAGGTATTGATCATTTGATTAGTAAATTCATGGTTGCTTATGAGATATTTCTTTATTAAGTCCTGAATGAAATTTCCTTGTCTAGAGTTGTTGCTATGCTGTTTGGTTATTGCTGATAAGGAAAACACTTAATGATTTGTATGCAAATAGTTCAGTTTTTCTGACTCTAGGTTGTTAGGATAGGTATGGTTAGTCTTAATTTCTTTCCTTTCAAGGTGCAGCACTTTCAACATTTTTGGTAGGCTACCAAGCACAGGTACACTTCTACTCTTTGGCTATGCATTGTTTACTTGAATAGCGGTTTTCATAATTAGATGGTTTTTAATTTTGCATTCAATGATGCATGAAGGAGCTAGCTTCTGTGGTAATCAAAATAAAGGACATGGGCTTATAGCTATGCGCCTATGTGTTCATCTAGCAGTCTAATTGATATATATCCATCTCATGTGCCACTGCTTTCTGCAGAGTCCGCTATTTGTGGAAGAGGACATCGGCTTGATTCTCCAATGTTGCATTAAGTTGGATTGACAATGCTATCTTCGAGTTGGATCGACAATGAGGTGGTTGCAACAAAGAAGCAGATGGCAGCTTAATGAAAAATTTGAGGTGACTTTTGCATTACATTGTCCAAATGTAACTATTTGATTTTGTATGGTCAGCAATGGATGCCCTTGTTTACTCATTACTCCATTGATAATTTCAAACTTTATGAAGCAAATTCCTCCAACATTCACAATGTTATTCATTATCTTTTGCTGAATAGGTCTGGTTTATGTATGAGCTTTGTCATGTGTTGTCAAAGTTCGATAATGTGAGTAGCTGGCAACAATGCTTGTATTAGCTTTTTCTTCTTTTTTTTTGTATTTGTGTCCATCATATTTCGTAGTGATATTATTTTCCTTACCTAAAATTTTTGCTAATGCATGGCTATCGAATGCCACACTGCACATTCTATTAAAAGTTATGCTTAATTATGCAAGCATATAATTCCTATCCCATCTTTGATAGTGTTTTGTGCTATATGTTTTGCCTAGACGACAAATGGGCACACATTTTATGTTATCTCGTGAAAGTTTGTATCCCCATTGCAACGCAGGGGCGTCTTAATAATTTTCTAGAAATTAAGCATTGCTTTTATATGTTTGCTTGTAGCATAATTTATTATTTTCTTTTTTAAAGCAACTGTGCTCTGCGGACAAAAAAACATTAGGGACTTATTCATGTTATCAATTATTTGAGATCCTTTGCAACATACGTGCATTTAGCTATACTTGATAAATCAACTCCCTTCCTCTCAAACATAGATCTAAAAAGGGCCATCACCTATGTATTAGATAGATAATTCAACCTTTCTTAAGAAAAATCACAAATAAAGTGAATTTCCTTCCTTTCTTTTCCTTTAGGATTATTAGTAGGAAACAAACAACACAAGCGATTGCACAAAAATGAACTTATACCTCATGTTGAGTATTGCATCTTGCACAGATGGAGATCAAGAGCTACCTCTTCGCGCACTCTACAACCACCACACCGTCACCAAGATCTCCCATGTGTCCTCCTGCCACTCCACAGTCCGCACTACCCCGCCTCATCTCCTTGCTGGCCTTCTCCCCCACTTGCCTCCACTTCGGCCTCATTGGCTTTCTTGCCACCGCCTCTTTGTCGCCTGGGCGGCAACTGCCATGCTCGAACGCTGCCCCAACCCCTCAAACTCAAAAGTAATCTTTGTAGGATGTCATGACCATTGCCACTCCTTGAACTATACAATCAGGGTAAGGTCTCATATGGATCTTTCCAAATCTTCAAGTGAGCAAACGACATTCTCCTCATTGGCCCCCTTGTTCATGTCACTGTCCCCATGAAATGCTTGGTACAAGCAAGCACGTTCTCTTAGCAAACCACATATACCCATTTCGATAAACAGGTTGTGGGCATACAAAACTATACTATATCTCTTCAATAAAGTACCTACCCGAAGTGAGGAATGGGTAACCATGAGGGTGGTCTGTCGGCAGTTGACCCTGCATGCTGACGACAATGGTGGTCAACGAGCGCACAATATCTGGGTCTCTACTGTAGCTCGTGTAGCATCTCCCCCACCTCGGATCCCTACAAACCTATCCATCATGTACCCGACCAAAGCACATCAAGGAGATCCCAAGCAAACACCACCAGCTAATCCGGAAGGTTTGTTGGATTTTACTCACGGCAACGTAGGGCGCGAAGGTTTAGTGGTTACCGGTGGCCCAAACCTCGAGCGCTATCACCTCGCCGATCTTATGAATGAGCTCCGCATCCTTGGGAGGTCAACAATACATGATTGGTCAAACTAACCAAACATCATAAGGACAAGTACAGCGAGGTGGTCAATGAGTGTCACATGATTTGGTATCTAGAGGCGCCGATGCCGACATTGTGGGGGAAGATGGTGGTGCCAAAGACATTGTTGTGGCTGTGGACGGCGTCGGTGCCATAGAGGATGGGGACGGCGCGGTGGGAGGAGAGCGCGAGGCGCTGATGTTGTAGACCATGCGAGCCAGTCCGCAATGGATGAGGCGCCGTCACGGGGGTGTTGCCGGCGCTGAGCTCCACGATTACGTGGGGCGACATGACGGTTTGCTCGATCTGGGCTATCTACGCCGCCTTCTCCTGCAGCATCATGCGGCCCAGCAAGTCACACACCCGCGCCTCCATCCACGCCAACACGTCCTTGTACAGCGGTGCCTTGCCTTGCGCTGCCATGCAGATGAGCACAAGGAGAGGAGAAGCAGAGATAGCTGTGGATTAGACTCGCCAGAGAAACGAGGTGCGCTGTCTCGACTCTCAGGCAGTGGGATGTTTGCTCGTACCAATGTGGTTACATACGAATCATTTTTTTGAGAACGAGGGAAGGGAAAAGAACTACTACTCTTCCCGTCAAAAAAAAAAGAACTACTACTCGCCAACTCCTTTTTTAAGGTAATAGTGATAATTGTACATTTATTACCTACCATTAGTGCTATAGCAGCATAAGTCTTCTTTGCTACCGAGCGGATTCATTCAGGTGTCTTCAGTGGCACAACAGATCGATATTTGCACCTTGGTCCTCCCAACATAAATTTAGATCTCATGAGATCAAAAAAAAAGACTAGATAACCATGAGAAGAATCTTGCAACGAAGGTGAAGCTCGTAGGTCTCGGCTACAGCTGGAAATGCAGTTCAGCATCGATAGTGCACCAGCAACTACAACTACCTACAAGACCAGCAACTACAACTATCTACAAGTCACACATACCAGTTACCAAATGCTCCAGATTGAGATGTTGCAACGATCAACATTAACAGCTACGAATTTAAAATAGCACGTTCTGATATAAAGAGTTTAGAGCTAGTTACACTGAGCAAATGTCATATTTTTGTGAAAGTATATCAGTGGACAAATGATGTACTAGTTTATGCCTTCTAGGAACAAGGGAGCAAATCCCCATGAATTATGTCATGAAAAAAAGGAGTGCTACAAGAATACACGCCAGACTCCAAGACTCAAGATATCAATTGGTAATGACTTATTTGCCTTACATGCTTGATCATTGGTCCATAAATGAAAGAAAGCATTTACATACTTTTTTTTGTTACTTACCTCAAACTGATGTGTCTGCACCAAGCCACCCAAAAAAATAAAACTCAAAATGGCTTTTGATACGCCACTACAACCATGATACTTTTCTGCTGTCCTCTGTTGAGTACTCGTTTGCTTATGAATGCAAAGTACGTACGCTGATGAGAACAGCAATTTATAATGCCGATCCCTGAAGTAGCTCTGGTTTATCTGTTCTTCCTTTCATCTGGTGCCCTCAAGAGTGTGGTGAATGGCGGTTGTTCGCGCCAGAACTAGGGTAGTCGCTGAGCTCCACCCCTATACCTCCACTGTGGACGAATTCTGTCTCCTCATCTTGGATAGTCTGAATGTTCCAAAGATTTTTCAAGTCAGTGGTGTACTAAATGAAACAGTATGAACAAAAAAGATGCGGTTTTTGGATGTTTATGTGGATGGTGGCCTAGATCTTATACATAACAAATAGTAACACAACAGAAAAGGTTTTCAAATTTCCTTTCAATCTGGTGCATATATGATCTATAAAATCACATAAAAAAATGACTCATGTATTGAGAATTCAATGACAGGTATGCATAACGATATACATACTGCAAACAAAGTTAGGAGAAATTAGAACCGACAAAAAGAACAAGTATGTAACATCTCTTTGATTAGATTGAGCATAAAAGAGACAGAAAGCGCATATGATGCATGATCTGAGTTCCGACAACCAAAAAATCTGAATCACCAGAGTTGTTGCATTGGAGGTTGGAGTTGCTTTACTTTCCTGCAGCATTCTTAAACCTATTGCATGGTAAGACAAATGCCCGCAATTAACAAGAGAACAAGATCCATATTCAATATGGAAGAGAACAGAGCTTGAGAAGACTACCGTGGAGAGGTTCAGTACTTGATACATGAATGAGACAGCATAAGACGAAAATCACCATGGTTATATACAGTGGAGATAATTTCTTCATCCCCATCCCACTTTTCTTGTGCAGATATAACTACTCTAATTTCTATGATGGCTTTATAGGGCAGTGAATCCTGTGCTCGTTTATAGCAGCTTATCCTGGAATAAAAAAAAATGTTGGTTCAAAATTGTCCACGATGATGTGTAGCCCATCGATCAAAAGTCTTAACTCTTCCCTTTACTTTTGGAGTGCTTCATTAAAGCAGCATGAAAATTTTTCTTGAAAGTGAAGTAAGCGAACATTTTTCAACTGAGACAACAGAACATTGTGCACACATTACATGCCTCTATGACAGTTCAAAAGGAACTTTCTTTTATAGCAAGATAGCAGGTATTATTTTTTAAGAAAAAGAAAAGAAAACTAAGCATACAAACCACATTTCAAAGTTACTTTTCTTGGGTGATGTAACTCTCATAAGTGATTTCAGTATGAGTGCAGGCTCTTCGTGCTTGGTAGAAGGAACAAGGAAGTATAAACATTTGCTCCGGCAAGAAAATGAAATGCAAGCAAATTATATATGTAGCATCTAAAGCATCATAGCACATAGCAAGATCCAAGAAGATATCAAACAAATGGCAAGACAGAAGGCTTGACAGCTATTATTGGCAGAGAAATCATAAAATCTTCTGTCCAAGAAAACAAAAGAAAAGAAATGAAATGATAAACTTAGAAGACGTAAAACTTCATTGGAAATTATAGGCATTTCAATGAAAGGAGAAGAAAGAAGGGAGCTGTGATGATTCTTGGATCTTTACGGGGTAAACACCGTTAGGAGGACAGCCGGGCAGTATCGGCTTGATTAGGGTGAGACTTAAGAAAAGAAAGATAGACATAAACAAGAATGAAGTCTTGTTTCTTTCTTCTTCTTGCTTAATAAAATGAGATACACTCCTATCTTTATATAAATTGGATGACTTAATATCTAAGGAATTTATATATAGTATGATGGAAATATATTATCCTAACCAATCTAATTTTATCTCTAAGGAATCTAATCCAACCAAATCGGTGGCTGCCATGTGAACAGTAAACACATATCACTGTTTGCGTGAACAGTACCCTGCATATGACAACTTCTCCCTTCTCAATGAGCAACTTGTCCTCGAGTTACAAGGCAATGGCATGACTGCAGCCTTAGGAGATTCCACGTCGATGAGAGGATATGAACTTGATGCCACATTATGTGAGAGAAGATGAGCCAGACCTCGATGACAATGGATGGTGATGGCATGGGCACTTCAGCATGGCTCGATGTATAGGAAGATGCCCGCGATGTAGGTGACTGGATCGGGGCAGCCAAGTATCTTCTGCCTCCCTGGAGTGCAACTATGGTGGGAGAGATGCAACGATGTCATGATCCCACCTAAGGCACTCAACATGCTCCATAACTTTGAAGGCATGGACTCGACCAGCGGCATAGAGGTAGTGGCCGTAGGATGGCAATAGCCTTCTTTTTCTATGGTGGAGTCACTGGTCGTGTAGCCAAAGGCAACGTTGCCAATGTAGCTTCACTTGGAGCTTCATTCTTTTTGTCCCTCGCTGCCATTATGTTCTTCAACATGTTCTCTACATTCTTGAGTCCAATGAGGATTTCTTATAGCCAGTAATAATCTTGCCACATATTAACTTGACAGTAGAAGCCATGGTGTAGCTCTGATCCCAAATGTAATGATCCTTAGATCATTATGGGGTAAACACCATCAAAATGACAACCGACCGGTGTCAGCTTGATTGGGAGAGACTTTAGAGGAGGAAAATAGACATTAACGGGGATGAACTCTTATTTCCTTCTTCTTGCTTAATAAAATAATGCACACTCTCATTCTTATATAGATTGGATGGTTTGACCTATAAGGAATTATTTTTAAGACTATGAAAATAGATTATCCTAACCAATCTAATCTTATCTCTAAGAAAAGTAATCCAACAAAATCAGTGGCTATCATATAAACAGTAACCGTGTAGTACTGTTTGTGTGAACAGTACCGCTGCCCATGACAGGAGGTGTACCACACAATTCACTGGTTTATGACATGGTGGATGCGATGCTGGAATTTCTTTTCTTCGTAATTAAGAGACTTGGTTGGTCAGACAACCATTACCAGTATTTCTTACCCGGATGCCAGCAGCGTGGGCTGCAGCCTGCAGGTAAAGTTAAGTTTGGATAGCTAGTGGATTCACCACTAAGCTTGCAGCAAGCTAACGTCTTCTCTGAAAAAGTAAAACTCTTACCTAAATCAAAATCTCCACAACAAAAGGACACGGACGATGCAAAAGACCTACCAACATCTTAAATTTAACTAATTAATTTGTTCATATCATAAGAAGTCACAGAAAGATTAACTTCCAAATCCAAACTGATTTTTTTCCAAGGATCTAAAAAGCTTCAAATAAGCACTGCTTATTACTATTGGGCATAAATGATAGGCCAGCATTGGCAATTCACATGTTTTTATGATGTATATACACAATCATTTGCTGCAATTCAAAAGCACCGATAGTCTCAGTCATATGTCCAGTATTTATATGCAAGGTAAATGGAAAATCAACTTAGCACTTTCTATGAAAAGAATAAGTTAACAGAGAGAGTTAGGATATGTAGGCACATTAGGTGGACTGAATAACAAACTGTCACACAATAGTACAGAAGGACGGATGCGCAACTAAAGAAAATAAAAAAGACGAAAGAAGGAAGGGCATCTACTCTCTATTCGGTGACTACTAACGTTTTGTTAACACTTAACTACAAGTTGGAGACCACAAATATTTTATAAATCATACATCCTAATACGGGCCATCTGATCTTCTCGATATAGAATTAAGATACTCATGTATAGCCTCTTAAATTGTAGCGATTCTTTGTTACCAATACAAAAACGAGTACTTTTTAACTCACGAGATCACACACGCTGGACTCACGACCACCAAGCGAAACCCTATCATACTCATAATTCTCAACGGAAAGGTTGAGCGATCTTGATTATCGATGTACTTACAATTACCCCTCAAGATGGTTCAACCATAAGCAATCCACTATTTCAATCTATTATCAAAATATTTGGTCAATTTTTACAAGAGGAGACGCCAGATATTTATTGTGCCCTCCCCACATGATGCGCACGGCCTAGGGCGCTGACTTGATTTGTCTAAAGGAATCGACTTAAAAACTCCATCTATTAACTCGGACCCACAAACTTCTAAACTTGGTTTGGACTAGTAGCAAAACAAATTTACAAGGTTAAAACTTGGGTTTGGATATTTTTGTGTTTTTCGGTTTTCTTGGACTTTACTAAATAAATACAACAATAAAATTAATCTAAAAGTTAGGGTAAATAATCATACCGAGAAAACTGTGCTCTGATACTAAGATGATACGGAGCCGCTCGATCTTCTCGACGTAGGATCAAAATACTCACGTATAGCCCCTCGAATTGTAGTAATCCTCCATTGCCAATACAATAACAAACAATCTTTAACTTGCGAGAGCACACGCGTTGGACTTCACGACCACTAAGCAAAGCCCTATCACACTTCTAATTCCTAGCAGAAAGGTTGAACAATCTTGATTATCAATGTACTCCCAGTTCCCCTCAAGATGGTTTATTCATCATGGAAGAACGAAGCAATATATTATTTCAATCTATTATAAAAAAAATATCTGGTCTATGTTTACAAGAGGAGACACTAGGTATTTATGACGCCCTCCCTGCATGATGCACATGGCCTAGGGCCGGCTGACTTGATTTGTCACAAGGAACAGACTTAATAACTCCATCTATTAACTTGTACTCACAACTCCAAAACTTGGTTTGGACTAGTAGGGCACTTCCAATGGTCCTACGTAAGCAGTGCCTATAGCATTAATTAGTATACCATATAGGATTAGTACTAAGATGGATGGAATATTAATGAAGGAAGAGAGGGAAGTAGTATCATGCAAGATATTGCTTAAGCACGCAATCCAACACAAAGACATTAGCTTAGACATCTATTGGGGAGAAAAGTGATGTCTACCACATTACAAAGTGTGTCACTGCATTAAACGGTGCATTAGGAAGGGAATTGAAAATAAATATTAAATCACAATATTGATTAATGATATATATTATGCATTGGAATAATGATATCTAACCAGATATCTATATGAGATAGCAATCTATAGACATTACTATATACTCACCATTGAAAATGTCACGTAGGCCGTGGTGACCCCACGTGTATTGCCTTCGGTTTTTGAGGAGTTCTCCTGTACACTGATCGGTTCTTGAGATTCTCCACAAAAACTAGAATTCTGTTTTGAAAGGCATGGTATGGCGTGATTCGATCTGAGCCTCCTAACGGTGTGGGCTTTCGTGCACGTCTCCCTTGAGTAGTCATACGGGCTAGTTCCTCCTAAGCTTGTGGCCGCTTGGGCTTTCCTTCCTTCAACTTGGACTGCACGGCTGGTCTCCCTCTTGGCCACATGGATGTCTTCCCTTGCTTACAAGCTAAAGCGTGGATGTTCATATCATCATCCCCTTTTTCACGAAAAGCCATCCTCACCTTTGGATAACCTAGAAGTGTACTAATAAAAAGAACAATATGTATGCATGATATATATATCTATCGTTCATACTTCTCCTATTTAGCATATCATGTACATCTAAAGGTGTAATAAACAAGAAGAACAACATATATGCATTATATTTATATATATATATATATATATATATATATATATATATATATATATATATATATATATATATATATATATATATATATATATATATATATATATATATATATATATATATATAGAGGAAAATTACATAAGGCACCTTGGTGCCTAGGCACCCACATCAAGAACCGTCCGATACACGTGTATGATTGATAATTTTTTTGAGTTTGGGTATGGAAATGTTTTATACCCTTGATATATTTATGGTAAGTAAGTTTTGAACTCAGTTCAAATTAGTTTGAACTACTTTTGAGTTCAATGCGACTACAGTGAGTATATACTATAAAAATAGTTCAAACTAATTAAACTGAAGTTGAATTTAATTTTTTTCGGAGTTTGACATCTCAAATATACTTTTTATGGGTATATGAAGATACCCACATCAAACGTTATAATCTCAAAGCAAATCAACGGGTATTGATATGGGTGCCTAGGCACCAAGGTGCATGAAACACTCGTCATATACATACATACATACATACATACATACATACATACATACATACATACATACATACATACATACATACATACATACATACATACATACATACATACATACATACATACATACATACATACATACATACATACATACATACATACATACATACATACATACATACATACATACATACATACATACATACATACATACATACATACATACATACATACATACATACATACATACATACATACATACATACATACATACATACATACATACATACATACATACATACATACATACATACATACATACATACATACATACATACATACATACATACATACATACATACATACATACATACATACATACATACATACATACATACATACATACATACATACATACATACATACATACATACATACATACATACATACATACATACATACATACATACATACATACATACATACATACATACATACATACATATATATATATATATATATATATATAGTCAATTATTGTGTCATTCTCGTTGTTTTGCATAAACCAATTAGTGCAACAGCAACTATAATATGTATATATTGCAATATTATATTTCACATTATTCTCCCTCCCATGGAAAAGTTGTTCTTGACTTTTCTAAGTATATGGACAAGTCATTAATGGACAGAACCAAACTAAGTTGTTCAAATATGGGAAGAAATTTTTTAGTGTTTTCCATGCTTCAATTGTGCTACTCTGATTATTTGTACATGCTTATACAATAAATAATGAATGAGTAGGCTTAAGAAATCTTTTAAAATAGCAAACACTATTGTTGAAACTCATCTCATTGTGATTACGATAGGGCATAAAAGATTGCTTATCCAAAACATGCAATTTCAATGCAGCAAACTCATCACATGTAATGCATATTCGATAAACATAGAACTTGTTATCTACACCATAATATCCAATCAAATTGAACTTATATATGTAGACATAAGTACTAACTAGTGATTTTAAACATAAAATTTTAGCAACATTCGTAATCACACTAGATAGCTCTCTAGAATCATTAAACGTGATATAGTACAAAGAAATATTAGGAGATATTCTAGTAAGAACTTCCTTATATGTAATCAATTCCACATTATGTAAATTAAGTTTAGAAAATTTAGAACATGAAATTTCCATTTGAACACATGAGATCTCATATTATTACCTTTATCATCATTCTCAGTTGATGTAGATGCTGTAGGTATCAAATCATCATGATGTATCTACGGGGCAGCAAATTCTTCATCTTCATTCGTGGTTATCTTCATATCTTTTGCTACTAATAGTGCTGGTTGTTGAATGTTTAACTCCTTGTATTCAATGTCAACCTGTACAATGTAAAAAACAAAACTATAAGTAGATATTAATGTGTTAGTTTCAGAATCAACCTTACTTTGTCTATCATCTACTGTTAGTTTCAGAATCAACCTTACTTTGTCTATCATCTACTTCTCTCTCTTTTTGATGTATCTTTCTCACACTCAATTTGGATGTTCTCAACCTTACATATGGTGGAATCATATAACTCAATCTTTTTTATTATTAATTCAATTTGATTATGTGGCTCTCATCCTCACATGGGTTTTGATACTTCTCAAGTATTGTTTGTAGCATCAGGACAACACTACATGTGCTCTTGACTGAAGGAAAAGTCCCATATTCGGTCATCTTCTCATGTGTTACACTAGTAGAGCCATAAGAACGGAAGGGTTGGCTCATATGGAACCATGGTGCATGACTCTCTTTAACTCTCTTCTCCTCACTCAATAGCACAATTCACAAGATCATGCACACTAATAAAAAAATTTATGTGGTAGTGCAATGGCGATCTTACAATTTAAGCCTTCTTTAAGTATGTCTTCTCACTTAATAGACTAGTGATACCAGCACGACGCAATGCACTTTGCAGCTCAAAATAGTAATCTTGAATAGTATTCCCTTGTGTGATGCTCTCCAGATGGTGAAGCAATTCTCGCGCATAATAAGATGGTACAAACTTGCTCCTTATGAATGCCTTTAAATCTAACCAAGATTTAATGAGTTATTTTCTAAATAGTTGTTGCCACCAACTATAAGCATAGTCTTCAAATTCCCTAGTAGCATGCATCACCTCTTGGGCTTTGGAAAGTTTCTAAAATCTAAACACTTTCTCCATTCAACATTCCCACTTAAGATACTCCTCTTGATCATTATTTACATAGAAAGGAACAAAGTTATCTTTTTCTTGTTGTGGATGAAATGCCCACACAACATCATTCACGATGTTCGTATGTAACACGTTCATCTATTGATTGAATTCAATGCAAAGATCCTGCATTGTAGTGGTGCCAGTTATAAATTCTTGTTGCAATGTGCATCTCAATGTCTAATATTGGAAGTGATTCACCGGAGGCATTAAAGTCAACATTATATTCCTCACCATAGTTATCTTCTCCACTTGACATTGTTACATTGTGCAAAAAATACAAGATAGCAAGAATATATATGGATGATTAATAAAATCCACTCAATCTCTCTCTCTCTCTTCTCTTTCAAGTAAAGTTCTTACCCTTCTGAATTTAATTAATACTCTTACCCTTCTGAATTTAATTAATACCAATAAAAACTTATATTTGGTAGAAGTTACAATCAGTAATATGATGATCAAGCAAATTTAAGAGTGTATATGAATCGCACAACAACGATTATTTAGTGGAGTTTGGTATGAAAGTGTATATCCTATGCAATCTGAAATTCTTGATGTTGTAAAGTTAAGTAATAATCTAGACTAAAATATTTCGCCTAAGTACTGATCTAATTGGTTTAAGTGAAGTATATGAACACACACGTAAAGATTAATGTGACTCAATGCAAACAAAAGAATGAGCTAAATAGAGGCGATCTGACATTGAGGATTAATTATATCGTTTTGCATCAAGTATTAGGAGAGACGCTAGCCAATTATAATAAGATGAATGTAAAGGCACAAGATTGCTCAAAAAAAATTAAATATACAATCTGAAATATGGACTAGTGAAAGCATCTAGGCCCCTAAAAATGATTTTGGTAATTAATGAAATTATGCGAATATGGGACTAACGTGTTTTGTGAGCTTGAGAAGGGTTAGTCCACACATGAGCGACAAGATGCAAGCCAAAGGATACGTGTGAAGATCAAATTGACTCAAGACAAAGGTATTCTTAGAATAGGACACCTTTTGAATTTTACCGGTCTTAGGTGAATGGTGGAAGACCGGATTTTAGGTTAAATGATCGTACCATCAAGAGGGATCTTGGTTAATAACTCGATAGCATATATCTAGTGCCATTTGGATTATCTTGTTAAGCTTGCATTCATGAAAATCCGATTCAAAAATCAAGCTTGTGCTCTGTCTGGAAAAGCGGTAGTACCGCACATTACAACGTCGGTACTACCGGCTAGCGGTAGTACCGTGCTCAGATGCGGTAGTACCGCAGAGCGGTAGCTCCGTTTTTGGAGCGGAACGCTTTTTCCAGAGAGTACCTCTCGAACTCAGTTGGAGCTTGGCGAAACGGAAGTACCGGACGTTTCAACGACGGTACTACCGCTGCGAGCGGTAGTACCGCATTTTCGAGCGGTATTCCGAGTCCGAAGAACCGGAGGATGAGCGGCATGCTTTTTCCAGAGAGTGCCTCCAGTTGATCTCGGATTTTAACCAGAATGGAAGTACCGGCATTTACAACGTCGGTACTACCGCATGAAGCGGTAGTACCGCATTCAGAGCGGTACTTCCGGAGTCCGGTTGATCCGAAGCTCAAGCGGTACGTAATTTCCAGAGAGCGGCATTTTGAGGACCCTTCGGAGTTTGGCCATAGCGGTAGTGCCGCGACGCTGCGAACTACCGGAGAGCGGTAGTACCGCAAAGTTCAACGGCGGTAGTACCGCGCCGCCAAATCCAACGGTCACTGTGCTCGTCTGACAGAGCCGTTCTGACGCAAGATTTGGGAGCGGTAGTACCGGCCCCAGAAGGGCGGTAGTACCGCTCATCCTGATTTTTGCGGGAAACTTGTGCCAAACGGCTAGTTTGGTTGGTGGAGGCTATAAATACCTCCACCACTGCACAAGGGCAATTGTGAGTGACTCATTGCACATTTCTTAAGCCCTAGAGCATTCACTACACCTCAATTCTTTCTTTGCACATCAAAGTGAGGTGGTTGAGCATTTAGTGCTAGATTTAAATTGCAAATCCATTTGGCACTAGGTTTGCATTCAAGTGAACACCGGGATTTATTACTCTTAGTGCTTGCCGGCACTTGGACGATCCGGTGGAAGTTGGCTCGGTGATCTTCTCAAGAAGATTGTGAGAAGACCGGCATATTGTGAAGGTTGGAGCTCGCCTACCGGAGTGGGAAGAGCTACACTAGTGATCGAGGTGCTTGGCTCAATTCGTGGAGCCGGTCCGATACGTCCGGGCTTACCTCAACGTGGACTAGGGGAAACCGGCAAGTTTCCGATTAGCACGGTAAAAACATCGGTCGTGTCTCTTGTCTCTTTAGCTCTTGTTCATTTGCTTCATTGTGATCATTTATTTGTTTAGAGCTAAGTTGTTAACTAGAATTGTATTGGATTAATTGCTTTACATCTTTGTCTCTTAAAATTGTGAAGAATTAATCTAGTAAACAAGAAAAATTTAAAAACCTCCTATTCACCCCCCCTCTAGTCGGTATCCTTGATCCTACAAGTGGTATCAGAGCTTGGTCTCTCACATTTAGACTTAACCGTCTAGAGAGAAAAGGATGGCTAGTGAGGGGATTGCGGTAGGAAAGACACCTCTATTTGATGGCTCAAATTATGCTTATTGGAAGATTAGAATGTCAATTTATTTAAAGGCCATGAGTCCTAATATTTGGAAAATCGTAAATGATGGTTACGTCATGTCACTTGATCCCGACAACCCAACGGAACAAGATGGGCGTAACACTCATTTAGATGCCCAAGCCATGAATGCTCTCTTTGGAGCCTTAAACGCGATGAATTCAATAGAGTGAGCAATCTTGAGACGGCTCACGCTATTTGGACCACCCTCTCGGAAATTCACGAAGGGACATCCACGGTTAAGGAAGCAAAATTGCATCGCTTAGGATTAAGTATGAGACATTCATAATGTTGCCCCATGAGGACATCAATGAGATGTACACACGGCTAAACAACATTGTGAATGAGCTCAAAGGCCTTGGAACTAACCTCTCCGATCTTGATATTGTGAGAAAGATGCTTAGGCACTACTGGAGAAGTATGAGATGTTGGTGACACTCTTCCTCAACTCACCTGAGCTAGCAAGAATGACGCCAACACAACTCTTGGGCAACTTAATTACCAATGAGTTATACAAGAAGGACAAGGAGGAACTTTTGGAGCAATCCACCTCCAAAGGAAAGAAGATCACCGCCTTCAAGGCAAAGGCGGTGGCAAGTGAAGAGTCCGAAGATGAAGAAGAATACTCCAAAGAAGAACTTGCCCTCCTTGTGAGAAGGATGAACAAGTTCATGAGAAGACGCTCAAATCGAGGAGGAGGCTATGATAAAGGCAAGAAGTGGCAATCATCCTCCAAAAACAAGTATAGCAACATCCGTTGCTATGAGTGCGATGAGAAGGGGCATATAGCTTCTCAATGTCCCACAAAGAAGGATGACAAGGAGAAGTCATCCAAGAAGAAAGGCTATCAAGGCAAGAAGAAGCTTTTCAAGAAGCTCCACAAAGACGGCAAAAATGAAGCCCACATTGGTGAGTGGGATTCCGATGCGGAATACTCCGATTCCGATTCTAGCGAGGATGAGTCTCCTAAGAAGAAGGGACTTGTCGGCATCGCCATCAAGGAAGCTCCATCGCTTTTCTCCACTCCCACATGTCTTATGGCAAAAGGGGAAAAGGTAAAAACTCTAGATGACGATGAACCCTCCTATGATGATTTGATGGACATGTTAGTAGAACTAAATGAATTTCTTGGAAAAGAAAAGTCAAAATTCAAGGTCTTGAAGAGGGAGCACATAACTCTTCAAAAATCCTATGAGGAGCTAAAGGAAGCTCATGACTTGCTTCTCCAAGAAAATAAAAAGAAGTCTAGTGCTAGTATTGGTATAACTTGCAATATTTTGAATGAGATGCCTAGTGTAGAAAAAGTAACATCTAGCATGTCAACCTCTTGTGATGATTTACTTTCTATGCCATGTTCTTCTAAGATTGATTCATCTAATGCTTTATCTCATGATCATGATGATATGCTAGTAGGTGAAAATAAAATTTAAGAGAACAAGTTCTAAAATTGAATAAAAGTTTGGAAAGAGCATACAAGGGAAAAGACACCCTTGATAAGTTGTTAAGCGGGCAAAGATGCTCTTTTAACAAGGAAGGACTTGGGTACATTCCCAAGAAAGGTAAGAAACCGACATATAGACCTCCAAGGTTTGTAAATGAGAATGGTAAATATTGTACTAGATGCCGCAATATAGGACATATGGTAAATGATTGTTCTAGAAATAATGTGCATTCCATTGGCTTGTATGATTCTTGCTATATGCTTAAAAAATCTAAAAATGGAAATGTAATTGCTCATTTTATTGGCACCTCGATTTTGGGTGCTAAAAGGAAATCCATTTGGGTGCCCAAAACCTTGGTTACTAACCTCCAAGGACCCAAACAAATTTGGGTACCTAAAAAGGCTTGATTTTCTTTTGTAGGTAAATTACAAAACCGGTGGAAGGCATTGGGTGTTGGATAGCGGTTGCACCCAACACATGACCGAAGACCGGAAGATGTTCACTACCTTTGAGAGTGGAAGCAATGACAAGATCACATTTGGTGATAATAGCAAAGGAAAGGTATTGGGTTTGGGTAAAATTGCTATCTCAAACGACCTTTCAATTTCTAATGTATCTCTAGTTGAAACATTAAATTTTAATTTGCTATCCGTTGCTCAATTATGTGATCTAGGCTTAACATGCTCATTCTCAAAAGAAAATGTTGTAATCTCAAAAGATAATAATAATGAACTTGTTTTCAAAGGTTTTAGATTTGGAAATCTTTATTTAGTAGATTTCACTTCAAATGATGCATGCTTAAAAGCTTGTTTAATTGCAAAAACTTCTTTGGGTTGGCTATGGCATAGGAGACTAGATCATGTGGGTATGGTTCAACTTAAAAAGCTTTTCAAACATGATCTAGTAATTGGCTTGAAAGATGTGAAGTTTGAGAAAAATCGACTTTGTAGTGCTTGTCAAGCCGGAAAACAAGTCACTAGTTCTCACCCTTCCAAAAGTATCATGTCAACCTCTAGGCCATTGGAGCTCTTACACATGGATTTGTTTGGGCCAACAACCTATAAGAGCATCGGAGGAAATAGCTATTATTTAGTCATTGTGGATGATCACTCTAGATACACATGGGTCTTCTTCCTAAATGACAAGAGTGAAACCTCCGGGATTTTCAAAAGTTTTTCAAAAAGGGCCCAAAATGAATTTGATTTTAAAATAAGGAAAATAAGAAGTGACAATGGTTCCGAGTTCAAGAACACAAAAGTTGAAGATTTTTGTGATGAACTTGGAATAAAGCACGAACTTTCCACAACCTACACTCCGGAGCAAAATGGAGTTGTAGAAAGGAAAAATCGCACATTAATTGAAATGGCTAGGACAATGCTTGATGAATATAATACTTCCGACAAATTTTGGGCGGAAGCAATCAACACCGCTTGTCATGCCATAAATCGCCTTTATTTACATCGACTTTTGAAAAAGGCTTCCTATGAGCTTCTTGTTGGAAGAAAACCGAACATCTCTTACTTTAGAGTATTTGGATGCAAATGCTATATTCTAAGAAAGGGTGTTCGGCTCTCTAAATTTCAAAGTCGTTGTAATGAAGGTTTCCTATTAGGTTATTCTTCAAATAGTAAAGCATATAGAGTTTATAACAAAAACTCGGGTTTAGTTGAAGAATCATGTGATGTACAATTTGATGAGACTAATGGCTCTCAAGAAGAGCAAGAAAACTTGGATGATGTAGGTAATGAAGGCTTGCGCAAAGCTATGGAAAACATGCAAATTGGAGACATCAAGCTAAAGGAAGATCCATCTTCACCAAGCTCATCAAAGCAAGTAGAGCCTCCCACATCGTCTACTCCAAGTAATATACAAGTCATCGAAGATGAACAAAAGGATCAACAACAAAACAACTTCAAAATTCATAATGCGACTGCCAAGGATCATCCAATAGATCAAATATTGGGTGATGTGAGTAAGGGTGTTCAAACTCGCTCTAGAGTAGCTTCATTTTGTGAACATTACTCTTTTGTTTCTTCTCTTGAGCCTAAACTTGTAGATGAGGCTCTAGATGATCCGGATTGGGTAAATGCCATGCATGAAGAATTAAACAACTTCGCTCAAAATGACGTATGAACCTTAGTGGAAAGACCCGAAGAGCACAATGTGATTGGGACCAAATGGGTCTTCCGAAACAAACAAGATGAGAATGGCATTGTGGTAAGAAACAAGGCAAGGTTAGTAGCTCAAGGCTATACTCAAGTCGAAGGGTTAGACTATGATGAAATATTTGCACCCGTTGCTAGACTTGAGTCAATTAGAATCTTGCTTGCCTTTGCATCTAGCTTTGATATTAAATTATTTCAAATGGATGTTAAAAGTGCTTTCTTAAATGGAACAATCTCCGAACTTGTATTTGTTGAACAACCTCCGGGGTTCGAAGATCCTAAATGTCCTAACCATGTTTATAAACTTTCAAAGGCATTGTATGGTTTAAAACAAGCTCCTAGAGCTTGGTATGAACGCCTTAGAAATTTCCTTGTCTCGAAAGGATTTAAAATTGGTAAGGTAGATACAACCCTATTCACAAAAATCATTGGTGATGATTTCTTTGTTTGCCAAATTTATGTTGATGACATTATATTTGGTTCAACTAACCAAGATTTTTGCGAAGAATTTGGTGATATGATGTCTAGGGAGTTTGAGATGCCCATGATAGGAGAATTGAGCTACTTTCTTGGACTCCAAATCAAGCAACACAAAGATGGGACATTTGTTAGCCAAACAAAGTATACTAAAGATCTTTTCAAGAAATTTGGCATGGAAGATGCAAAACCCATCAAAACACCAATGGCAACCAACGGGCATCTAGACCTCGACGAAGGAGGTAAGTCGGTAGATTCAAAGCTTTATAGGTCCATGATTGGGAGTTTGCTTTATCTTACCGCATCTAGGCCCGATATCATGTTTAGTGTATGCATGTGTGCTCGCCAAGCTTCACCAAAAGAGTGTCATTTAAAAGCCAGAAGAGAATCTTGAGATATTTGAAACATTCCCCAAATATAGGGCTTTGGTATCCCAAAGGTGCTAAATTCGATTTGATGGGATATTCGGATTCGATTATGCGGGTTGCAAAGTGGATAGAAAAAGCACCTCGGAAGTTGTCAATTTCTAGGTAGATCCCTAGTGTCTTGGTCCTCAAAGAAACAAAACTCCGTAGCACTCTCAACCGCCAAGCCGAATATGTTTCCACGGAGTTATTGTGCTCAACTATTATGGATGAGGCAAACATTGTTGGATTATGGAATAAACTTTGATAAAGTGCCTTTATTGTGTGACAATGAAAGTGCTGTGAAAATATCCAATAACCCAGTCCAACACTCAAGAACCAAGCATATAGATATACGCCACCACTTCTTGAGAGACCATGTTAGTAAGGGAGATATTTGCATTAGCCACATCCGGACCGAAGACCAATTAGCGGATATATTCACCAAGCCATTAGATGAGAATCGTTTTTGCAAGCTTAGGAATGAATTAAATGTTTTGGATTACTCAAATGTTGCATAAATTTATGGTAAATTTAAATGCATGCTCTTTGAGGAAGCTTGAAAGGTTGTTTGAAATTATGTTTTTATGCAAAGGGTTTTGATTTATAAAAGGTAAAATGCAAAAGTATTTGAATATAATAATTTGTTCTATTTAATGCATAATGACCCTTAAAGACTTTAGTTGAATGCAAAAACTAGGGATCATTTGCATCTATAGTCCTAAAGTTCAAATTCTGTGAAGTCTCAGAAAATGCGGAACTACCGCTGCCTTCTGCGGTACTTCCGGGGAACGGTACTTCCGTCCGAGGAAGCGGTACTACCGCGTGGCGGTACTACCGGCCGCATCTGCGGTACTACCGGACCTGCATTTGAGGGAGAGCAACCGCCTGAGCCTTGTGTTTTCTCTGTTGGCCCCACTTCCTCTCTTCGGTACTTCCGTTCCTCTTCCGCCCGAGCCCGTACACCTCCTCTCCTCGTTCTCTCTCTCTCATGAAAAACACCCAAAACCGCACCACATTACTTCGAATCCAGGGGTGATTTCTTCACTTCTTCAACTCAAATCTTTTCCCCAGGGTTCAACTCCTCCGATTCTTAAGGTATTTCGAATCAAAAATTATCTTTTTGATCTTCTTTTAAACCCTAGGTCTTGTATAAGTTCGAATTTGAAATAAAGTCCTTTTTGCTGTTCAAATCCAGGAAAATTTGGGTATAATTGGTGTTTGAGGGTGTATATGAACACATTCCATGGATTCAATCCAATAAAACACCAAAAATCTGCTCACATTTCCAAAGACCTTAAAATCTGTCGTGAAACGGAACTACCGCCCGACTGGTGCGGTACTACCGGCCGAAACGGCGGTACTACCGTTTTTCTTGACAGTGCAGCAAAATGAACTTCATTCTGTTTCAGCTTATCTTGGTCTAATCTAGGTCATTCGTCCTGACTATCGCTTCTTGTTTCTAGATGCCTAAAACAAGAGCAGCGAGCAAAAAGTCCTACCTTACAGGAGATTCTTCTGAAACTCCCGCTCTTCCTTCATCTGAGACCGTGCAGAAGGATGCTCAAGACAAGGGCAAGGCTTCTCGTCCAGAGTCTGAGTCCGATTCTGACACCGAGTCTGAACGGGCCTCACGCGAGAGTTCCCCCATGGAACCTTCTGAGGAGGACTTCGCCGACAGAGAGGATCTTGAGATTGATCTCAGGAAAATCTCGCCAGAGGAATACACTCGCCTTCGTCATACCAATCAGTATTTGCTGCCCTCAAACTCAATCGATCCACAATTCCATACAAAATTTCAGGAGAAGGTATTTAATGAGCTGTATGGAACAGATCGCCAGTTTGCAGATCACAAATACTTTGACTGGGATCACATTGATGGCATTGACAAGTATGATGGGACATACAGACGCTTCCGGGATGCAGAACTTCATGAGCTTGTGGCTTTGAAACGATACTATAATCCGGGGATGATTCGTCAGTTCTATGCCACTGTGCATGTTGCTCCTGATCTTCAGCACATGAGATGGATGACAGTATGCACGAGATTGGATGCCACCAAACATGAATTTGAGGTGGCCATTAGAGCAGAGCTGAGCGCTCATGGGAAGCTTCACGACAAGCCAGCTCTTGATGTTCATGGCATGTATCCCTTCTACAACCCTGCTGAGAAGTTTTCACTTGGTAAAAACGTTGGGCTCCTTCCAATACCCTCTCTCATCAACCGCATCATTAACCACACTATTCTCCCTAAGGGTGGTAACTATGATGCCATTAGAGGCCATGTTTGGAACATGATTGACTCCATTATGAAGGGAGAGAAGTTTGATGTTGTGGATGTGATCATGAGGGAGATAGTTGCCTCCAAAAATGATCGCCACAAACGCATCTACTATGCGCCCTACATCATGGCCTTGATTGACTCTAAGTTTCTCTATCGTGGAGGACGCGGTGGTGTGCATAAGCGATACAAGCCACGACCGGAGCCTCCCATTCCCACTGGTCTTCGTGGCCATCGCTCCGCGGATCCAGGAGCAGGCTCATCCTCTGGAGCAGCAGCAGCAGCAGCGAAAGCCACTCAGTCACAGGAGCCTGGCCAGCCCACTCTTCAGCAGATCCACACTTCTATGCTTGAGGGTTTCTCTTCTATCAACTCCAGGATGGATAGGATGGATGAGCGTCTGGACTCCATTGACAGCAGATTGACCTCGTTAGATGGTCGGGTTGCAGATCTGGAGCGCTCTCCTCGCCTGCGCCGCTACGATGCCGCCGTCAGATTGCTCGTGATCCTCCCTCGCCTTCTCAGGGTTGACCTCTTTTTGGTACTTGATGCCAAAGGGGGAGAATGAATTGGGGGCTTATCTTTACTTTTGGACCTATGGACTTATCTACTATCGTGTTCGTATTATTTCTAATGGATGTAATGAACTTATTAGATGCAATGATGGATGTAATGAACTTATGTTTTTATCTTTACTTTTGGACCTATGGACTTATCTACTATCGTGTTCGTATTATTTCTAATGGATGTAATGAACTTATTAGATGCAATGATGGATGTAATGAACTTATGTTTTGGATCTTTATAATCATATGTGTTGATGTTACTATTTGTTGTTATCTTGTTGCTAAATTGTTTATCTACTCACATTTGATATCATAACTTTGTCTTGTGCATCTTGTATAAATTGTTGTAATATTTATCCATGCACATGTTTAGGGGGAGTCACACTCTCTCTTGGACTTTAAAATGAAAATAGTTCAGTTTATCTAAACAAGTCTTATTGCATAAGATCTACTCTCTCATTTTAAAGTCCACATAGAATATACAATTTGTTGTCAAACAATTTGATATATTCAATCTTTCATTTCTCAAAATTTGGGTTGTCATCAATTACCAAAAAGGGGGAGATTGAAAGCATCTAGGCCCCTAAAAATGATTTTGGTAATTAATGAAATTATGCGAATATGGGACTAACGTGTTTTGTGAGCTTGAGAAGGGTTAGTCCACACATGAGCGACAAGATGCAAGCCAAAGGATACGTGTGAAGATCAAATTGACTCAAGACAAAGGTATTCTTAGAATAGGACACCTTTTGAATTTTACCGGTCTTAGGTGAATGGTGGAAGACCGGATTTTAGGTTAAATGATCGTACCATCAAGAGGGATCTTGGTTAATAACTCGATAGCATATATCTAGTGCCATTTGGATTATCTTGTTAAGCTTGCATTCATGAAAATCCGATTCAAAAATCAAGCTTGTGCTCATTCGAAAAGCGGTAGTACCGCACATTACAACGCCGGTACTACCGCCAGCGGTAGTACCGCGCTCAGATGCGGTAGTACCGCAGAGCGGTAGCTCCGTTTTTGGAGCGGAACGCTTTTTCCAGAGAGTACCTCTCGAACTCGGTTGGAGCTTGGCGAAACGGAAGTACCGGACGTTTCAACGACGGTACTACCGCTGCGAGCGGTAGTACCGCATTTTCGAGCGGTACTTCCGGAGTCCGGAAGAACCGGAGGATGAGCGGCATGCTTTTTCCAGAGAGTGCCTCCAGTTGATCTCGGATTTTAACCAGAACGGAAGTACCGGCATTTACAACGTCGGTACTACCGCATGAAGCGGTAGTACCGCATTCGTGAGCGGACTCCGAGTCCGCTGATCCGGCTCAAGCGATACGTAATTTCGAGAGCGGCATTTTGAGGACCCTTCGGAGTTTGGCCATAGCGGTAGTGCCGCGCCGACGTTGCGGAACTACCGGAGAGCGGTAGTACCGCAAAGTTCAACGGCGGTAGTACCGCGCCGCCAAATCCAACGGTCACTGTGCTCGCCCGACAGAGCCGCTCGACGCAAGATTTGGGAGCGGTAGTACCGGCCCCAGAAGGGCGGTAGTACCGCTCATCCTGATTTTTGCGGGAAACTTGTGCCAAACGGCTAGTTTGGTTGGTGGATGCTATAATACCTCCACCACTGCACAAGGGCAATTGTGAGTGACTCATTGCACATTTCTTAAGCCCTAGAGCATTCACTACACCTCAATTCTTTCTTTGCACATCAAAGTGAGGTGGTTGAGCATTTAGTGCTAGATTTAAATTGCAAATCCATTTGGCACTAGGTTTGCATTCAAGTGAACACCGGGATTTATTACTCTTAGTGCTTGCCGGCACTTGGACGATCCGGTGGAAGTTGGCTCGGTGATCTTCTCAAGAAGATTGTGAGAAGACCCGCATATTGTGAAGGTTGGAGCTCGCCACCCGGAGTGGGGAAGAGCTACACTAGTGATTGAGGTGCTTGGCTCAATTCGTGGAGCGGTCCGATACGTCCGAGCTTACCTCAACGTGGACTAGGGGAAACCGGCAAGTTTCCGATTAGCACGGTAAAACATCGGTCGTGTCTCTTGTCTCTTTAGCTCTTGTTCATTTGCTTCATTGTGATCATTTATTTGTTTAGAGCTAAGTTGTTAACTAGAATTGTATTGGATTAATTGCTTTACATCTTTGTCTCTTAAAATTGTGAAGAATTAATCTAGTAAACAAGAAAAATTTAAAAACCTCCTATTCACCCCCCTCTAGTCGGTATCCTTGATCCTACAACTAGGGGAACTTACTCTAATTCGGCCAATGTGTACCCTAATTCGGCCAATGTGTTTTTTCAATCTTTTGTTTCACAGCCGCATGAACATGAGATTTTCCCTCTCATTAGCTTTGATGATACCAAAAGGAGGGAATGCGGTTTTGTTCTTTTTTTTAGCTGTGGCTTTTCTTGTGAGCTGCTGCCTTTTCCCATTTTTTGAAACTTAGTGGCCGGACTTGGTTTTGCTTCCCTCTTGATTTACAAGTCCAAAATACAAAGTGTAAGTAATGCTAAAAACAATCCCTAATGCAATTATCAATAGCTAGTCTGAACTGCTGAATGAAAATTGTAACGCCTCCGTTTCCAGGGGCGCGTACGGACATGGCATTCCGCAACTATTCACGCATGAACAGTTATGGAACGTCGTGCAAGAGTATACCATTGCATGCTTACAACCAAAGTCCAGAATATATTTCACATAAGGATTAACATCCAGTTTTCCACAGCGGGGCGTGCATGCCCAAAGTATATTTAGATTACAAAAGACTTCCAGAATCCGCTTGACCGCGGCGAAGACCTAAAGCCAAGGGTCCTCGTCGAAGAACAGCTCCGCGGGGGCTTCCTCGACAGGGAGACCTTCACAATCGTCTTGATCCTCTAAAAGGGGGATTCAGCAAGCCGTGAGCTAACCAGCTCAGCAAATCACAACGAAAACCCTAACTTACTACTTTGCAAGGATTATCAAAAGGAGGGAAATATACTTGGTTTATTATCTTTGAGTGGATGCAATTTTATTTGTAAACACCTTCAAAAACATTTAAAGAGATACAACTACTCCTTAACATTAGGGGTTTTCATGAAAAGATAATTATCCAACTAAGCCAGTTAAAACACTTGTAAAGTCTACTTAAGCTTTGCATCTGGAATCACCCAAGTGACACAACTCCATTAACCGGGAGCACGACTGTAATATCTGGGCCGACTTGGCCCAACCCGGCCCAACCCGTAGCCCCATATATGAGAGAGAGAGCCAGAGGGAGAGGCAAAACGAGATTTTTCTCCTCCTTCCCGAGCATTCTCGCTGCTGCCACCTCCCCCGTGCTCACCTGGGCGTCGCTCTCTTCTCGCGCGTGCTGCCGCTGGTGCCGCCGGTTCTTACCGTCGCCGCCCGTCCCTACGCCGCCGGTGCGCCACCGCCGCCAAAGCCGCTAGCCCGCCGGCGCCGCTGCCGTCGGCCGCGCCTCGCGCTCGCTCCTGCTCGCTCGCTCGCTGCCGCCGCGCGACGCTGCTGCGCGAAGCCGCTGCTGCGCGCTTGCCGCCGCCGCCACTGCTCCCCGCCGCTTCTTGCGTGGCCGCCGCCGCGCGCGCCACTACCCTCAGCCCGCCGTCTCCGCCGCTCCCCTGCTCCGCTGGCTGCGCGCCGCGCAAGGGAGCGAGGGGAAGGCCGAGCTCCGGTGGGGAGAGAGAGGGGGAGGCCGCGTCGGCCATCTGGGAGAAGGAGAGAGGGAGGGTGCGGCTGTGTGAGGAAGGAGGCGCGGGCGGCGTGGGAAGAAACAGAGAGCAGGGGCTGCCGACGGGTGAAGAAAAAGAGGAAAGAAAGAGGGGCGCCGGCCGACTGGAAAAAAAAGGGAAGAGGGAAAAAGAAAAAAAGAGAAGTCTGATCTGCGGCCAGATCTGCCCGATCCGACGGAGAAAAAGGAGGGCTGTCCCGATCCGATCGCTCGGGGCCAGGGTAACGCCTCGAAACCTTCTCCCTATTTAATTACCGAGTCGGGCATTATTAATACCGATCATTATAATTAATGCATGTGATCAGTTAGGAATCGTTTATTAATATGAATGCCTGGACGACGACATTGGTATCGCCATCGTTGATCCGTCAACTGCGGCGTAAAAGGAGAAGGAAAGCCTAATTTGAGGTTAAACAGTATAACTGATTAAAGTGAGATTAAACGTGTAGAAATTGATTGGCGAGTATAAATAATGTGATCGCTCAATTTATAGACTAGTTAAGCATCGGGTCAATGAGAGGTTGCCCGATGAGACAGGAGTGGGTTATGTCGAGTGGACGTTTGAGCGATGTTATTTACTCGTAATTGAATGTATTGCATGAGTGATAAATTGAAATAATTAATGCTTGTTCAGGTGGCGGTTCGAGTCTGGTGCCGCCCACGCACCGTCCGCCAGGTTAACAGGCAAGTGCATGGTAGACGGTAAATTGTGATGAATGTTATTCGTGATTCCATGCCATGATTTACAGTATTTATGAGAGGATGCCTATGATTATGTGCTAATCATAGTTTGATGAGTAACATTTATGATTAGATATTCACATTTGGAGCATATTGCATCATGCAATTGCATAAGAGCCAGGTCGGTGAGAAAGTCATGACTAGTCCGGAGAGCTCTTGAATAAGAGCCAGGTCGGTGAGAAAGTCATATGACTAGTCCGGAGTGCTCTGGAATAAGACCTACAGAGGTAGGCAAATGAGTGGTCCATCGACGGGTGGATGCTCCGCTATACCAGTATACGCTACAGTTACAGAGCATACAGATGCATTGCATGATATTGCATTGCATTACATGGATGTAAAGTGATACTGACGATTGCATTCTGATTTATGAGCAGATGTATGCCAGTGCATTACTGATTACGATTCTGATTGATTCTGATTTCTGATTCTGATTGATTTGATTTCTGATTCTGATTATGATTCTGATTTACGATTCTGATTATGATTATGATTTACGATTCTGATTGATTCTGATTTACAGATTCTGATTGATTCTGATTTACAGATTATAGATAGAGTTGATTTACAGCCACTGTTACAGAGTAGAATTACAGTTTACAGACATAGGATTGAATTACGCTTTACGATTCTGACATTGAATTACAGCTTATGACATAAAATTGAATCACAACTTACGAGATGAGTTGAATTACAGCTTACGGACATAGAATTGATTTACAGATATCGATTCTGATTTAGTTTATAGTTTACAGCATAGAGTGGATTTACAAGCTACCGTTTGTGAAATTGATTGAATTGATAAAGTGGTGTTACTGTTTTATCGTGTGCTTGCTGAGTCTTCGGACTCACCCTTGCTTTGTCGTTGTTTTTAGGTGAAGGTCGACGACATGCATGGAATGGGGATAGTCCTCTTGACACTGCACTTGTAAAATAACAGTTTAGCCGCATACTGATATTGTATGGTGAATCTAGGGTTTAGTTTGCTAGCAATGGAACCCTGAGCTTGTTTATGTTATGGTTTGTGAAATACGAGGTTAGTTGTCTTTGCAACTATTTTACAGTTATTTGTAGTTTAATCCCTATGGGTAATGATATTAAAAGAAAATAGAGGTACTGCTAAAGGTTGAATAGCAACACTTGTGATTGGTAAGTGGATGGTGGTAGCATCTTGAACCCTGTGGAGGGTCGGGGTGTTACAACAGCGTATTCGAATACCATTTGATTGACTCTGCAGAGTTGCTCAACTTTACCCACACGCAACCTTAACCCTCATGACTGAGTTAAGGGACCGGGTCTTTTCGCTGCTCAACTTTAGATATACACTCCACCCGATAGGTTCGGAATCCGCACACCCTCGGGTATCCATTGGCCACCACGGATAGCCGGGTCCGAGTTGTGAGGTCCTATCGTTGTCTTAGTCCGGACCCGCGATCTGGACCGACTCCCAATGCAGGGCTTCACTCAAGTTGAGCAGATACTAAACCAGGGTTGACGAATCAACACCTGTGGTTGAGCGGGTACTATGTCATTTGCTTGGCATAAGGGTCTAGTCCTTATATTTTCACGAGGTCCGCAACCTCGACCCCAAGGTAAAGCAGTGGGCAAAGACCGTCTCACGGTTCCCCACAACACCCTTACCCTAACTTGTGCACATCCGCACTGCCACCCTAGGGTACGGTGTCCCATACCACCTTACCCTAACTCCGAGTTTTGCAAATCTACCGGCCCACGGCCACAACCTTATTAGTGACAAGTTTTGCATGAGATAATAATATTAACCTACATGTGATATTACTACACATAAGGTAAATCTAGGGTTACAATAGCGGGGCTACGAATTAAACATGGCATTTCACAGTGGTAGGTCATATCTATATCGCATGTCATTCTAAACCATTTTATTTTACATAAACTAACATTTCACAACTAGCATTAATGAAACTAGTATATTACATAAATACATGGCATGGGAAATCAAAATGATCAAGGAGTTGCGACTTGCCGTTAATCTGGATGATCTCAGCTAGCTCGAACGAAGAAACACCTGGCTCCTGGGACTGCACCTGAACCTCCGGGATCTCTGACACTAGCGCAAACATATAAAACAATTAAATCCAGCTTGAGACTAATCAAGCGAGGAAAAATAAACTATTTTAAAAAGGAGTAAAATGCATAAATCCTCAAATTGGAATTTTTAGAATTTATTTGGGATGAATTTGTGAAAGTGGAGGCCAAAAATGGGTACATGATATTATTTGGAGCAAAGCAGTAAAATTAGGGAATTTTTGGGATTTTCTGTGATTTTCTAGGATTTATTTGGATTTTTCTGGAATTTAGAAATTAAGAAAATACTGGAAAATCGGTATGAATAGTGTCAGGCCGGCCCAAGCTACAGTGCAGCCCATCACTGCGTGGCTTGGGCGGGAAACGCCGGTCGGCCCACGTGGCCCGTGCGCGAAGCAGGCCGGGGAGGTCGCGGTCCATCCACGCTCCGCGCCCACCCGAGGCGGATGGAGGACGCGTGGCCGGGATGGACAGCGCCGATCCGAGGGGGGGTGGTGAAACGGTATGGGAGATCCGACGGATGCGAGGCGAGGTGTTTATGATGATTGGATGGAGGGGAGGATGGCTGGGTCGGGTGGCTGTGATTACACGGCAGCGGGAGAGATGGACGGCGGAGGAGGGGCCACGTCTTCGTCTTCCTCCTCTCGCCGTGCATGCGCATCATATGCGAGAGAGGGCGGCGCCTCCGCTCTCCGGTGAGGGCAAAGGCCTCTGGGGGTCGGGAAGGGTTCCACCAGATAGAGTGCAGCAAGGGGATCTCATTTTTGGGGCTAGGGAGGTGAGGGGGTCATCGGGGAGGGCAGGAGACCGAAGGGGAGGGAAAGGTTCCCCGACGGTGGAGGGGGTCACCGGAGCCGGCAGGGGTCGAATCGGGGGCGGTTTCACGGACAGGGAACCAAGGGGCTCACATTGGCGACGGTGGTCGAAGCTCGGAGTCCTTGGAGTGAGCTGGCCACGGGGAGGGTACGGCGGCCGGGAGGGAGCTTCGTCACTGGGGTTCCTCGGTGCTTCACCTGGCCAGGGAAGGGTAGCAAAGTGTTTAGGGGTGGGTGAGGATGCTCTGGACGAATGCAATCGAAGAATGGGGGCGGAGAAGAGGAGATCCACTTTACGGGGCCGCCGGTGCAGGGGAAGACCGTGGCGGAGCTACGGGCGGCGGGACTCCAATCGGCAGCTCGGGGAGTTGCTTAAGGGTGGTGGGAGCCGGATGGGAGTGGTGGAGGAGTTGGGGAACCAAGAGGGCGTGCGGGAGAGGGGGAGGGGGGTTTTATACCCGAGCGGGGAAGAGGAAGCCTTCGGGGAGAAGGAACGGGCGCGGCGCCGGGGTCAACCGAGGACGGGGAGCTGGTGGGGAGTCTCCTCCGCGAGATGGGGGTGTCGTCCGGCGCTGAGCAGCAGTAATGGGGAGGCAACGGGAGAGGGGAGCAGTTGCACGGCGGGCATGGGCAAGGCGCGTCCGCGCGGGGGAAGGGAGGATGCGGTGGCTGGCAGGTGGGGTCGGGGAGAGCCGTTGCGGCACGTGGAGCAGGGGAGGGCGAGGCTCCCTTCGGACCGGTGGACGGCGGGGTGCACGGGCGGAGGCGAAACCGCGGGCGTGGTGCGGCGCAGAGGGCGGATAGGCGGTGCGGGAGCAGCGCGGGTGCCAGCGCGAGCGCGAGGGAGAAGGCGGGGAGGGAGCGCAGCGCCAGCGGGAGAGAGGGAGCGGGGAGGGCGCCGAAGAGAGGGGAAAGCGGGAAGAGGCGGGGCGCCAAGGAGAAGGGGTGGCGCCTTGCGGGAAAGGGAAAGCGGCAGCAGAGGGAACTTTCCCAAAAGAGAAAGTTTTCAGATTTCACTCAAAATTGCAGCAAAAATTAGGAAAATTTTCGGTTTGAAATTTTAGGGACTTTTCAAAAATTTACGTGAAGATTAATTTCAAAGCTTCGGCTGGTTAGATGACTTGCTCGGCTTGATTTGATGGCGCAAGCAAACAGCCACCACCAGCAGCCAGCCTCTTTGGTTTTGGAGGAAGTGGACCTGCACATAAACGCTTCCCTGGTGGAGTTCAGATGAGGCAACTAGCAATTCAATTCGGGACTCCACGTGATGATTCAGCCGGTTGGATACCAACACAAATGATAGCTTGCTAACAGTTCAAATCGGTTCAACTTGCAAGACTAACAGTTTGCGTTGGAATCAACTTGCAAGACTAGGCTCCAACCATGTGACGACCAGCCGGGTTCATCAGCACAACAGCAAGATAACGCAACACAATGCGGCTCCGCTCGGCTCGGCTAGGATTTTCAACACAATGTGTAGCATGCGTTCACTGTAGCACGCGGTTGCTGTAGCGCACGGGGGTAGATTGATCTTTTTTTATGCTAATTGAGGTATTCAACTAGCAAAAATTTTCTAGTGTTTTAGTGGACATAACATTAAGCTACACATAAGAAAACGACAATCAGCACTTAAACAAAAAATTCAATGGGACAAAAATTTAATAAAACTCGCGAGAAATAACATATCAAAACTAGGGTTTGGCTATTTTTGTGTTCTTCGGTTTTCTTGGACTTTAGGAATTAAAAATAACAATAAAATTAATTTAAAAGTTAGGATAAATAATCCTACGAGAAAACTATACTCAGATATCGTAGGATCAAATTACTCACGTATAGCCTCTTGAATCGTAGTGATTTTCCGTTGCTAATGCAATAACGAACACTCTTTAATTCACGAGAACATACACCAGACTTTACGACAATCAAGCGAAGCTTTATCACGCTTCCAATTCCTAGCGAAAAGATTGAACGATCTTGATTATCAACGTAATCTTAATTTCCCCTCAAGATGATTTAGCCATCATCGAAGAACAAATCAATCTCCTGTTTCAACCTTTTATTAAAAAAAATATCCGGTCTATTTTTACAAAAATAGACGTCAGGTATTTATGACACCCTCCCCACATGATGCACATGGCCTAAGGCCGGCTGACTTGATTTGTCTAAAGGAGCCGACTTAAAAACTCCATCTATTAACTCGGACTCACAAACTCCTAAACTTGGTTCGGACTAGTAGCAAAACGAATTTACAAGGTCGCAACATGACCACGCAGGCCGTGGTGACCCCCATGTGTATTGCCTTCCGTTTTTGAGTTCTCCTGAAGACCGATCGGTCCTCGAGACCCCACAAAACAAAAGCTATGAATTCTGTTCTGAAGGGCATGGCATGGCCTGATTCGGTCTGAGCCTCACGCCGTGGGCTTCCTTGCACGTCTCCCTTGAGTAGTCACACGGGCTAGCTCCTCCCGAGCTTGTGGCCGCTTGCTTTCCTTCCTTGAACTTGGGCTGCACGACTGGTCTCCCTCTTGGCCACATGGCTGCCTTCCCTTGCTTGCAAGCCGAATGTGGATGTCCTCATCACATCCTCAGTGCTCAACAGATCCTTCATTAAGCAGCAATTATATATATAGAGAGGGACAGACAAACGGAGAGAGAGAGAGAGAGAGAGAGAGAGAGAGAGAGAGAGAGAGAGAGGCATGAATGTTTCCTTGCTTTCCATGATATTTTCGAATGGAGTCAAGAACCACCAACTCAAAAGTCAAAACTATTTGCTTGATGAATAGCCTTGCTGCCATTTTCTTCTACCAGATACATCTCTACTTTGTTGTTATTCCTCATCAAAATTCCAAGCATAACAGCACATCCTATCATGTGCTTATACATTTCGGTTTGATTTTGTTAAAACTTCAGGTGACAGACAAATTAATTCCTACCGCAGTCACCTTTCTCCAAGTAGACCATACAAATTCAGAAGTCAGCCAAAATTAAAAATCAACATAGCAACCTATCCAGTACCTTGTTAGGCCAATCTTTCAAGTTACGGCACTACTTTCATGGGATTATCATCAGATTTCACTGACGGGAAGATCAACAAATAAAACCCAAAAAAACATGAATATGATCTAGAACTGAGATACACAGATTGGCAGGTGTCAAGGCCTATAACTGGCAAGATATAGCCTAGTTTTAACAAAGACATATTGTTCTAATGAGACCAACTTCCTATTTGATTGCCTCAAGGACAATTATTTGAGTTTGGAGGACGCAAGGCATTTGATGAGAAATTGAATTGGTTAAACGATGCAGGGAAGGGAACTGTATTGCAGACTTTCAAATAAATAGGGCCTATGGTCGGCTCCTTTTCTATTTGGAGATCACAAGAAAAGGGGAGCAATATCTGGCTTTCTATTACCACAGAAATAAATAGGGCATGCTACAAAGGTTAATGACCAAAACTGTACTCTAAAGATTTTTTTTTATCTCTTCATGTCATCAGCTTTTACCAGGTCTGAGTCGTATTCCACATAAGCATATGCAATTAGCTAAGTTCAAACTTTCTAATAACATTCAATAGTGTAAGATGCATCAGTATTGCATTATAGTGTTGTTAATTATTCCCGATTCTGTACAGAGCACTTCAGTAGTATCTTGCAGAACACTATTGAACACATCAGGAGGCGTTGGAAGAAGATGAATAAAAAAAACAGCTCCAGCAAAGTATGGCAAACTAGCATTTACAAATTTATTCATTTCCCAAGATGTATCAATGAGTAAGTCATAGTAATGTTGAAAAAGAATGCACTGGAAGGTAAAATTACTTAACTACACAATCGAAAGCAGGCAAAGGTATGTAAATTAACCAAGGACCCCAATGCAAGCACGAGAGAACCTTTTGGTATACCTTGTTAGTGAAGGTAATATATACACCCTCTCAGTTGAACGTTCTAACCCGATGATCATGCAGTCCTCAAAAATTACACAAAGAACTTTTGCTCTATCTATTCATTGATAACTTGAGATAGTCCTTCCATAAGCTGCCAGCTTTCATCAACTTGTTGTCAGCTTTGCTCTCCAGTGAAACTAGCTTTGATCAACATAACAAGATTGAGGCATTATAGTTAAAGTCAGCCTCAAGACAGGTCTTGCTTTCATTAAGCTTTTAATCTGTGGTGGAATGCCTTGCCAAGACGAGTTCCAGAATATGCACTGTGTTTCATGTTCAACACAACTGCCATTTTGTTGGCACACTGCATCTCAGTTGAACAAGTACACTTTCACAATACCACCCACACTAGCCATCATTAGTCTCCCCAGAATCCTGAGCAACCGAATTCAAAATCGGAGCCAATTGGTATACTCTTGGGCAGAAAACAGAGTCAATAAAGTGATCCCATGAGAAGCTTCATGTTCTTCACATCCTCCTTAGTGCTCTCATGCTTTGTAGGCTTAAACAGCTTCCAAAGCCCTGACGGATGCCGCTGCCTCACCTCCTTCTCCCTCTCCCTGACCAGCCCCCCAAATATCTTCTCGCACTCTGGGTACGGCTTCACGAACATATTGTAGAACCTCCGGCGACTGAACCTCACATAATGCTTCATCTCAATGGGGTCCCCAAGCCCGCCGACCGACCTCAAGTACTCCACCACATTGTGCCGCGGGACGATCCACCTGTCGAGGTTCACCCCCAAGAACTCCGGGTAATCCACCAGCCACCCAATCTCGAACCCCATCCTGCTCACCAAGAACTCCACCTTCCTCTCCACATCCTCCAGGCTATACAGCATCACCCGCGGCTCGAATGCGAGCACCTTCAACGCGTCCCGCCGGATCAGCCCGCGCGCGTGCAGGAGCTCCACCCGCCGCCTCGCCGCGACGGCGGCGCTGAGAACGCCGTTCGCGAGGACCCGGTCCTTGACGGCCCTCCGGCACCGGAGCTCCTCCAGGAGCTCCACGTGGCGGGATGGCTCCCCGGGCTCCATGGAGAGGAGCCCGTCCCGGTCGAACTCGAGGGCGTTCATGATTTCGTGCCCCGGGAAGCGCAGGCAGTGGAGTTCCTCGAGGAGGCGGGCCAGGCGGTGGGTGTTGGGGATGCCGCGGAGGAGGGAGGTGGCCTCGGCGGCGGTGACGCCGGCGGTGCGGTGGAGAAGGCGGTGCAGGCTGGTGGTGGTGACGATGGCGGCTTGTGGGTCTTCTTGGCGTTTCGGGGGTGGGGCGGTGGCGGTGGGGTTGGGGAGGATGCGTTGGATGCGGAGGAGCTCGCGGAGGTCGGTAGAAGAGGCAGAGGTGGAGGTGGAGAGCGGATTGGGGTGGTGGATGGGGCGGAGAAGGCGGCGAGGGAGGGTTCGTAGAGCGAGAGCCATGGCGGCGACGGCGGCGAGGGAGACAAACCCCAGTTCTGATTTCTTGAGTCTCTAAATGAAGTGATGTCTCTATGAGACTGACTTTGTGGCCCCACATGTCGGTGACTGATCTCTGAAACTACTTCTGGCCGTGCACGGTTGACTTTTCAAATGAAATGGATTGACATGCAAATGCGAGGGCCGGCAAAAAAAACTCTAGGCTCGAATCAAAATTACTTCAATTAAACTAGTTATTAAGTTTAAAATTAAAATAAATCAATCTCACATAAAAAAGGTTAATAAGACTAAGCTTATGTAGAGATCCGAATAGGCAAATCCGGACTCTCCTGTGTATTCTGCACTAGTCCAGGATCACGCTAGTGCACACAATATAAACAAAGATGAAATATCGAACATATCACGATTCACTAAGAAAAGACTCAAATATTATTAATAATCATCAGAGTACGACCTTATGGTCAAGCTTACAATAGACTAGCCCGAAGGGCTTAACACAAACTAGCGTGAAAATCCAAAAGAAAGCGCAGCAGCCCAATCGACATGCCCACAAAGCTATCGAGTGGAGAACGGCCTAATCCGCGAAGACGTCAAGTACTCTCCTTCGGAACCTCCCGCCGGTGATACTCCTCCTCCTCAATTGAGCAACAGGGCATAAAGCCGTGAGTACATTGGTACTCGACAAGGCGTTGTAACAAATGAATGCAATATAATATGCAAGGCTTACCAATGGAAGGCTGGAAAGTTAATTTTGCAGAAAGCAACAATTTAAAGTAAATACAATAAATAGATTGAAAAGTCGACTTTGAAAATGATAATAAGTAATTAATCAAAGGAATTGAGACAAACCCCAAGTAAACCGGTCATTCACTCCGATGAATCACCCACAATCCAAGATTCACATAAGGAACCACCAAGGAACTACCCATTCACTTAATCCAACCAAGATTTTATGAAAACTCTACCCTCGTGTGAAATCACCGAGCATTGTCTATGACCGAGACACGGCTATTCGAATAGTTTTACACTGCAGAGGTTGTACAACTTTACCCACACGATATGATCATCTTGTAATGTCACCGGTATAACATGCTTCCTTTGGCATGCCGACCAAGAAGATCACAACAAGGCCTTTACAATGTTCAATCTCAACCCGATTCCGCCTCGCTAAGGTTTCGCTGCCGAGTAGGGTAACCCCTAGTCGATAATTGCCCCTCTTGCGCCATTGTGGATCCATGGCTCCACCACACCACACTCATCGCAATGACGGAACCGAAATTGAAACATCACAAATTAATTAGCTGTGTCCATCCCATACTGGACATGTGGTTGTACAGTAAGGCTCGAGATCAATGGCGCACAAAGTTAAGTCCTTAAGAATTACCTGCGAAGCATCCACATCCCAATGTGCGACTGCACCCCCTTTATCGCACGATCATTTGCGGAGTGAAAACCAATTTTGTATAACCAACACCAATGACACACCAATGTCATGGCACACAAATTTTATAACGATGGCACCAACCACGATTCAATATCTCATTAAGTCAAATTAATTAATCACATGCGATGATGAACCCTTTCGCAAAATAAGCAAGGCTAAGCATTCTAATCGTACCAACCCAATGTGACAAATAGCATAGCATCACTAATTAAATTCCCAACCTAAGGTGACAATGGCAACAAGGTATTCCAAATATCAAGGAGGGAAATAACCAATTGGGACGATAACTACCAATACAATGGTTTGAATAAAAATAGCGATGCAAGATAATTTAAAACAAAATAATTAAATAATAGATTGCAAACTGGGTTCAACATGATCAAAGGACACGACTTGCCTTGACCTTGCTCAACTGAGGTCTCTTGGTCTTCAAATCCAACTTCCGCTCCCTCGAACACGTGATCTAACGAGAGAGAAAACGCATCGAAAAGACAAAATAAAATCAAATAAAATTCCAATAAACTCCAAAAACTTTCAAACCTAAACCAAAAGGTAGAGCTCAATTTTAGATGAATTTAGGAAAAATAATCGGGTTAATCGGAGCTAGGACGAGGGAGAACGGGCCCTTGGAAAATTGGATCTAAAGAAAATCGGGAAAATTAAGAGATTGCACTGTGCTGTGGACCGGGCGCACGGAGAACGGGTCACGGTGGCCGCCGCGCGCAACAGTGATGCGGTGGCCGATCGGGCTGCCGCGCAGCGGCGGAGCTAACGTGGCGATCGACATGGCGACACGCGGCATGTAGGGTCGACGTGGCGGTGGCCGGGCATGATGGCGTGTCATGCCGACGGGTGACCACGCCGGCCTAGGGCTGATGTGGCCGCTATGCGTGGCTTGCCGGGCGTGGCGGGTGACGTGGCTCATGGCGCACGGGTCTGGTTGGTGGACGGCGGGACCCACATGTCAATCACTCGGTGCACGGCAACCGCGGAAAAAGCGGCGGCGGGTGCGCTGGCGTCGGGTGACGTCCGCGGGCGTGGCGGCGAGGCGGCGCAGAGCGCCAGCGCGCGGCGCGATCGAGCGGTGGAGGTGCGCGGCGGCGCGGACTGCCGCCGGCGCGAAGGTGACGGCGGGGGCTAGCCGCGGGGTCCGGACGGCGGCGAGCTCACCGGCGACGAGCGGCGAAGCAGCGGCAAGGGCTCACCGGCGGCAATGAACGACGGACGGCGGCGAAGCGCGGCGGCGTTAAGACGGCGGCGCGGCGGCGTGGTCGACAGCGGCGGCGAGATGCGGCGCGCGGGCGAGGGAAGTCGAGGGTCGCGCGGCTTTATACGCGGATGCCGAGGCGGCCGGTCGGTGCGCGAAGAGTCCCCGCGAGACGGCGGCGGCGTGGCGTAGTCCGAGCGGAGACGGGAAGAGAGTCCCGTGGAACGAGGACCACGGCAGTGGGCCCCACTCGCGGTGGCTCCGGCGCGGCGGGCGGCACGAGTGGCGCGCGCGGCGGCGGCACTGCGGATGGGCGACACGTGTCGGCCATCGGCGCGAGGCAAGCGCGCGGGAGGGCGCGGATGTGCGCGCGTGGCAAAGCGGCGCGTGGCCGCGCCGGGCTGGTGGATTGAGGTTGGGCACCGGTGGGTTCGCCCACTCGCGGTTTAGGATTTTTGGGGATTTTCTATTTCGAAATTCATTTAATTCCTTTGAGCTCTAGAAAATAGCAAATAAATCCGAAAAATCCAGAAAAAACCAATAAATTCCTTGAGACACAAAGAACTCAAATAAAATAATTTTTGCAGGTGTTCATGTTCAGATTAATCATATTAAATCCTTTTAATTTAATAAAATTCCAATTAAGCTTTAATTAATTTCAGAAAAATTCAAATGGTGAATTTTATTTTAAAAGCTTCAAAAAGGCTCTGAAAATCAGGATGTTACAGCTTAATAGTGGCTCGTTAGCTCGAATTTGAAATAAATATTTAAATGATAAATAAAATGATTTATGTTAAACTATGCCAATTTCGATAGAAACTCGATAATAGCTCGTTAAGCTCAATAACCAGCTCTAGATGTGACTGAAATTTTGTTGAAATTTAACAAGTCGAGAGCTTTTATGAGCCAAACCTTCGGTCAATGGGGCTGTTATTTTCAATAGTGGCTTATGACTAAAACTGTTATGTTCTTTTTAGCTGATGGCTTATAGCTGAAGCTGATGTGTTCTTTTTAGCTGATGGCTTACCGACGGTTACATGCCGGTAGCTAATTTTCAGAGAGGCATTCATTGATCTTTCCTTGGATTGGTACTACTGCTTGTGCATAACGGTAGTACCACATGCCAGTATGACCGCATGATGATAGCAGTGCTACCACACTACAATGTTTCGAAATTTACTTAGCAGTTGCTAATTTTCAGAGAGGCATGTTTTGGCGTATTTTCTCTCCTTTGAAAATCGGTACTACCGTAGTTAAGGTGCGGTACTATTGGACCTTGTGAGGGTGGTACTACTAATATTTGAATTAACGGCTAGTTTCTGTGTATTTAACAATGTTCAAGAAGGCGCTAGGTGGGTGGCGAGGTGGGGCCTAGCGCTAAGGGGGCCTAGGCGGTTAAATCAAAAATGAGGACAACATGCAAAGATAAGCAATCATATATATGTATTTGATGTTTAAATGAAGAAAATTGTTACCTTGAGCAACAATGATAGCTCTCTATCCATTGATGTAATTTTTTGATGTAAATGCTTGATGTATAATTGTAAACCTGCACATTAAGCAATGTGTGAGTTTTTTGGTATTGAATAACTATTGTACATTTGTGCTTCAAACTTGTAAATTGAAAATAATAAAAGAAATGATAGCAATATAATAATACATGCGTAATGAATTATGAAGTTCATAACAAAAGACACATAAGCATTGTTCTCAAGTCTCAAATACACGAATTAAACACACATAAACATAGTTTTTCTCACAATTTACATTGTTACAAACAAGCAACATAGCTAAGGACTTAAGGTAGCAAGCATGATAATGTGAATATGTGATGATGAAAGGAGTCAATCTTTATCCTCTTGTCCATAATCTTTGGTTGGCACCATTTCATCTTGGTCGGATTCAAATTCAACATTTTCAAGATCCTCATTGACCTCCTCTTCTTCGGATTCGGAATCGAAATCATCTTCATGAAGCTCTCTCACTCTAGTGCTTCTATGAGGTTGCATGGTTTCATTAGCTCCCATCGCCTCATCAATTAGATTCCATGAAAGACCTGTTTCGGGATCAACATCATCATCCCCGCCTTCAATCATCCATCCTTGAGCATTACTAGCAAGTGAAGCTAGAAGGACATCAATGTTCTTCGTGTTACTCTTTTCTTTTTTGTTCAATAATCTCGCATTGAATTGAACATAAACTAGATTATTGAGACGGTGAGCATCTAGTTTATTTCTTTTCTTTGTGTGTACCTACAAGTTACATAATGAAGTTTAGTGCTATACTTTCTTGACTTCTTGAGTTGAAACATGTATGTTTTTTGAATAGCAAGAGTAGAAAGATACCATGTCAAAAGTGCTCCAATTTCTTTCACATCCCGAAGAACTTGAGGTCAAAGAGAGGATTCTTATGGCTAATTTTTGCAAGTGGGGAATATGGCATCCATATTTCGACCACCAATTAGCTACATAATAGTAAGAATGAAAGATAAATTATTAATAGCTGCTGAAATGTAAATTTATTAAATGTGTTTCATTAAGAACAAGTATACTTTACCGGGAATAAGATCTCTTTTTTGACATCCAAGTCGGGCGGGGTTTTTTCCAAATGTCTCTTTTTTATCCTTGAATATATCAAAGTCAACATTGAGTACTTGATCCATTGCATCATCATCACCATGATAAAATGTTTCAACACATTCAATAAACCCATCCATAATATCTTGTTCCAAAAAAAATAGATCGATCACGATAGCTATAATATGAGTTTAATAGATATGCTGTCAAATGCAATGGAGAATCAAGTTTTCCCTTCATCTTTCCATCAATAGCATTAATGATTAAGTTGTAATTGCTCTTCGAATTATTCAAGGCCTCTTTGATTTGCTTCTTTGCCTCTAAAATTTATCCATAAAGAAAGGTCATAGATGGACCATCCCCATCAACCATGTGAAGAACCTTCACTAACGGCTCAAAAACCTTCAAGCAATGTAACATAACATGTTAGCAAATTGAACAAAAATCAAATACATAACATAATGGACAGCACTATTTATACCTTTAAAGCATTGTTCACGCTATTCCAAAATGATCTACTAATAAGTGTTGCGGTTGCTGTGACGCCTTTGCCTTTTTTTTTGTGTGGGCAGATTCTTCCCATTCCTTACTAAGTGCCATCGCCCTTAGTTCGGCTTTCTTTTCAATTAAACTTTGTAATGTAAGAAAAGCCGAAGCAAATCTAGTCACCCCCGGCCTTATTATATCTCTTCTCTTTGTATGTTTTCTCATCAATGCCAAGGTCTTGTGGTGTGAATAGATAAAAACCGTCAATGCTTTTGCTTGGTCAAGCGTCTTCTTGTACTTTGGCATATTACCAATTCCTTGTAGCATAAGGTTGATGGTGTGAGTTGCACATGAGCTCCAAAAGATATTTGGCCTTTTAGCCTTCATTAATTCCTTTGCTCCCATGTTATTTGAAGCATTGTCCGTTACTATTTGAACCACATTTTGAGGACCAATAGTGTCAATGCACCCATTCACATACTCAAAGATATACTCACTTGTGTGCGCATCTTCCGACGTCTCCTTTGATCCTATGAAACTTGTTCCTAAATTGCAATGAACACATAAGTTCATGATGCTTCTCCTCTTTTGATCCGTCCATGCGTCGGTCATGAGGGAGCACCCAGTCATGGCTCTTTCTTCTTCATGTGCTTTCAACAACTCATGAGTTCTTAACACTTCCTCTTTCAACAACGGCTCACGAACATCGTATTGAGAAGGACCTCCAAAGCCCAGGCCAAAGCGACCTATGGCCTCCAACATTTGTTTGAATTCATCATTGTTGATAGCATTGAAAGGAACACCTAAACAGTGAAGAGCAAATGTACAAGTCACAACGTAAGGTTAACAAAGAATGAATTGATAGCATACAAGATAATAAGAATAAAATGAATGATAATTGCAATCTTTACCGGAAACATAAAGCCATCTTGCCACATATTGCTTCACTTTGTGATGTCTCTCTTTCCAAATTGCCTCTGTAATTTTTTGTTGCCTCTTCAACTCTTGCGTGCTCAAATTGCTCTCTTGAGAATCAATCAGATTCACAAATCTTTCCATAGGCCCTAACTTTCTTGGTGCCGATCCTCCGATCTCTTCAAGTTGTTCTTCATTTTCATGACCACCTATTATGCTCACACTTTCTTTAATCTCATCTTCTTGCGCTTTCTTGCACTTCTTGTTTTTTTCCTCCTCAATAGAATTATGGCACTTTGCTTGGTCTTCTTTTGTAGATTTGGGACATCTTGCAACATTTCCTTGAATATGTGCAATATGTTGCTTGATCCTATAGATGCCCCCGGAAACAACCTTTCCGCACAAGATACATTTCACCTTGTCCAAATTGTTTGGGTTCACTAACACCCTATATTCCCACCCTACGTCTCCCGACTTTCTCTTGAGACTATCTTGAGTAGTATCTTCGGTGCCCACCTCAGGAGCTGACGCAGCGGATGACATCCTGATCCTAGTTTATAGTATCTTTGTATGTATGTATGTATGTATGTATGTTATCTATGCAAGAATGCACAGTTATTTTCTGGGAATGCTGTGCAATATCTAATATGCAATGCATTTTGTACAACAAACTAACAAAGTGATATATTCTGATTCGTGGAATGTGGTCAAAACATGTGGTATGATTTATGAATATAGGGACAGAATGGCTTAGGTAACACTGAAGAAACAAATTAGAAATTAGAAACAAGACTACTAGCTCAAGAAACAAATTAGAAATTACAACACCTTACCTCTGTCCTCTGCTGCCGATCTTTGTCTAGAGCTGGCTGCGACGTGTCGTGATGTCGGGCGATAAAGACGGTGTCGGCGTCGGCAGTGAAACGCTTCAAGCTGGCTTCGGTTCACTCGGCTTCGATCGGTTCACTCGGCAGTCGGTTCACTCCTCCGTTGCAGACGGCCAGACGCTACTCCCTCGGTCCCTCCAGATCGGCAGATCCTCCCCCCTTAGATCGGTAGATCGCCAGATCCTCTCCCCGCAGATCATCTCCCCGCAGGCCGGCGCAGCGGCGCTCCTCCCCCGCAGACCGGCGCTCCTTCCCGCAACTCGGCACTCCGACGCAGCTCCCGCACGCCGGCGCAACTCTCCTTCACCTGAGGTACTACCGTGCTAGCTTAGCTCCTCCTTCGCCTGGATTCGGAGAGGTGGCGGCCACAGTGCGGAGGCGGCGCGGAGGAGGTGGCACACAGAACCCTAGCTCCCGTCTCCCGCTCGTGGTACTGTGGAGTGTGGACTGTGGTATTGTGGAAGTGTGGCTGTGGCTTGTCTTTTGTGGTCCCCTCTGTTCTTGTGGTCCAGCCGCCTCGCCACCTAGGCGGCCGACTCGCCGCCTGGCCGCAACTTCCCCGCCCAACCCCCTAGGCGAGGCGACGGGTGGCCGCCGAGCGCCTAGGCGGGGCCTAGGCGGCCACCCAGCCCGCCTTTTAGATCAGTGGTATTTAATGAATCTCAAATAGCCATTAAACAGTAAGTGCGGTAGTATCAGCCACTACATGATGATAGTACTGTATTTCCTGATTTTTGGGGATTTCGACCGCTAATGGTTATCCTGGTGGGTGGAGGCTATAAATACGTCCCCACCAGCAACAAGGGACTTTTCTTGGATCTCATTTAATATCCTTGAGCTCTTGTTATACTCTCTTCTACTAATTTGTTCCATTTTCACATATTGAGGTTGTTAATAGCATTCAAGTGTATTTCATCATTTGTTGATTCTTGTGGCACTTAGAAACATTCAAGCAAGCGCTATGACTTGTTACTCTTTTTATTAGGCTTTACTAACTAGAGAGTAAGGATGGCTAGTGAGAGTGTATGTCTAGGAAAGGTACATCTTTTCGATGGCTCTAATTATGCTCTTTTCGATGTGATACTATGGAACAAAGGAGTATAGATATGGGGTGCAGACAAATGAGAGAACTTCACTTTGCGCACCATATTGTTCTACAGCCTAGTATTCCATAGACCACAGTGAAACCAACAAATTTTCATAAACTGAGTAAAATGTGCCTTACTTGGCATGTGCTTGTCGAGGTCGAGCCCAAGGCCGCGAAACCTCAACAGCCGCTCGGTTCGAGACCGACACGGCGGATCGAGCACCTCTTGGCGCCGCCGACATCCTCCACCAACCTAAACACCCCACGAGAAGCGGGAAGGCGATCGTCTCATCTCTAAACACCGCTGCGTCCCGATCCGCTTGCCGTTTCGATCCCGGCGGCGACTCTGGCTCTCGCGCCCTCGGCGAGGCTTCACGCCGAGCGCACACGGCCGGCCGAGTAGGTCCATGAGTAGGCGGCAGCCACCTTGGCGTCGCCGTCGTCTCACCTCCGCCGGTGGCGCGGTAGAACCCGTGGCGCGGCGAGCACCGAGAGCCCGGGTCGGGGCCACAAGGAGGGTGGCATCGAGGGCGCGGCCGGGTCCCGAGCTCGTCCTCGTGCTCGGAGAGTACGCGCAGAGGCCGGTGGCGTCCATTGCGGAGCACAAAAGCTCGAGCCGAGAACCCGTCGAGGCGGGAGGCGAGGGTGGAGTCGAGGCGGTGGCATTGGAGTGGAGGGAGCGCCATGCGGAGGTGAAGCGGAGAGGCGGTGGAGTACGTCCGGAGATAGCGATCGCGGTGAGGACGGAGGAGGACGAGGCCGTCGTCTCGGGCTCGGCGGCCATGGCGCGGCGGCGAAACTCCCGGGTGGGGATAGGAAGAGCACAAGATACTATGGTCTCGTGGCGGGCGCGGGAGCTAGGGTGTCCGGCCGGCGAGGGAGCTCGGCGTCGCCGGGCTCGCCCGGCGGTCCGCCTCGGTTTGCACCACAGAATGGACCGATCCTTATGTGGCGGGAAATCGAGACCGGCAAGCGTATCAAATCGAAGGAGTTCAGTAACATACTAAGAATCGAAGGCAGCACCCCCAGGCCCCAACCAGTAAGCATAACCGCAGAAGCACTCATCAAGAAAGAGAGAAACCGTTGGGATTCTTATGGCCAAGCTCTTGGTCGCCGCAGAATTGGAAAATGTGGGCGGCCCAGGCTTTCCGATCTCATCTCCCCACCGGCCGCCGGCGCCAGAAGAGGTTGGCAGCCATGGGCGTCCTGTTCCGAGCATTTTGGGCTGCGGAAAGGAAGGTTGGACTTTTTTTTTTCTTTGCTGTTGTTGAGGGGGTAAAAGGATAGTTGGACTTGGGCTTGAATTACTGACACGGGCCATTTAATCTAGTGTGCATTTATGGGCTTTCAACTATGGCTCTTTGGACGTCCTCGCCACCAGAGCTGGCCAAATGGGTTACGTCAGTCAGGCTGGTCCGAAAAACCGTAAGGCACGGCATGGTTTATCGCCTAAACGGGTCATATATGGCCTGTCACGGTTCATGGATCATCTAGGTGGTAAGTATATTTTTTAGACATTTTTTTATATACGTATATAAAGATATTTGTAAAGCACGCTAAAAACTATAGACTCCCTTATAATTTTTTCATGTAATTCACATTGAAGTACCTTATAATTAGTATATGAGTATACCCAAAGTGATAAATTAGTATGTGTTTAGGTGGTATATCAGTGGTGGAAGTAACTACACTCGGGAGTAAAAAGTATTTTTTTCTATGTATGTAGGAATATGATTTCATATTCTTAGAATTACGTACTTCTACTTCTTATATGCCATTCAAATGATATTTTTATACCTCTTTGTTCTTTTGAATATAATCTAATAATGATTATAACATACTCTAAAGTGAGTTCCATGAAAAATTTCATCGAACTCTACTTTTTATAGCATAATTTGTATATATACTCCTTTTATACATGGAAAATAGAATACAACAAAAATAAAGGACTTCAAAGAAAAATTTTCAACCAAATCGCATAAAACTATCTTAGAATTAGTATTTAAGTATATCAAAAGTGATAAATAAGTATAACATGTCCATTTATGTATTATATTATAAATGAAAGTACGTACTCCTAGGAATACGCAAAAGGCTTCATATATTTAGTACACACACACACATATATATATACATATATGCATACATATATATACATATACACACACACACTAACCAGTGCGTGTCACATCACAAAATTTGCCTTTTGGAATGAAATTAAATTCAAATTAATTATTTTAAAGTAATTGGATTTTATTTGGATTTTCTGAATTTTCTGGAATTTAAAAACCTATTTAAGGAATTAAAAGTAAATCAAAGTATGAAAATTAATTATCAACAGTAGTTGGAAATAACTTTATTAAGTCCAAAATATCTCCGAGGAGCTTCGTGAATTTTTCTGGAATTTTTGGAGGTATTTTCATATTTTTACGAGGCTTAAATAATTTTCTAGCCTTTTACGAAATTAGAAATCAAATTCTGAAAAATAAAATCTCCTCTCCCTCCAGTAGACGCGTGGGCGGCCCAGACCGCCACGTCGCGCTCGGCCCCGATCCAGCCGCACCTCCTCCCTCGCGCGCCCGGCCCGGCCCGGCCACCCGCCTTCCTTTCTCTTCGCCCGACGCGTGGTCGGCCGGATCGCGCCACGCCACCGCACTCGCCCATCCGCCGTCCCCTTCCACTTAACCGCGCCACCGCCCGATCTTTCCCGAGCCGCGTGGCGCCATCCGCGCCACCCGCGCTCTCTCTCTCTCTCGCTGCGCGGGACCCACTGTCGGATCCGTCTTCCGCGGGCTCCGCTCCTTCTTTCTTCCTTTCCTTTTCTCGCCGTGGCCGATCCGGTCGATCCCGGCCTTCCTTCCTCTCCTCTCTGCGGTTGGAAACCCGGACGCCGCCGCGACCAAGTCCCCGATCTTAGTGCTCCCTTTCCTTCTACGCCCCTCTTTCATTTCCTCCCCAAACCTTCCTTCTCCGGCCACAAGAACGGCGAGCTATTGCCGCGCCTGCTCCCCTCGGCCCCTATAATGCCCCCATCGGCCGCCTTCTCCCGCACCGCATCCCAACAAGCCTCCACCGCAGCTCCCGAGCCCTCTAGAGCCCCAAAGACCGCGCCTCCGTCCCTCCGAGCTCCGCCCAACTCCGGCGAGCTTTCCTCGCCGCCTCGGTCATCCCGAGCCCGTCGTCGCCTCCGAGCTTCCTCGTGCAGCGGCGAACCTCCCGACCCTCGGCCACCTCTCCCCGCCGCCGAACGCCATCGCGCCGGAGGACCCGCCAGCTCCGCCGTCCTCGTCGCCGCCGTCCTCGTTCGCCCCAAGCCTCGCCGACCCCTCAACCGGATCCTCCGCTCGGGTTTGCATTTCACGAACCACCCGAGCACCTCCGGCCTCCCCTCGCCGCGCGCTGTCGCCTCGATCATCTCTCGCCCGGCCACCCGGTACCCCTCAAGAGGTTACCTACCCTTATTGGGTAGGCAACGCCTCCCGCTCCTCAGCTAGCGGCGCCACTCGTAACTCCTCGGCGCGTTCGAGCCTCCGGCTCAGCGGAGGTTGAGTTCGTTTATTTTCGGGCCGACAAGTGGGTCCCACCGTCGCCGGCGATTCGGCTCGCGGCGGCCATCGCGCCGGGCCCCACCCCTCTCGAGCTGGTCTATGACAAGTGGGCCCAAGACCGATGGGTCCCACGTGTCGAGATTGACTCATTGGGCTCACATCGTCGATGGGTCCCACATGTCGATGACCGCTGGTTACTGTTCAGAGGCCCCACCTGTCAATCTCTCAGATTAAAATAAAGAAATTAAAATTTAATATTCCAAAGGGCCCACCTGTCGAAATTTGGGAATTTTTAGATTTATTCAAATCTGAGATTTTCAAATGGGCATAACTTTCTCATTTTGACTCCAAATTCAGCCATTCAAATTTCTAAATTCATCTAAAATCATGATCTATCCAACCATGGCCTCTATTTGAATTTTTGAGTTTGTTTGAGTTTTCATTTGAATTTATTTGTTTTGTGGCTTTTCTCTCGTACGTAGAATCCAACGTTGAAGAAGACCTTCCCACTCCTCAACAAGAAGACCTAGAGCCCCTGCAAGAAGGCAAGTCTCCTTTGATCATCTTGAACCTATGATTTTGAAATGTTTTAATTATTTTAAATTATGTGCATTGCTATTTATATAAAATATTAGTTCAAATCTTAAGGGTTAGTTAAACCAACCTTGTTATACCCTCCATTGAAATTGAATGCCATGTATCTTTGTCACCCTAGAATTTCATTTGTCTCAATAATGAGATTATTACTGAATCTTTGTGAATAGTGGAATGGTAGTATAATGCTTAGTCTCGCTATTTAATACCTTTGAAATCTTGCAAATGGGAAATTATGAATTATTGTAATACTCATGTGTTTATGAAAATTAGTGGTAATTGGAGTTGCCACTGTTCTTTTAAAATAAACTAAAATGTGAAAATTGGTTTAGATTAGGGTGGATGGTTAGTTTGGATTGGTGCAGGAAGCACGAGATCATGTAATGTGTATGTTCCACCCTAGTCAATTAAGGATCGACGCTTGTGTTTGTCCAAGCCGAGCATTAACCGCACAACCACAAGTCTATATGGGTATGACCTAGGTGACTAACTTACGATAGTCTAGTTTTGGTGCCACCAAAGGGAAAGTGGGTGCAGGATGGGTGGTTATCCACAGTGAGGGACAGGATTTCTTGTACTCATATGGCGCAAGAGGGCTTCGGTTGGGCGGTTAGCCTACTGCATGTGAAACCTCGTGGTGGTATCTAGCTAGATTAGAGTAAGGTAAAAGCTTTGTGATATTTTATCTGGGTCTCATGCCAAAGGAAGCGTGTTGACTTTTAGGATAATTTATCTCTTGTGGGTAAAGTTGTACAACCTCTGCAGTGTAAAACTATTCGAATAGCCGTGCCTACGGTCAAGGGCGGGCAAGGAATGCATTCACATGGTAGATTTCTGGTTTTGTTTTAAAATCAAAAGTTTTGTATTCCGAGTGGAGGGAACTCTTGGAAGGGAATCACAGCGATTGGAGCGAGAGAGGGTGGATGTAACCCGCAGATTAAACTTGTTCAAGTTGTTAGCTAGTGATGGTAGATGGAACCTTCACTAGAGAGTAAATGATAATTCTGTTAAAACAAATACTTGTTAAAGTGATGCCTTTGAAAATAATTAGAAGTAATTGAAGTTTAAAATGTTGCTTTGTGCAAAAGAACCATATAGCCTTCCTTTGTTAAGCCACATCTATGCATTTTCCCAAGACTTGCGAGTACTTTATGTACTCACATGCTACATAAAAATAAACCTCGGAGGAACATGAAGCTCAAGAAGGTGATTACAACTCTTGCTTCGTGCGTGGTGTGACGGATTCTTCCCGGAGGACTAGGTCGCGCTTCCCCGATCCAATCGCTCTGTGGCATATTGATGGGTCTACCTCGAGTTTATTTTGCTTCCATTGTGTTTGGATTGTGCGAGGTCTTGAAACCTCATTTGTAATAATGAGACCTTGTGGTCAGACTCTAAATATTGTAATAAATCGTCGATGGTGATGTTTTCCATTACATTTATCTTGTGTGCACTAGCTTTGATCCGGGACTAGTGCAGAATACACGAGGGTCCGGGTTTGAGAATCAGGGCCCGACGATCGCAGTGTAAAATACGTGGACAAGTTATTGATATTTTTGAATGAAGTTATTGCCAAATATTCACAATGCTGAGAAGTTATTATTGGTTCTGCATGAAGTTACCATCGGTAGCGAGTGAAGTTACTGCCATGCTCACAGTATGTAGCCAGTGGTAATTTTCTTCACAACCGATGATAACATTTCAAACAACCGGTGATAACTTGCTAGAGCGCAAGTTTAACTAGTTTACTAACCATGATTTTTTGGATGCCAAGTTTAACTAGTTTACTAAGTAGTTCAAATAAGTTCGAACTGAAATTTGAACTATAGTTGCCTTTTTTATGATAGTTTGATTGTAGGTATGTGCTGATTATATATATAAATCAGCAAAGCATGAGATCTGAATTAATTCAAAACTTTGAATTCGAGTATATTTTTTTAAAAGGTATATGTTTCATTTGAATTGTTATAGATGTGTATATACTCTAAAACTGATATTTTTAAAAAATATACCCAAATTTAGATTAAATTCGCGCATTTAAAATCATGGTGCCTGGACACCATAGTATCCTATTTCAGCATATGTATACGTATACGTATACGCATATGTATATATGTATGTATATGTATACATATATGTATATATGTATGTATGTATATATATGTATATATATATATATATCTACTACTTAAAAGTTTGAGTTGGTGCATTCTTCCTCTCTACAGCCGTCCGATCTAAATAATAAGATCTTGACCATCCGTCTCGCCATTCTCCCCACCACCATCTCTCTCGCATAACTGCCCCTCCCCTCCATTTCCAGCTTCAGTTACGATCCCTTCCCTCATGCCATCCCCTCCTCCTCCGCATCGATGCTCCGCCCCTTCCCCCGAGTCATCCTCTCCTCCTTCACACCGATGCCTCCCCCTCCCCCACACCACCGTTTACCTCGGGCTGAGCTCCCCTTCCCCTCGACGCCACCTCCTTCTCTAGCCGCCTCCCCTCCCCATGATGCATAGTCTCCCCTATCCCCATCCCCTATCCATGTTGTCTCTCCACTGTCGGTTCTTGAAATCCATTATACCTGGTCCACCGTGACGCCGCCGCTGGTGCCTCTATACCCCGCAATGCTACCCTTCCTGCATTATGTTGTGGATCACCCACAGGCTGGGGCTATTGTCTGCTGCGAATGTGCTATCGGCGAAGCACTTGTTGGTGCTCGCCGCTGTCATCCTTCTCGGTGTCATCCTTGTCGTCAACTTCCTCTGGGCCTTGTCCTCCTCGTCCACCTCAACCGGGCAGACAGTCAGGCACGACTTCTCCACCCGCGCCATGGTGACACCACCGAAGAAGGTGAGGCCTTCGATTTCACGTTCCCCCACCCGCTTTGTGGAGTTTCGCTCTGATCTCACAACCTTCCCCTTTATCCCTTTGGTGTATCATGAGGCTTCATACTTTCCTAGCACTAGAGGGGGTGATTGAATATGTACATTATTGGTATGACCTTGTTGGATTACCAATCAAAAGAAAGCCATATTTGTTCAAGCAAAGTGTATGTAGGAACATAGTAAATTACTCAGTTTGGAGGTCAAGTGTGTCTTCGCCCCATGCCACCATCAAATCACAATTTTTTGGTAAAAGGAAGCCTTGCTACAACTTACTTGAAACAATTTACCTATCGCATTAGTCATTACCAGATGTTTTATGCTACTAATAGCTATACAGTATAGACATTAGCTACTCTCGATTGCTATCACCCACCAGTGAAATGATTACGAATTCTAAAATAGTATTACTGAGTATTTGACATAAATAACGGCTTTCGGTGATGAAACATAAATAACGGCTAATAACATCTATTGTGCAATTTTTGCAAGCATCATTATCCCCTGTTTTGGTTCTTTGGTGTATGTGTGTCAATATGCTTGTCAGCTTGCGCACCATGTAGCAAGCATATCATTATGTGTTACGATGTGTGTGTGATGTGATCATAGCCAGTGGTCAAAGACTGTGGTCGTAGCCAATGGTCGAAGGTGGTTGTCGTAGCCAGTGGTCGAAGACTATGGACGTAGCCAGTGGTCGAAGACTGTGGTCATAGCCTATGGTCATAGCCAGTGGTCATGGTCAGTGGTCGTAGCCTGTGGTCGTAGATAGAGGTCGTGGCCAGTAGTTGAACACCGTGGTCGTAGCCCGTGGCCGAAGCCGGTGGTCGTAGCTAGTGGTCAAACACTATGGTTGTAGCTAGTGGTTGTACCCCATGGTTGAAGCCTGTGGTCGTAGCCATAGTGGTCGTAGCCACAGTGGTCATAGCTATAGTGGTCAACGATCAATTGTCGTAGCTACACTCGACTTCAGTGCTAGAAGACCAGTGTGGTCAGAGATGCAGTCAAGGTGCTGTGGTCGTAGCCAGTGGTCGAAGATGTAGCCTGTGGTCGTAACCTGTGGTCATAGCCAGTGGTCTTAGCCAGTAGTCGAACATTACGGTCGTAGCCAGTGGTCATAGCCCGTGGACAAAACACTACGATCATAGCCAGTGGTCGTAGCCTATGGTCGAACACCATGGTCGTAGCTCGTGGTCATAGCCTGTGGTTGTAGCCTGTGGTCGTAGCTTGTGATCGTAGCCAGTGGTCGTAGCTCGTGGTCGTAGCCTGTGATTGTAGCCTGTGGTCGTAGCTTGTGATCGTAGCCAGTGGTCATAGCCTGTGGTCGAAAACTGCGGTCGTAGCTAGTGGTCGTAACCTAGCCCATGGTCATAGCTTGTGGTCGAACATCGTACTCCTAGCCAGTGGTCGTAGCTCGTGGTCGTAACCTGTGGTCGTAGACAGTGGTTGTAGCGTGTGGTCATAGCGCGTGGTCGCAGCCTGTGATCGAAGCATGTGATTGTAGCCTGTGGTCGTACCCAGTGGTCGTAGTACGTGGTCGAACACTACGATTGTAGCCAGTGGTAGTAGCATGTGGTCGAACACCGTGGTCGTAGCTCGTCATTGTAGCCTGTGGTTGTAGCCCGTGGTCGTAGCCTATGGTCGAACACCGTGGTCTTAGCCAGTGGTCGTAGCTCGTGGTCGTAGGCTGTGATCGTAGCCAGTGGTCGTATCTCGTGGTCGTAGCCCGTGGTCGTAGCCTGTGATCATAGCTCGTGGTCGTAGCCAGTGGTAGCCTGTGGTTGTAGCCAGCGGTCGTAGCTTGTGGTCGTAGCCCGCGGTCGCAGCCAGTGGTCAAACATTGTGATCGTAGCTAATGGTCGTAGCCTGTGGTCGAAGCCAGTGGTCGTAGCACGTGGTTGTAGCCTGTGGTCGAAGATGGTTGTCGTAGCCAATGGCCGTAGCCGGTGGTTGTAGTCAGTGGTCGTAGATGGTGGTCGTAGCCTATGGTCGTAGCCCGTGGTCGAACACTGCGGTTGTAGCCAGTGGTTGTAGCTCGTGGTCGTAGCCTGTGGTCGTAGCCCGTGGTCGTAGCCAGTGGTCATAGCGCGTGGTCGAAGACGGTGGTTGTAGCCTGTGGTCGTAGCACGTGGCCGTAGCGAGTGGTCATAGCACGCGGTCGAAGATGGTGGTCGTAGTCCGTGGTCGTAGCCCATGGTCGTAGCACGTGGTTGTAGCTCATGGTCGTAGCCTGTGGTCGTTGCGCGTGGTCGTAGCTCGTGGTCGTATCCCATGGTAGTAGCGCGTGGTCATAACCAGTGGTCATAGCGCATGGTCGTAACTAGTGGTCGTAGCTCGTGGTCGTAGCTTGTGGTCATAGCACGTGGTCGTAACCAGTAGTCGTAGTGCGTGGTCGAACACTTGTGGTCGTAGCGTGTGATCGTAGTCAGTAGTCGTAGCACATGGTCATAGCCAGGGGTCATATCGTGTGGTCGTAGCCAGTGGTCGTAGCGCGTGGTTGAACACTGTGATCGTAGCCAGTGGTCGTAGCGCGTGGTCATAGCTTGTTGTTGTAGCGCGTGGTCGTAGTCTGTGGTCGTAACGCGTGGTCGAAGATAGTGGTCGTAGCCCATGGTCATAGCCAGTGGTCATAGCGCTTGGTCGTAGCACGTGGTAGTAGCCTGTGGCCGTAGGTCGTGGTCATAGCGCATGGTCGTAGCTCATGATCGTATCCCGTGGTCGTAGCCAGTGGTCGAAGACAATAGTCGTAGCCTAGGCTACAACAATGTTTTTTGTTTCTTGATGCGATTCCCACCGGTTTGCTAGGAAACAGTATGTCTATTCATACGTTTATATGTGCACACACAGGAACTGGAGGCTGTTGTGATGATCTATCAAATCTGAGTACTTTTACAAAGACTGCCTCTCTCTTTCCATTGGTTTATGTGGGAGGCCATATACTGCTCTCACACATGCATGCATATACACATACACTCAAGTACTCAGAATCTCAGTATTGGCAATGATAACTTCATGTTAAGCGAATATTGCTACGTATGATGGTGATATGATGTTTATTTGTATTATAATATGCTGAGCACCTCCAGTTCCATTGACTCTTTGCTACTGTTGTTGTAGTTATCTATATTTGTTTTGTTTCCCCTAGAGTATGCTATGAACTGATATTTTTAGAGCAAGGCGTACATGTTAAAAGAGTTAGGATGAACATACTGAAGTGATGAGTTACCTCTATCTTTTTTTTAATAAAAAGATTGGGAGGCTAAAACAATGTTTTTTTTTCATTTCTTAAAAATTGGTCCATCATCAAATGTTTTCCTTTGTTAATATTTCATAAACTATAAGACATGTGTTTCTCCTACATATCCATGTCTATTGAATGTTTTTGTTCCGTAGCAATGCACGGACACTCAACTAGTATGTATATATATATATGTATATATATGTATGTATGTATGTATATGTGTATCTATATGTATGTATATATATGTGTGTGTGTATGTGTATATATATATATGTAAATGTATATATACATATGTATGTAGCATTTTTTAACTCGATCTAAAGCTCTTTGTTACGCATTCACTGCGGGATAAAAAGTGTAGCCGGGTGACACCAACTAGGAAATCAGAGGTTACGGTCAAGCGATCACGCGTGATAGTTGACGGCTTCCGACTTACGACCACAAGGTGTGGTCGATGGCTTCCGACTTACAACCACGAGGTGTGGTCGATGGATTCCAATGTACGACCACGAGATGCAGTCAAGGGCTTCCGACTTACGACCACGATGTATAGTCGATGGTTTCTGACTTACGACCATGTGGTATGGTCGATGTTTAACGACGTACGACCACGAGGTGTCCTCGATGCCTCCTGACCTACGACCCCGAGGTGTGTCGAGGTCTTCTAACTTACAACCACGATCGATGATCGACTGTTGCCTACTTATGACCACTAGGGATGGTTGCCCGCTCCCGACCTACTATCATGCGCGATAGTCGATGGCTTCCGACTTACGACCACGAGGTGCGGTCGATGTCTTCTGACTTACGACCATGAGAGATGGTCGATGTCCACTGACGTACAACCAGGAGGTGTGGTCGAGGGCTTTCGACTTACGACCACGATGTGTAGTAGATGGCTTCAGACTTACGACCATGAGGTGTGGTCGACGGCTGCTGGCGTATGACCACAAGGTGTCCTAGATGGCTTCCGACGTACGACGACGAGGTGTGCTCGATGCCTCCTGACCTACGACCTCGAGGTGTGGTCGAGGTCTTCTGACTTACAACCACGATCAATGATCAACCACTACCTACTTACGACCACTAGGGATGGTCGCCGGCTCCTGACCTACTATCACGCGCGATAGTCGATGGCTTCCGACTTACGACTACGAGGTGTGGTCGATGTCTTCTGACTTACAACCACGAGAGATGGTCAATGTCCACTGACGTACAACCAGGAGGTGTGGTCGAGGGCTTCCGACTTACGACCACGATGTGTAGTAGATGGCTTCCGACTTACGACAATGAGGTGTGGTCGATGGCTGCTGATGTACGACCACAAGGTGTCCTAGATGGCTTCCGACGTACGACGACGACGTGTGGTCGATGCCTACCGACCTACGACCCCGAGGTGTGGTCGAGGTCTTCCGACTTATGACCACAATCGATGGTCGATCGCTACCTACTTATGACCACCAGGGATGGTTGCTCGCTCCTGACCTACAATCACGCGCGATAGTTGACAGCTTTTGACTTACAACCACAAGCGATGGTCGATGTCTACTGACATATGACCATGAGGTGTGGTCGAGGGCTTCCGACTTATGACCACGATGTGTAGTTGATGACTTCTGACTTACGACCACAAGGTGTGGTCAATGTCTTCCGAAGTATGACCACGAGGTGTGGTCGATGCCTCCCAACCTACGACCCCGAGGTGTGGTCGAGGTCTTCTGACTTATGACCATGATCAATGGTCGATTGTTGCCTACTTACGACCACCAAGGATGGTTGTTTGCTCCCGACCTATGATCACACGTGATACTCGATGGCTTCCGACTTACGACTATGAGGGTTGATCGATGTCTGCCGACATACGACCACGAGGTGTCCTCGATGGCTTTCGACGTACGACGATGAGATGTGGTCGATGACTCCCGACCTACGACCCCAAGGTGTGGTCGAGGTCTGCTGACTTACGACCATGATCGATGGTCGACTGCTGCCTACTTACGACCATCAGGGATGGTCGCTCGCTCCCGACCTACGATCACGCGCGATAGTCGACGGTTTCTGACTTACAATCATGAGGTGTGGCCGATGTCTTCCGACTTATGACCATGAGTGATGGTTGATGTATTCCAACTAACGACCACGAGGTGTGGTCGAGGGCTTCCGACTTACGATCACGAGTAATGGTCGATGTATTCCGACTTATGACCACGAGCGATGGTCGATGTATTCCGGCATACGACCGCGAGGTGTTCTTGATGGCTTCCGACTTACGACCACGAGGTGTACTCGAGGACTTCCGACGTACGACAATGAGGTGTCCTCAATGGCTTCCGACGTTCTCATCAATGAAGGAAATTTGGTGCATTAGCCAAACATGCTAAAAGCAGCATGACTGAAACTGATTTTACTTTCCCTTGAGACACCAATGATTAGATTATGGTTATCAAAAATATGATACTGTATGGTACTTATTTTCCGTTGCAAACATACAGACATACAACTAGTAAATCCCAATAGTGAGGCACCCGTGTAACCGTGTTCTTGGTCGCCTCTAGGACGAGAACCCTGCATTTTAACGAGGTTCAGGGGGCAATCCATCTCAACAATGGCATGCATATATGAACTTGTTTGCTATAGTCGACATGCCCAGGCTTAATTTTTGTCCTACGTACGTCGCTACCTTCTAAGTAGGGAGGTATATATATTTTCCCTGATTGATTAAGTAGGATGTCATTTAAACACCAGTTTAATCGGAGTATCCAATTAGGTTGGTGGGCCCTCAAACCCGGTCCAAATCGACGCGACGCATGCATGCATGCCCGCGCGCGCGGGAGGGGGTCTCGGAATAACCACCGAGGCAACCGCCAGCTCCGGGCAACCGCGCAACCGCGCGCAACCACCGGCGTGACGCATCCAGTGCTACTTGTACACCACCACCCTCAACCCGTGGCCGGGGCCCCACTCGCAGTCTCTCTCTATCTCCCCCAACACCAACGCACGCTACGTGCCATCACGTACACCAGTGAGCGAGCCACCATGCAGGCGGTGAGGCCGTCGGCGAGGGAGGATGAGCTGCAGGCGCAGGCGCAGGATGTGAAGGAGGAGGTGAAGGGGGAAGTGGTGAAGGCGGAGGAGGAGGCGGCGCCGGAGGAGAAGGAGGTGGCGGTGGTGGGAGAGGAGAAGGCCAACGAGGAGGTGGAGGCGGAGGCAGGGGCGTCGGCGAAGAAGAACCGGATCCAGGTGTCCACCAACAAGAAGCCGCTCTACTTCTACGTCAACCTCGCCAAGGTACACACATCCGAATTAATTAATTTCTAACGAAATTAATATTTCTTCTTTTGATTTGGAACAAAGTCAAGTATTTTTACTTGATAGGGATATGATGAATGAATCGTACTGGAATGGTTGGTTATTCATAGATTCTTGCATTTGATCGAGAAAAATGGTTGATGAACTTACTTAGAACAAAACAAGAAAAAAAAGATAATGAGCCAAAGTTTTTTTTAAAAAAACATTAAACTAATGGATTGGTTTGGTTTTCAGTTCATGAACTAAGTAAATAAAAAAAACTTCCATCTTTTCATTTCACATTTACCCTGCATGAAGAATCGACCAAGGATATGTTTTATTCATTCCTTGACGTTCGCTTCGTGGTTTTGTAATTTCATAAATCCTTTGTTTAAAATAGATTGAATTACTAGGGTATCTAAATCCATATTACTATTGGCTTCAGAGGTATATGCAGAACTACGATGAGGTTGAACTCTCTGCTCTGGGGATGGGTAATGCTTCTTACCTCACATTAGAGTATTTTACTCCTTGTTCTTTTCCTTCTGATGCATGCAGATCTGACATTCTGTTCAGAAGTGGCATGCATTCTTTTTACTGCCTCTTATGTTATGCTTAAATTATAGTTTCCCTTAATACGTTCATAGTTAACTGTATCTTTCTGAGGCATTTTTGGTTCCAGCCATTGGCACTGTTGTGACTGTTGCTGAAATCCTCAAGAACAATGGCCTTGCCACTGAAAAAAGTAAGCACCATAACTATTATATAACGTCTGAATAATCAAACCTTTTCTCATATCACACTACTAAACCACTCTTAATTTTCTTTCTTTCTTTCTTCTTCCGTCCAGACATCCTGACATCAACCATTGGCACAAGAGACGAGTCAAAGGGGCGGCTCGTCCGTAAAGCCAAGGCAAGATTGGTCTTAATTTGTTGCCCTCCATCTCTCCTTCTTCCTGAACTCATGGCACCTATGTATCTGAATCCATATATAACGCCTTCATTCTCTGTTAATGTTCTTGGTTTCAGATTGAGATTCTGCTGTGTAAATCAGAGAACTTCAATAGCATCATGTCCAGCAAAAAATCGGACCGCCCGAAATCTGCCGACAAAGAAACCAAGGTCTGATCAACCCCTGTGCCTCCCTCCCTGTCCAGAGGTTGACACCATGCTTGAGACAGTGAGAGGCAGCACCAATGTGATTTACTAGTAATTAGGTAACCTTAATTAGTCCTTGTTAAGGAGAAAGATGGAACATAACTTGTGAGGCGTGCTGCAGGCAAAGATGTGTCTGTCTGTCTCCCCTTGCTGCTGTGATGTTCCAACTGAAACCTGCAACAATGCAACACTTTCAACTGCATCCGTATGAGATGATGATGATGAAATGGCTGTAGATTTGATCTTCAGCCACTAAGGCTGGGAGTAGTATTCCTAAAAGCATCTTACCTTTTTCAGTTTGTTGTACCTTTTGCTCATGTAATGAAGCATTTGGACAGACAGACAGATCACTATTATAATGGAAGGGGTTTATGTAATCGTGCTGCTTCTGCGAGTGAATTAATTTGTGCAAATTTGCTTAATTTTTGTAGGATGATTACTACAATCAGAGGGGCGAATAATTGTTGCCGCCTTTTTGAACTCTCCAAATGGTCGGTAAAGCTTTCGATTGCTCAAAGATCAATCTTCTAAACAGATGTCCAGCGTACGACCACTTGATCAACCGTTCTGCTCGAGCACCCACACGATCGATCGATTTGTTTGACCATTTCGCCTAATCACTTTGCTCGTCGTCGTATGATCCAAACCACCAACAATCACCAACACATTTCAAACAAATCAAGAACCAGATTAATTCAAGACTATCTTTATTACTGAAATTTTGTGGATTTACAAAGTACCCTCACTAGCACCCTTAAAAATCTTCTCAACGAAAGCCCTCTCAAAACCGCATTAAAATTTTCTCAAAAGCCACCCATTAGCCCTTAGCCCCTCCTTGCTTTTATAGGCTCCCAACCATGTCCGACTCAAACATGAACATAAAACTCTATCTGTACCTTAAATCAAGGGATCTGAAAACCTTCTGAACACAGGTTTTATTTAAACTCTCAATCTTCTTAGTTATGGACTCCATCCACAACTCCTAACCCAACACGTGATGAAGCCTCCAGGACAGCATCTCCTGTATCTTCATCACACATCATGTAGCAGCATACTCTTGCCACTATAAGAGCTAATCTAAGTCTAAGTATGAATCATTAGGCTTAACCCTAGATCAAAGCATGAACACCTAAAATAGATCCTTAGAGCAGAAGCATAATAGACTTACCCGAACTGGAGGAGGCCATCGTGAGGTGCTCGGTTGATGAAGTGGAGAAGGTCACCGGGGCGAGCGGAGTCGTGGGCGATGTGAAGAGGTCCGCCTTCGTTCACCGTGCGCCCGTAATAGATCGGGTTTGTGCAGGTTCTTTTGGGGCTTGAACAACTCGTGTGTTAGCCCTGCCGAAACCTAAGTCCTTTTATATGGCGCTAGGTGACCGGGACCGAAACCAATGAGTTGGTTGCCGTCTCCGATCAAGACGCGCGAGTGAAGGCGTGCCTCCCTGAAATCTCGGAGTTGGTTGGCCGAGATCAACCCAACATTCTCCCCTTTGAGCGTAAGGCTAACATCATAAGCCCATTCTCGATAAAACAGCATACCAAGACAATGTGTTGCATGGCCAATTAAGTGTCGTACAACCCCAGTACCTATAGTGTACTATCCTATCTAGAAATGGATAATCATTATACTTAATGGGAGTTAGTTTGCTTTAAGGTCCTTTTATCCAGAATCAGAGGCTTTCCAATAAACCCATGCCGACAACATGATCACGAAAGATATTGGGTGGTAAGCCTTTAGTAAGCGGATCCGCAAGCATTAACTTAGTACTAATATGCTTGATACTTATGGTTTGATCCTGGATTCTATCTTTCACAACATGATACTTAATGTCAATGTGTTTGGCAGCACCACTTGACTTATTGTTTTTTGCATAAAAGACTACGGTTCATTATCGCAGTATAAGGTGAGTGGTTTAGAGATGATGTCTACCACTCTAAGTCCCGGGATAAAGTTCTTAAGCCATACAGCCTGCCCGGTAGCCTCATAACATGCCACAAACTCAGCTTGCATCGTTGAAGATGCCGTACGGGTTTGTTTGGAGCTTTTCCACGAGATAGCTCCTCTAGCGAGTGTGAAGATATAACCTGACGTGGATTTCTTAGTATCAACACATCCCGTAAAATCTGAATCTGAATAACCAATAACTTCAAGGTTATCAGAAAACTTATATGTGAGCATGAAATGCTTAGTAGCTTGCATATAACGCAAAGCTTTCGTAACGGCCTTCCAGTGGTCCGGTCCTGGATTTGACTGATATCTGCCAAGCATCCCGGTTACAAAAGCTAAATCAGGGTGTGTACATACTTGAGCATACATAATGCTTCCGACAGCTGAAGCATAAGGAACCGACTTCATCTGATCAGTTTCATATTGGTTCCTTGGACATTGAAATGTTCCAAACTTATCGCCCTTAATAATAAGAGCAGGCGAGCCAGAGCACTTATGCATATTGTATCTCTTCAGTACTCTGCAATGTATGCCTTCTGAGATAATTCTAATATTCCTTTGGACCTATCTCGGTGAATTTCAATGCCAAGAACATAAGAGGCATCACCGAGATCCTTCATATCAAAATTAGATGAAAGAAATTTCTTGGTCTCAAACAGCATGTCCTTATCACTGCTAGCCAATAGGATATCATCCACATATAATACTAAGATGGTGAATTTACTCCCCTTGAACTTAACATATATGCAATTATCAACTTCATTTTCTTTAAAACCAAAACTCCTTATGATCTTATCGAATTTAAGGTACCACTGCCTCGACGCTTGTTTTAAGCCATAAATGGATTTCTTAAGTCGACATCCCATATGCTCTTTGCCTTCCACGATAAAACCTTCTGGTTGAGCCATGTAAATATTCTCTTGCAAGTCGCCATTAAGAAATGCCGTCTTAACATCCATCTGATGCAGCTCTAAATCATAATGAGCTACAAGAGCCATAACAATTCTGAATGAATCTTTAGTTGAGACAGGAGAAAAGGTGTCATTATAGTCAATCCTCTCTCTTTGTGAGAAGCCTTTTGCTACGAGCCTTGCTTTGAACCTTTCGATATTTCCCTTAGAGTCATGCCTGGTTTTGTATACCCATTTACAGCCTACTGTTTTGACTCCGTCAGGAATTTCTACTAAGTCCCATACATCATTAGTGCTCATAGACTTTAGTTCATCCTCCATGGCTTCAAGCCATTTAGAAGAATGTTCACTCATCATGGCCTCCTTATAAGAGGTGGGATCATCTACCTTCCCTATATCATTAACATCCTCATTTATATAGATAGCATAATCATTTGGGATAGTAGATCTTCTCTCCCGTTGTGATCTTCTAAGAGGTTCACTAGTTATTTCAGAAGACCGCTGAGGCTCTTCATTAGGTATAACATCAGGAATTTCAGAGACCTCAACAGTGGGTGCAACAACAGTATTCTCTACTGGAGGTGCAACCGCCTGAGGCACAAGAATAAAGGTCTCTGAGATGAGTGGTGTAGGAACATAAACCCGCTTCTCCTCAAGATCTATTTTCCTGGGCTCCAGGTTCTCGTTATTTTCTAAGAACACAGCGTTCCTTGTTTCTACAAACTTAGTTATCCTATCAGGACAATAAAAGCGATACCCTTTGGATCTCTTAGGGTACCCAATAAAATGGCAACTTACTGTCTTAGGGTCTAATTTCCCAATGTGTGGATTAAATAACTTAGGTTCAGCACGCCAACCCCACACTCATAACTATTTCATACTCGGTTTCCTCCCAGTCCATAATTCATAAAGTGTTTTAGGTACTGATTTACTGGGAACCCGATTAAGAATATGTGCGGCTGTCTTTAGTGCTTCCATCCACAAGCCAATTGGTAAACTAGAATGGCTAAGCATGCTCCGTACCATATCCATAAGTGTACGGTTACGTCTCTCAGCCACTCCATTCTACTGAGGTTCACCCGGCATAGAATACTAGGTAACGATGCCATTTTCCTGAAGGAACTTAGCGAAAGGGCCAAGAATTTGCCCATAAGAGGCATGTCTTTCATAATATTCTCCCCCACGATCCGATCTTACCACTTTAATTCTTAGGTTGTGCTGATTTTCAACTTCAGCCTTAAATATCTTAAATTTATCAAGTGATTCAGATCAGTCTTTAATGGGAAAGATATAACCATAACGGGAGAAATCATCAGTGAATGTGATGAATGTATCAAAACTATCCACTGATGTCACAGAAAAAGGACCACAAATATCAGTATGAATTAATTCTAATAGTTATGTGCTGCGAATGGCTCCCTTCTTAATTTGCTTAACATATTTTCCTTTAATGCAATCAATGCAGTGGTCTGAGTCAAAGAAATCTAATGGGTGGAGAATTTCTTCTTTAATGAGACGCTCCATTCTCCCCCTCGAAATGTGGCCTAAACGACAGTGCCACAGTTTCGAAGAAGTCTCATCATTCCTTTTATGCTTAGCATCACACACATTAAAAGATACAGGAGATTCATTAATTGAAAGCATATAGAGTTTGTCTTGTCTAAAGGCAAGACCAACATCATTTGAATTAAACTTAATAATACATTTATTGTCACCAAAAATACATTTAAACCCATCATCGTCCAATAAAGAAACTAAAATCAAATTCCTCGATAAAAGGAACATAAACTACATTATTAAGGCGAAGCATGAAGCCGCTATCTAAAGCTAATAAAACAGATCCAAGCGATTCAACTTCGCTTCCTTTCTATCAGCGACTCTAAGACTTCGCTCCCCCCTTCTTAGTGTTTTCACGGTAAGGAATCCCTGTAAAGAGTTGGTAACGTGCACAGTTGCACCAGAGTCAATCCACCAAGAACTAAGGGAAAAATCAGCATAAAGAGTTTCATCAATGAATGTTATTGTATCATTACCCCTTTTGGCGAGCCACTGTAGGAAACCAACACAATCCTTCTGGAAATGCCCTGGTTGCTTGCAGAAATGACATTCCCCCCTTTAGGTGCTCCAGCGGGAGCAACATGAGGCTTAGGTGCATTGTGCACTTTAGGCCCCGACTTATCTGAGTTTGGGGAGAACTGCAGCTTCTTCTTGGATTTGAAGTCCCCTTGGAGCTTCCTTTTAGAGCCACCAACATGAAGAGCAAAATCTTTTTTCTGTTCTTATTCTCTCTTCCTCCTGGACACACATGGCGATCAAATTGCTCATGCTCCATTTTTCTTTCTGGGTATTGTAATTAATCTTAAAAGCCGTGTACTCAGAAGGAAGAGAGGTCATAATAAAATGGACAAGGAAACCATCAGATATTGCCATGTCCATGCCCTTGAGTTTTTCTGCTATATCGGTCATCATCATGATATGCTCTCTTATGCTGCCGGACCCATCATACTTAGTGGTTAAGAGCCTCTGAATCAAAGTACTGGCATAAACTTTAGTGGAGCCTTTGAATTTCTCCTCGATTGAAGCCAAGTACTCCTTAGCATTTTGGAATCGGGATTGCTCCTAATCTGGACTGAAATAGAGGTCTTCATAATCATTAGTGATAAGCGGTTAGACCGCTCCCATTTTCAGCATTAGCCTCATAAATTTTCTTTTTCTCATCAAAATTCTCCTCACCTTGGTGGGAGGAATGGGAATAGTTACCCTTAAGGCATAGTCAAGGTCCAAAACTCCAAGAACAACTTGAATTCTTTCTTTCCATGTGTGAAAATTGCTCCCCGTGAGCTGCTCAATGTTATCAATAGTGGCGGCAACGTTTGAAGCATTAAGTGCTGAATTTCAAAATACAAGGCAAAAATTAGAAATATCATAAGGATATATATTGCATGCAATTAACCCTACGTTGGTATGATTAATAACATGCAAAACTACAGTTCTAATTCATATCACCGTTGGGCAGAAAATGAAAAGAACTTAATAATTTTATATGGCGACACATGATTACAAACAACGTTGGTCAGAATGTAACCATATGCATACATAATGCCAAAACAAAAAAATCTCCAATTAAAATATCTCGTTGGTTCAATTTTAATTAGAGACAATACATGATAATATGGCAATGATACAATTAATTTGGGCCATTGAAATTGATTAAAACAGTGCATAAAAGAAATACATAAAGCATAAGAAAATGCACTGGAAAAAAGAAAAAAAAAGAAAAAAAATGCTATTTGCAGCCGGCCCTGAAGGAAAACAGCCCAAAAGCATCGGTCAGCCCAAAAATACATGGCCCAAATAACTGCGTAGCCCAAAAACAAAAATGCGCATAGGTGGCCCACAAAAATTGCGCAACCCAAATACTGCAGATGGCCTGAAAATCCCGCACCCAGGCTCAAATGCTCACTCGGCCCAACAGAGAATGCGCACGTGGGGCCCAAAACACTGTGCGGCCTGAAAGAATCCGCCCGAAAAATCCCGCGCACGGGCTGAAAATCACGCGCGACGAGCGACGGCCCAAAAAACACCGGCGCGACCCATTCACGCGCGTGGGGTAGCTGGCTGAAAACATCCCAAAATTCCCGCGTGGCCCAAATTCCCGCACGCCCATGACTCATGCCCGCCGTCGGATGAAATCTAATGGCCGAGCGCGCGCGGCAGGAATTAAGCCCCGAAACCCTAACCCTAGATGGCATTCGTCCCGTCGGCGGCGCGTTGCGCGAGAAGCGGCAGCGGCGTTGGCGGCGGCACTCGTGCAGGGAAAGGCAGCGCGCAAAAAGCCGTAAGATCCCGATCTAATTTTTTTGGTTTGCCGCCGATCTAAAATCTATTTGGTTGATTTGGGTTTTTAGGGTTCGAGTGGGTTTGATATTGGGGATTTTTATTAGGGTTTGCAAAAGAAAATCATAATCCCCTCCTAATTTCTAACCGAGCCATTAAGCCTTAGATCCGAAAAATTAATTTATGAATCCGAGTTACAATATAAGAGCTAATCTAAGTCTAAGTATGAATCATTAGGCTTAACCCTAGATCAAAGCATGAACACCTAAAATAGATCCTTAGAGTGGAAGCATAATAGACTTACCCGAACTGGAGGAGGCCATCTTGAGGTGCTCGGTTGATGAAGTGGAGAAGGTCGGCCGGGGACGACGGAGTCGTGGACGGTGGCGGAAGAGGTCCGGCCTTCGTTCACCGTAGCGCCCGTAATAGATCGGGTTTGTGCAGGGTTCTTTGGGGCTTGAACAACTCGTGTGTTAGTACAGCCGAAACCCTAAGTCCTTTTATATGGTGCTAGGTGACCGGAACCAAATCAATGAGTTGGTTGCCGTCTCCGATCAAGACGCGTGAGTGGAGCGTGCCTCACTGAAATCTCGGAGTTGGTTGCGAGATCAACCCAACACCACCTCCTTCTTTGCCTCGCAATACTCCTTAGCAAAGTGCCCGTACTCTTGGCAATTGTAGCAGCGTATCATGGTTTTGTCAAACTTTCTTCGACAACCACCACAGCTAGAGCCACCTGAGGAGCCCTTTCCTTTTCACTTTGACGATCGAGTCTCCTACTCAGCCTTGGTGAGTAGCAGATGCTCCTCGTCCCCCTTCTTGCGCTTGCGAATGCGCTCCTCATACGCTTTGAGGTGGCTAATTGCCTCTTCAAATGGCATGGTATCCATATCGAAAAATTGCTCAATTGCAGCAACATCCTGCAAAAACTTATCAGGAGCTGAATCGAGCAACTTCTTGATGAGTGTGATATCCTCCAGGGTGGCGCCAAGACCACTAAACATGCTCGCTAGCCCACTGATCTTGCCAGCAAACTCATCGATGGAGTCGCATTGCTTCATGTACAGGGCCTCGAATTCACTTTTCATGGTCTGCTGCTGTGCCTGCTTTACTCGGTCAGCCCTGAGATACCACGTCTTCAAGTTTTCCTATGCCTTCTTAGCTATCTTCTTCTTGGCATTCTGGTGGAGCACATCTTTGGGAATGGCCTAAAATATGCACGCAAGTGCCATCTTGTCCTTCCTCCTTTCCATGACCACTCCGGCCATGGGTTCAACTACCTCCCAGATGTCCTGTGCCTCCATACATCTATCTTGATCACCTAGGTGGAGTAGTTGGAGGTGGTGAGCAACGGGTACTAGAGAGAAACACCTCCCTCCCTCGTCGATCGTGCCACCGGTTGCTTAGTGATGGACATCTTGTTGAAGCGAAGGAACTTGGGTATACACAAGCTCGATGCAAATGTTGGAACACAACACTAGGATCACACACAATTTACCCGTGGACACACACTACATGGAGAAGACGTATGAACACAGAGACATGGAGAGAAGTTTTCCCGACGCGAACTCAACTTGCATCGCTTTTCCTCCTTTTTCTCTTCTTATTCAACTTATTCAATAGATTACATGGCTTATATAGACACACCCAAGCATCACATACAAGCCACTACACCTACACGACTTTGACCCTGATAACGACTACCTACTTCCATTTGCGCTTTCGCGTTGCGCCTTTGAGATACGACTAGGTCATTCCACAACTGCTATAGTGACCGGCCGCGCAGTGACAAGCCACACACATCTTCGGTCGCACATGAACGCTACAGTGACAGGCTGCACACGTCTTGTCTTCGACCGCGTCTCTGACCATGCCTTGTCTTCAACCGCGTCTCCGACCACGCCTTGTCTTCGACCGCGTCTCCAACCACTGTAGCACTCGGACACACCAATTGCTACGACCACTGCAGTTACAACCACTGTAGCACATGGACATATCGACTGCTATGACCACTGTAGCTATGACCACACAGACTGGTCATATATGAGTTTCATGAATCCTCGATATGAGAGATGAGCTCTAATTGATTTTGTGTTGGGAGATCTGAGCATTTGATGCTGATTTGTACATGTCCACGATATCCTTTTTGCTTGTTCAGAGGCGAGGCGTTGCTAGTTGTTCGAAAGAGATAATGTAAGAAGTTCAAAGATACAGGTTGTTACGATAGTTCATAGATATGGTTTGTAATGATAGTTTAGAGAGAAGATGTTCTTTGATTTGGAATGGCACTTTGCATTCCTTTGAATATGTTATTTCTTTTTTTGGGTGGGGTGGGGCTAGTAAATATTATCTGCAAGAATCAAAGTGATGTACTGATTGAACATGTTTACGACATTGAATAAAACCTAAATTTGTGCGCGTATAACTCTTTTCAAATCATGTTCCCAATGGCACGGTAGCAAGGTGCTATGATTATTTCAGATGCATGGATAGGCTTTATTATTAACATGATATGCAGAGCATTCAAGTCCTATGAAATTTGCAGAGAAATTTCAGATATTTGTGTACAAATAGAAATGAGTAAGATACAAATAGAATTGAAGTGTTAAATCCAGGAGGATATCGTGGTCTATTTGTCTCAATCCTTTCTTTCGAGTTTTGGGAGCTAACCTCTAGCCAAACATTTTCCAACAACTCCAGTTCTTAAAAATTAGGAGTAGAAGCTTAGAATCTCTACTCTTAAAGAACGAGTTCAAGGTGATGGTGCGTCAGACGCTCTGCCGCCTCTCACAGAGAAAAAGCGCCGACATGTGGGCCTCCCTGCCTTCTCTCCTCCCCAAAATCGAATGTCGTGTGCTGAGACCTCCTCCCAACAGAATCCTCCGCGATACCTCCGTCCTGCAGGCGCTGCCTCCCCACCGAATCCGGTCGCCTCCTCCCTCCCTCCTCCACCGCCGCTCCGCCGTCGCTCCTCCCCTCCCTCCTCCGCCGCTCTGCCCTACTTTGCTCCCCTCCCTCCTCTACCGCTCGCCTCTCCTGCTATCCTTCGCGCTCTGCCTCACTCCTCCTCCCCACTGCGCCACCATCGCGCCTCCCGTGGCGGTGGCTCGAGAGGAAGGCGGAGGAAGGAGGAAGCTGCTGCGGCTGGGAGAGGAAGGAGGCGGCAGCGGAGGTGGCGCCGGTTAGGGCGGAGGAGAGGAAGGAGCGACAGCGAGGGCGAGGAATGGCGCGCGACCTCCATCTCACGGTTAGAGGCGGTAGGAGGAGGCGCGGGAGCGGCCAGAGAGAGGCGTCGGAGGTGACGAGAGGTTTTGAAGGTCACCCGAGAGGTTTTCACCACTTTGGCCATGGTCAAAAGCCACTACGACCACATTGGCCATGGTCGGAGGTCGCAAGACAGCTTTACGACCACGTTAGCATGAGAGGAAGTCAGAAGTCGAGGCTTTGACTGCCGCGATCGATAGTCGGCCGACGGACTTCGACCACGTTGTGAGGCGGTCGGATGTGCTCAAGCGCGATCGGACTCGATCGGTTGAGGTCGTAGCGGTCGGATGAGGTTGGGCGTAGTCGGAAGTGGTCAATCGTGATCGAAGGGCTTCACCACGGTGAAACTTCGGTGTCGTGATGTGCGAATGGGTTTCACCACGGTGGAAAGCGATCAACGTGGTCGGAAGGTGGTTCGATCACGCAATAAGCGTCATAGCTTCATTACTACCTTTCGACCACGTTGAGTAGTCGTGGCCTATGACCGCGTTATCGTAGTTAGCGGTAGGAAGCACTCGGTGTAGTCGTAGCGCGGTCTGTTGTGGTCGGAAGTCCATTCGATCACGTTATAGACTTAGGCTGAAAGTCGTAGCTTCTGTTGTCTGGTCGTATGGCTTTCAGAAGCGGTCGTATCAGCTGGGAATCGGTTGTAAAGACTTGTGAGGTGGTCTGGGTCCAAAGAGGCAGGCTTGGTGCGTGAGGTGGCGGAGGAATTTTTGAAGTGCAGGGCGGGAGCACGGCGCACGGGGTGGCGGATGAATTTTGAAGTGCAGAGGTGGGAGCGGAGGCGCGGGAGGCGCGCGGAGGAGGCGGTAGAGGCGTCGGAGGAGGAGGGGAGGAGGCGATGATGGCGCGGGGTGGGAGGAGGAGGCGAGGCGAGCGGCGAAGGATGGTCGTAAGTCTTCTTACGACCACTTACACCATGATCGTAGCCTTCTTCGACCACGCTCAGTGACTTTACAACGTGGTCGTTGCCTCCTTATGACCACGTTCAAACTTCTTCGTTGCGGTTATCTTTCTCTGATGTGGTCGTATCACCTACCGATCTCACCTCTTCTGGTTTTGTCGTGGTTGAACACCTTTCGACCACGTCTACTATAGCTTGTCGTGGTCGTAAAAACACTGTTCCTTGGCCATGATCAATAACGCTTTACAACCACGTTCTGCGCTCCTACAACGTGGTCGTAAACCTCTCGATCACCTCCTACTTTGCCTTGCCGTGGTCGTAGGTCCTGCCGATGACGCCTCCTTCAGTTTTGCCGTGGTCGAACGCCTTTCGATCACATCTATTGACGATTTGCCGTGGTCGTAAGTCATTACGACCATGTTTGTCGTGGTCGTAAGTCATTACGACCATGTTTGTCGTGGTCGTAAGCCACTTTGCTTCCACAGGTTTCATGGTCATGACTGCAATGAAGTGAGTATAAGGCTAAACATTATCCTTTAGTTTGTATTGAACCGACACCTTGGATGTGGATTTTCTTGATTTCCAGTTATCAAGTTTTTCAATGCTAAATTCTCTTAATTTTGTATCCGAAAATGATTAGTGAATAGGTTGGATGTTCACGTGGAATATGTTTGACCAAGCAATGTCTTCAAGTAATAATTTTGGGTGAAAAATGCCATGCAAATATATGTTTGACGGACCAAGGTATCGGCCTTTTGATTAACTTGCTAAGCAATTAGAAGTTGTTGAGACATTGAGAGCGGGCGTGCGATGCTACGGTTTAAAAATAGAACATATTTGTATGCGTTCCAACAAATTTACCACCGTTAGTTTTAGAATATGTAATATGATAAAATTTTAAAATCCGGCAAACTCGACCACAATGACCGAGCCCGAGGCGATCGACCACGTTCAACCACCTCTGCGTGGTGAAGACTGCCGACAACCCACGTGGTTGAAGTCGAAGTCTGCCGACTTCGACCACACGGTCAAGCCTTGGCTTCCGCGCTTCGCTACTGGCGTGGTCGTAAGCTCCGACTTCTTAACGTGGTCGTAAGCGAGTGCCGACTATCGGCCGTGGCGGTGAAGCCTCGACCGAAACTTCTTCTCGCGTTAATGTGGTCGTAAGCGCGGCTGCCCAACGTGATCGTAAACCACGCGCAACTTCTAATGCCTTCGTTCTCCGACAGCGTGATCGTAGGCGCGCTCCTGGCGTGGTCGTAAACCACAACGCCGACTTCCGACGCGCGTGGTCGTGGCCGACTTCGACTACCGACCACGCCCAAGGTGGTCATAGCTGCATTCGACCACGGCAGAGTGGTGTAACGACCTCACGTGGTCGTAGCGGTCTGATGCCCTTCGACCACGGCGAGTGGTGCGTAAACCTATCGAATGACCTTGACCGCCCAATGTGGTCGTAAACAATTCTGTGGCCTTCGACCACGGCCAAAGTGGTCATCGCGCCACAATGTGGTCGTAAACTACTCGAGAGCTTTCTTGGTAGAGATGTTGAAGTACAAGGACAACGAATCTAAAGACAACATTCCCCAAGATATACAAGAACTTATTAGGCGTGTGAGGATTTAGGTGGCTTCAAAGATGTAATAGCTGTGATGTTATTTATTGGCAATGTTGCTCTTTAAGCATAATTGCTATGGACTCAACAATATGATAACTCATCATGAATCTCTTTTGGCATGAGTCTTAATCTATCTCACTATTTACTTCATTTTTAGAAACATAGTCTTAATAAGTGTGACTTGAGGTAGTCTTCTCTGTTTGAGCAACTAGAGGTAGTCTTCACCGCAAGGTTGTCTTAGCCGTCACCAATCGCACCATTGGCATCCATGCATACAGGAGCGCATTTGGTAGTCATCCGGCCCTCTCCGGCCATGCCGCTCGCCACTAACGACATAGCCTCACCGTCGCCTTCGACCTCCTCTGCCCCCTCAGCGTGTTGTAAAAATCTTGTTTTAGAGTCATGGGCAAAATTTGGGTGTGTCAAGTCGAATTGCAGCCGCAATTCAAAGTCGTAGAAGAAGCAGAGTAGAAGTCGTATGCGAGCGGACTCGAATCCGAGTTGTAATCGTAGTCGAACCGTGTTATAGTCGTAGAACCGGGTATAAAAAGAGGCTTAGAGCCATGTATTCGATGGACCAAGCCATTGAGAAAATACCAAAGAGGGAGAAACCACGAGCATTGTTTTGTCGTGTGTTTGCGCAAGGCGTGGTCGAAAGGACTCACGACCACGGGTAACATGGTCGGGAGGAGTTCGACCACGGTAAAGTTCCGCAGCGTGATCGAGAGAGTTCGACCTTGGCTTCGATCGCTTCTCGCTGGCGTGGTCGTAAGCTCACGACTTCTTAGCGTGGTCGTAAGCGGAGCGCCGACTATCGGCCGTAGCGGTCGAAGCCTCGACCAGCGACTTCTTCGCGTTAATGTGGTCGTAAGTCGCGACTACCCAACGTGGTCGTAAACCACAGCGCCAACTTCTAATCCTTCACTCTCATTGTAAATAATCTTGTTTTAGAGTCATGTGCAAAATTTGGGTGTAATCAAAGTCAATTGCAGCCGCAATTCAAAGTCGTAGAAGGAAAGAGTAGAAGTCGTATCGGGCGGAGTTGAAGTAGAAGTCGTATCGGTCGAAATCGAGTTTAAATCGTAGTGAGAACCCGTGTTGAAGTAGGACAGTAGGGTATAGGACAATGAGAACATTCTTTATCTGTTAACAACAAGCGATGGGGCGGAGGCTTTATTTGAATTCTTGGGTAGTGGCTTATGTTTAGAAAGTAATAAGCATGCTTATTATATGCATATGTCAACCTTTCTGATTATTTCATTTTTTTCATGGTAGATTGTTCACTATTTTGTTGTGCACCGCATCAGATTAAGCATTAATCTATATTATTAACTCCATGGAAACAACAAGTTTGATATATGTAATTTTGAACTATTATAGTTTTCTTGCATATATGCTGAAATTTTGTACAGTTCATCTTAATGCTTTTTGTATTGTTATTAGTTTTTCTTAATATTGGTGTAATGTGTTTTTATGTAGGAGGAATGGCGGCTGTAAGGTAATAGCAAGGACTTCTTTCTTGATTTGCGAATGGAACTCTGGACCTTTGAGTTATGCTTGTATAGTTTGTTTTATGATATTCTTTTGGACTTCTTATTTATACCTTGATATTCTGTGAGCAGTGGCCTGGAATAAGCGCAGCATGAAGCAAATCAGGAAGTGGCGGCGATGGAACTCGAGGATGATGGAGCGGTGACAAGAGAAGAAAGCATGGGAGGATTCCTCAAAAAGCAGACCCTCTTTCTGATGCTCCCAAGGCTCATCCAGTCAGCTCTGAATCTCGACGAATTCAAGCTGACATAGAACAAAATCCTTGGTGTTCTCAATTCTGTATTTAGCCGTCGGCCTATAGTTTCTCTGCAATTTCTTCCCTCTTTTGCAACATTGTAGCTTGTATTCCATCGCATTATGCATGTACAATATGATATTGCGCTCACGTTTCTTCGCTACTCTAATCGTTTTTCAACGTGGTCGTAAACTAAGCGTTGGCGATTCGATCGCTCGAGATCTTCCGGTGATCGTTGCTCCTTCGATCAATTACACGTGGTCGTAGCCTTCAACGTGATCGCGGCCCCTCTTACAACGTGGTCGTAGCCTCCTTACGACCACGTCACCTCACGATCACGTGGTGACCAAGCCGGAAGTCTATCGACCATGCTCACTCTCTCACAATGTGGTCGTGACCCCCACCATTCGAAACACCCTCGACCACTTATCTGTGGTGAAGCCCCCAAACCCCTCACCGCGTGGTCAGCGCCATCCGATCTCCCAAGGCTTGAGGCGTCCGATCTCCAGCGTCGCTCGGACGCTGTTCGATCTCCCGAGCCACTCGGGCGCCGTCCGATCTCCCGAAACCACTCGAGCGCCGTCCGATCTCCCAAGTTCCGTGCGCTCGGGCGCCATCCGATCTCCCGCGCGCTCGAGCGTCGTCCGATCTCCGAGCGCTCGGGCGCGTCCGATCTCCGCGCCACTCGAACGCCGTCCGATCTCCCGAGTTCCCGTGCGCTCGGGCGCCATCCGATCTCCCGCGCGCTCGAACACCGTCCGATCTCCCCGAGCCGCTCGGACGCCGTCCGATCTCCCCGCGCCACTCGAGCGTCGTCCGATCTCCCGAGTTCCCGTGCGCTCGGACGCCATCCGATCTCCAGCGCCGCTCGAGCGCCCGTCGATCTCCCGAGCGCGCTCGGGCGCTGTCCGATCTCCCGCGCCACTCGAGCGCGTCCGATCTCCGCGCCGCTTGGCGCGCGTCCGATCTCCCAGAAACCCTCGGGCGGACGTCGTCCGATCTCCGAGCCACTCGAATGCCGTCCGATCTCCGAGTTCCCGTGCGCTCGGGCGCCATCCGATCTCCCAGCGCCGCTCGAGCGTCGTCGATATCCCCGCACCGCTCGGACGCCGTCCGATCTCCCCACGCCGCTCGAACGCCGTCCGATCTCCCCGAGCCGCTCGGACACCGTCCGATCTCCCCGCGCCACTCGAACGCCATCCGATCTCCCCGAGTTCCCCATGCGCTCGGGCGCCATCCGATCTCCCGCGCGCTCGAATGCCGTCCGATCTCCGGAGTTCCGAGCGCTCGGGCGCCGTCCGATCTCCCGCACCACTCGAGCGCCGTCCGATCTCCCGAGTTCCCCATGCGCTCGGGCGCCATCCGATCTCCCAGCGCGCTCGAGCGCCGTCCGATCGACAACGTGGTCGTAAGCGCCGACTCCTGGCGTGGTCGTAAACCACACCGCGACTTCCGACCGCGGTGGTCGTGGCCCGGCTGGCGCCGACCACGGTGGTGGGCTCTCGAGTCCATGCGCTGGCGGCCTCGCTCCTCGCCGGCGACGACCCCTCGAAGCGGCGCCGCGTCGCGCCGCCCCTCCACCTTCCTCAGCGCGTCACCACCGGGCAGCGTCGTGAGTATCGAGATCCGCGGCCCCGCTGGCGCCAAATCCCCGGCGATCTGCGCTCGTGCTCGTCGATCCATTACGATCTGTTCCCGCCGGTCGCGGCGCGTCGGACCTCTCCCCAAGCTCGCTCTCCCCGTCATGATCCCGCTGCGTGCGCCACCACCTCCTCGCCCCGGCTCCCCTCTCCGCGGTTGTGATAAATGATATTTTGTGATAATGCCATCCGTTTTGATGGAGTTAAGGTTTAGGTTTTTAGGTGTGCAAAACTAATCTTCTTAGTATTTAGTATAAATCGGATTTCTTTGTCAATGTACTATGTACTATTCCATTAGTTTGCTTTAGATTTGTAGTCTATCTTATTGCTATTAGGAGTCGCCTTTTAGAAAGAGAGCACAAAGCTCTGTTTGATAGTTGAATTTGAGAAGTCGTCATATTGCAGATTTTGTAATGTCAAGACATCAAGGACTCCCCCTCACCGGATCGGATGAGCCTTCCAATGTTGCGCGAGCTATTGCCTCGTGGGGCCTTGATTACATAGTCATTACAAGTGTTGATCGAGATGATTTACGATCAAGGGAGTGGTCACTTTGCTGAAGCGATCTGAAGTTAAAGGTTTTGAAGCGAAAATGCTTATTGAAGCACTTGGTAAGCCACATATATCTTGTCATATTGTTTGGTCATTTCATTATTTTGATACATCATCTGTCCTCTGTTAATATTAGGCATTCCAATATTCCATGTATTGTACCCTTAATTCTTAAAGTAGTAATTTTGTAGTACAGATTTACGAGGATTCTAGCTGTGTAGAAAGGTTGTAACTTCGGGTTGCATGTTTTTGCACACAATATTGAAACAGTGGAAGAGTGCAAAGAAATGTGCGAGACTATCGTGCTAATTTTAAGCGATCCATAGATGTTCTGAAAATGGCAAAAGAGTATGCCCCTCTGGCACCCTTACGAAGACATCAATTATCTTTGGGTTGTAGGAGACTCTGATCGGAGTTATTGGCATAATGGAAAAGTTGAGGGCTGCTGGTGTTGATGTCATGACATTTGGTCAATACATGAGACCGTCAAAGCGTCATATGCCATTTTCGAGTATGTTACTCTGAAGCCTTCGAGAAGTATCGATCTCGTGGTGTTGAAATGGTATGACCATCTGCCTCATTTAAGCTTTCACATTGAGCGAGTAAATTCTATTATTGACCATAATTTCTATTATACATCTTATACATGGCAAAGCTATCATTAACAACGATTACCAGCTTCACATCTTATACACAATAAAAACTTTTCTCAAATGTAATTACTTGATGTAAACTAATAGTCTATTGGTTGTCAATCATGCCACATATAATGCACCTAAAAACAATCCTAAAGCCACCTGAGAAAATTGTACAACACAGTCATTAGCTATCCTTGTTAAGATTGATCAGCTTAAAGTTTTAGTTTTGTGATTGCTGACTTGTTTTCTAATTGTGATTGATGGATCAGCTTATAGAGTTTGACCCTTTTATGTGATTGATTGATTAGGAAGCTGATGATTGTTAACACTGAGAAGCTGCTGCTGCGCGAGAGGATGAGAAGAAACCCAAAGATGCACCTGCGATCTGAGGTTGAGAAGGACAAGGAGGGTGCAGAGAGAATGAAGACGAAGAAAAAAACCGAGAGGATAAGGTATATAAATATTTCGATTTGTGCCATAATGATATCACACGATTGCTTTGCAATGTGTGCAGGTGTAGTATGGCGTGCACATTTGGTATTGGTGACTAGGGTTATGGCAACTCTCTTTACGGACATGCCAAATAGGATGTTTTGTGGGCTTGGTAATATATGGTTTGGAATATCATGTCATTTTAAAAGCTCAAAAGTTATGGATATATTTTGAGCAATAATGATGCGTAGACATACTTTTGGCTTTTGTTGCATTCAAAACAAGCTAGAGGTCATCCGTTTAGTGAGGTGAAATATAAGAGAACATATGTGGTCACTATACTATTTTACGAATGTAATGCAATTACTCAAGCTGGTCTAGATTTTTATCATAGAAAGCCTTTCTATTTACGGTACAAAAATGTGGTTTGATTTAACCTTCTTAAAATCGCATTATTTTTTTTTTTTCAGTTTCTTGATTTTCACTAGATTAGTTTTGCACTTGTGCCCAATGCAATATGTACATTGGAATGTATTATCTTACTTTTTATCGGTTTGTCGGTTTTCCTATCACGTTATTTGGTACTAGGTTAGATCATTGTGTGAACCACTAGCTGTGACCTCGGTGAGCCATTGCTGCATCTTGGCACCATGTGTTAATGTTGAATCCGCTTTCACGAGTGCTCGTTGCTCCCCTCATGCCGTCCGCTTTGCCGCCGTTGGCTGCAACATGGGTGAGGCGAGCCTTGACGATAGTGGAGCCAGGGTAGATCTGCTACAATGATAATTTCAGGTTAGGCCCTCTGTGATTTTTATACTCTACAATGTGCACTAGAGTCACAATGCCACTCCACTACTCTTGACCTACAGGACAAAACAATAGAAAGGCTATATACCTAAATGGAGGCATCTCACTGAGTCATGTCTCTTCACATACCACCACTCTCTCCTTCAGAGAAATTTCCCCATCTTCCCCAATGTCTTTGCAGTGATCCCCTCGATCTCTCTCATGCATCTGTCTCCATCTCAAAATCGGCGAGCTGTGTCTTGTCGAGATCGATTTTACAGAGATCATGCAGCTCTCTCTCTCTCTTTCTCTCTCCTGTGTGTAGCAAATCGATCGCTAAATCATCTGCAGAGATATCCCTCCCTCTCTCAATCGAGATGCACACAATCACAGTGCTCCATTTAGCGCCAAAATATGGGAGAGAGGTGCGAGGGTTCAAACTTTTGCGCCCAATATTTTGTGATTGTAGCTATAAATAAACATTCGGTGTGCCTTGCTCCATTGTTGTTATCGGACCGATGTGCACTATCAGTGCGAGTCAATTGCAATTTTCTTTATGCACGATTTGAACTTCATGTTTATATTTTTCGGGGATTTAGGATGAGGCCCTTGAGCGTCTTAGAGTTGAAGCTCCACGTGTTCCAACCTTTGGTGATTTTCATCCTTCAACAAAATGGAGCATAGGTGTTCGAGTTTATCACAAGTATCATGTTGAGACATTCGCTCTGGTAGGAAGAGGCTAACCTTGGTTTTGTTGGATGAGCAGTAATGTTCACACATGTTTTTAGATATGCTTAGTTATATTCTGTTGAATTTTAATGGTGTCGACTTTGCTGCTTTTAATAGGGCAAAAAATGGTAATCCTTGTTTACGATGACCAGTGCATCGTTTAGATCCCCTACTTCGAGAGGGCTGCATATTATGTGTCAAGGTTGTCCGTAGAGCCTACGAGGAGAATAGAGCATAAGTGGCTTGCGAGCATGCTTATGGGTGTGTTTTCACATGTGTCTCTGTGAGTGAGATACCAAACATGAGTGAGAAGACATTGCCGCTTTTCGCGCTCATGCCACTTAGTGAAGTTTTTGAATTCACCTATCATAATGACATTTATGTTGGTATGTATTTCAGTTGACCACCCAAGTAATACTGCTTTGTAATGAATCAAAGTTTTACTAACATTTTTTCACATGTCAGATGTTATTGGAATGGTCATGTTTGTAAGCTCTGTAGGCTATATGCAAGGCTACTACAATAGAAATATACCTTTTAGAAATGTTCTTATAATTGATGGCAGGTATGTACTTTGTTGTAGTATCTTCTTGATTTTATGGTTGCACGTCTAAATTATTTATGTTACTATACTGGTTTCTGGAAATCATTATTGTCCATGGCTCCCAAAGTTTGCTCCTTTGGCACTTAGAACATTACGGTTTGCTGCTATATTTGGTTGTTTTGCATAGAATGGAACCCTCTTGTATAATTAATCTATAAATGCTAATGGCCTTCCTGTATAATTAATCTATACATGCTAATTGCCTTACAAAATTTCCCTTCCCTTCATGACTTGCAGTTTAGAATATATAATCATGTTTGGTGATTACATTTTCAAGCAGATGGAATACCTTCTCGATTTTTATATAATAGTGATAGTGATAATATATGAATCAGAAAATGTTTTTTCTTGAGTCTCCCAAATTTTTTATAAAGTAGAATAACCTGCTAAGTTCATATGTTGGATAAAGTGCCATGTTTATAGAGCTTTTATAACACAAAATGGAAACTCACCCATGTTTATATTCCTGTAGCTTCAAACACAGTGAAATTAGTTGTTAAGGACAAAGTACTTACCACCATTTGACTAAATGGACGAGATGCTCTGATGATCGAACTATCATCGTGGCAACTATGCTTCAAGCAAGGCGTGAACAAGGTGAGTTGATGTGTGTTCCTTGTTCATTTTGTGTTGATCTACTCTATGTTTTATACTTACTTGTTTACTTTTTAGATCATAGCTTTTACACTACATGCTTGATGGGGTGCACTTTGAACCTAATGTTGCAGTTGCACGCGATCTGAGACGGAGGTAAACATAATTTTGATTATAAATTTTTTAGTAATTAGTTTTAGCTATATGGTTTATCATTTATGGAATCTTTTGTAGGGTCAACAACGAGCTTATTGGAAATGCTTCTCCATGACATTACTAGGGGAAGTAAATGCAAATCTTTTGGTTAAGGGACCTCTAGCTATATAATTGCTAGAAGTGCAAGACTCATTTTGGTGGAAGTAGATGTGATTTGTCATGAAGGAAGTTGATATGGTTCTTTTGGTTAGGATATTCATAGCTAGGATGCTTGCTAGAAGTAGATGCAAATGTTGTGGCTAAGATACTTCTAGCTATCATGCTTGCTAGATGATTGTGCTTCAATGTGTAATTTGACGCATAGCAAATTGGACATGCGTTCATGCCATTCTATCTAATTTTAGTGGTAGTATTTGTAGTATCAAGAAACTTTCTTATATATCTGTGGAATGGAGTTATATCCTAATTGAATATCACTAGGAACAATGAGTGCATCCATTTGTGAATTGTTCGAACAACGTCTTGTCAATATCTTTTATCTTGTCCATGGGATATGCTCATACAGGTGTTTAGCTTGTCATTTTACGGATGCGAGATTTCCCATATGTAACTAGGTGTTCTCTTTTCAGCTTGTACCATGTAACCCCTGTGGAAAGTTTTTATTTGTGAATTGCAATTAATTACGTCTCTCCTTTTTTTGGCAATCCTTGTAAGTCAAAGTCTTTCTATATGTGGATCTATAGTGTTCTTGTTTGATAGACTAATTTTAGAGTATTTCCTTTGCTCCCTATCATTTTGCAATTAGACTTTTTAAATGTTATGATTATGTTTTAATCCGTAGCAACGCACGGACATCCAACTAGTAAGAAACTAAAAACTCTACCAAATAGACCCTGAGTCATACACAACGTGGACTTTTTTTTTAGATTTGACCAACGACCAACTTATAGCACGGTCAAATCAAATTCTAAATTTCCATTATATTACACAAGGCAGACAATCCAAGTCGTAGGTTGCATCAATTAAAAAAAATAGATGGTCAAGATATTTTCTTCTCATATGTGTAAGACCATGTGGTTAGGTTTAGGATTTTTATTATGATGAATAATTGACAACATTATTTAGTATTGCTATTTGAGGCGTGTGCGTGTGTGCGTGGACTAATGTCGGTCAAGTTGGTGAGAACTTGTCTTTGGGAAAAACGTTCTTTGGTCTTTGCATGTGCGGGTTGGGCGTGGAGACGGTCATAGTCGGTGACGAGGAAGACCGGACTAGGAGGAAATCGATGTCCGGCGGTCGAGGATGTCACGAGGTGGTCGGGCTCACGTTGGAGCACATGGAGATCAAAGGTGGATGGTGCGTGGAGAAGCTACGGGAGGTGCGGTCCTAGAGGCTTCGACACGCGATGAGTTGAAAAGTCAGAGTGTGAAAATCTGTGTTAGGAAGGGTTTCGGGTCCCTTGAAAATTAATGGGCCAAGAATCTAATTGAGATAAAAAAGCCCAGGTTTAGTTGGACGAGTTGTTTTAGGGTTCCAAGTAGAGATCGAGTAGAAAACGGCCGGCCGTATAAAATACGGAGACGGCGGCTGTTGCGTGAAGCGGATGGTTATTTAAGAGGAGGTTGTCCGTGACTTTTTGGGGGGGTTTTTGGACGGACGTGTACGAATCATCTTTTGGAATTAAGAAGTGCTTGCGGCTGGAGGGTGCAGGAGCTCCTGGCCGTGAGTTTTTGTAAATGTTTGGTGATCGGATCAGGTGAGATTAGCATGCAGTTTTTTTCCTTCTGGTTGTTTCTTTTGTGAAGACTAGAAAGATATTTTGCATGCATTACGTGGATGCGGTGGCTGTAATTCTTGATTAGAAGAGAGGTAATTAGGCCATGGTTAATAAGGTGATTTGTTGAGGACGTGAGGTGCTAGTTAGATTGCATGCATGTATTCATTGTTTGGCTACGTGAATAGTACTTGCTCGTGCAACAGCTCTTGGGAGATTTTTGCATAGAGATTTCTAGTAGATGAATTGTGAGCATTGGTCTTTTGGTGAGATTTATCTATTGCATGTATCTTTGCTCTGTGCATCTGCTACGTGCATGCATTATTATTTTTAGTCGGCTTAATTACCGACAAGAGATATTTTACTAGGGAGGAAATTAAGAGTGCTAATTAGTCTTTGTGTTAGGGGTGGCTGGCCGAGAGGTACATACAAGCGTAATCAGTTTATTTCCTGTTTTTTTTTAAAAAAAAAAACATCAGCAACTTCGAGTTGTACTAGGTTTTCTGGTGAGAACAAAAAATTGGCGAGGCCCTTGTTCTTGTATTTTCCATTTTTCAGATTAAACAAATAAGAAGACAGGAAAATTTTAGAAAAAGCTTCCGCTAGGTGTTGCAATCATTCACCCCCCCTCTGATTGCTTTCGACGATCCTACAAGTGGTATCAGAGCGGGTTGCTATGGCGTCAGAGAGGTATGTGAATCGCCCCCCTATGCTAGATGGTACTGATTTTGCTTTTTGGAAGTGTCGGATGCAAGCTTATATTGAGGCTCAAGGTAGTGATGTTTGGAATAAAGTTTCTACACCATATGAGGTTCTGCTATTGTTACTAATTTAAATAAAGCGGATGTTGATTTAAATGCTCAAGCTCGTAACTTGCTATTTCAAGGATTTCTAAGTAAAGAATTTGATCGTGTGGCTCATATTAATTCTGCCCATTTAATTTGGAAAACTCTTTGCGATTATCATGAAGGAACCACTAAAATAAAAAGGTGCGTAAAAATCTTTATCAAAAAGAATATTCTGATTTTGCTATGAAACACGGTGAATCCATTGATAATCTCTTTGCTCGGTTTGAGAAAATATTGAGTGATCTGCGTGGTGTTGGTGTTATTCCTGCATGATGAAGATAATGCAACTAAAATTTTGAGATCTTTAGGTTACGAGTGGTTGATGGTTGTTACAACTATTAATCAAGCTATCGATCTAGATACTTTAACCATGGATGATCTTTATTCTAGATTGAAAACTTATGAGATGGAAGCTTTGCCATCTAAGAGTAATAAATCTTCATCTTTAGCACTTGTGACTAACCTGTGCAGTGCGCTTCGTCGAGTGCTTTGTCTTGTGTTTCTTTATGCGCTTTGTCTTCTTTTGGAGGAACTGTTAGAGGAGCTTCTGAAGAGGACTTGGTTTGATCTCCTCACGAGCATACAAGGCACTCAACAATGTGAGGATGAGGAAGCGAGGTGGCGTGTCGAGTCCGATCGGATGCTTTGAGTGTGGTGAGCGGGCCACATTAAGATGGATTGTCCCAAGCTCAAGGAAAGGTGGTGAAGGAAGAGAAGAATTATCGTCGTCGGCCATCCAAGAACAACAACACCAAGGGTGGCAATTTCCGTCATAAGCTCATTGAAAAGATCATATCGGCCATTGGCGTCTTGATTTGGCGATGTGGAATATGAGAGCTGCAACGACGATGACCACGACGATGATGATGTTAAAGGCAAGAAGAAGAAGAACGATGACTTCACGGGCATGTGCTTCATGGCGAGCAACAACAATGATGATGGCGATAGTGATCCCGATGAGGTAAGACCTTCATATGATGAGCTTGAAGATGGTTTGATTAAACTTGCTATTGAATTAAAAAAGACAAAACAGAAATTGAAAGAAAATAATTGTGTTGTTGAAAGTTTAAATTCTGAAATTAATAGACTTAGAGCTTTAATTCGATGATGAATCATGTGAGTCTTGCCAAGTTTTACATTCGAGTTGGAGGTCATTAGATCTATTAGTGCATCAAACTGGTTCAACTTAGAGATGTAATGATAAATTTGATGAATTAAAATTGACACATGACTCTTGTGATGAAAAATTAAAACATGCAAATAATGAAATTGAAAAGCTCAAATCTAGTTCTTCTACATGTTTAGAGTCAAGTATTTCAAATGCTCAATCTAAAGCTTGCTCTAATTGTGAATTGCTAGAAGCTAGACTTAATTTATCTCAGGAATCTATTCAACAAATGCTTTATCATGAGAACATATCTTGCTCAAATTGTCCTAAGTTAAATATTGAAATTGATGCTTTGACTAGGCAATTGAATGATTTAAGCTAAAAAGAAAGATTTGCTCAATCTAGTACTTCAAAGAATCTTGCAAATGAACTCATTAAATGCAATCGCTTGTTCCACTTTGGTTAAGGAAAATGAGTACCTTAAGGACACTTTAGAGAGATTCTCTTTTGGCAAGAAAATCTGAATATGATTCTAGACAAGTCAAAAACAAGTGTGAAAAACCGAGGTCTAGGTTTTAATTTTGTTGAGCATGCCAAGAATAATCCTCCTAAAAATTATTAAGTTTCTTGAACTGGAAAGATTGAAGTAAAATCGAACAAAAACAAACGTGTTTAAATCTGCTGGATTTGTGCAAAGTTCATTGAATAATAATGTAGGTGCTAGCTCATCATCTCAAAAGAATTCTGGTTATGTTAAATTCCATTGCACCTCTTGTGAAAGAGATGGTCACTTACATGAATTTTGCTTTAGGCGTGCTAAGAAAGAGAAGAAGGATAGATTGAATGCTTTAAGACAAAAACGTGCAATTTCTTTTGTTCCTAGATCAAGCGAAAACTATGTTTTTAAAGAACTTTTATGATGACTTTAAATTTCCTTCACATGCTAGATTGAGATTTAATTCAAATAGTTCATGCTCTTTTAGACATTCGATCATCCACATGCACGTGATTTTGGTTCTAGCTTTGTTGCTCCATTCGTGTGTCTCAGATCTTTGGATTCCTAGATCTTATTTCACTAACTTGATCTTTGCGAGACCGATGTTTCTGTGATGTAAGAACAGGTGATAAGGATAGAGAACATGAGCTCGATTGGGTTCGATCTTTTATTTCATTGCTTGGTTGGAACACTTGATGGTTCTTCATTCTCTTTGATGTCTTCCAAGAGATTTCACTTTACGAGAGACCATGTGGAAAAGGTGATGTTGTCTTACATCTTGTTAGATTCTCAAGTTGTTGATATTCTCTCAAAATCGCTTGATTCTCGTTTTGCTCTTTTACGAAGTGAGTTGGGCGTGTTGCATCTGTGGGATTATTCTGAGGGGGACCTTGATGTTTAAGAATTTAGGAAGCTTTGTTTATTATACTTGTCAATTAAATTAACAAGTCCAAGCCATCAAATTTAAATGAGTGTGGAGCTATCTTTATCATATTTATTCATATGTTGTGTAGCTTTGATCATGACAAGTTATAATTAATTTGTTGCACTTGAAGTAAAATATGACATGGCGGAATATTTTGACTAGATTAATTATATTTATTACTTTGTGATGTCCATCGAAAAGAATTAGCTTGATTGTGAGTCTTATTTTAACTCTTGGCTATGAGGCTCGCATGTTTCATGTTCCAATTTTCATGATTACTCAATTTGGCATGTTTTAAGAAAAGAGAGTATATAAAAGAAAAAATTGAAAAGATGTATGCTTCAAGCATGCCATGGTGAAATAAAAAAGGCACAAAAGTGCGCAAAATGTAAAGAAGTATGCTTCAAGCATGCCACCATCACAAAAAATGTCATTATGAAAAGAAGTATGCTACAAGCATGCCACATGCTTAAGAATTGAGTTTGGAGCCATAAGTTGTTACATGAGGCTGCTAGCCAGTCTAGAGTTAAAATTTGCTTCACTTTTAGGCTTTGACTTTTGTTGTGATATCTCATTGTGCTCTTTATAATCGGTCTAGTCATTGTTCGGATGCACATCATTGATATAAATCGCCTAATCATATTGAAAACTTTGTTTTGATCTTTGCTATATGATATATGACTTTATATGATCTAGATAGCTCTACTCAAAAATATGGCTTGGTTAAATTACTAAATCAATTCAAAGTGACTTGGATAATCTACAAAGCTTCTAGATTTTTATTCTTATTGCTTCTTTTTAGAATAATTCTTCTTTGAAAGTTCTTGATGATTACATTGCCAAAGGGGGAGAGATTTGGTGTGCTTTGTGAGATATTGAAAAAATTTGCTAAAATTCATCTCTTGTGTTGAGGGGAGAGATTTGGGATTTGTGGCATAAAATATTTTTCGGCCAGTTCTTAAGCTTATATCTATTTGAAGCAAATTCATCATGCTATCATACAGTGTTGTCAATGTATTCATCAAGGGGGAGATTGTAAGACCATGTGGTTAGGTTTAGGATTTTTATTATGATGAATAATTGACAACATTATTTAGTATTGCTATTTGAGGCGTGTGCGTGTGTGCGTGGACTAATGTCGGTCAAGTTGGTGAGAACTTGTGCTGGGAAAAACGTTCTTTGGTCTTTGCATGTGCAGGTTGGGCGTGGAGACGGTCATAGTCGGTGACGAGGAAGACCGGGACTAGGAGGGGGAAATCTGATGTCCGGGCGGTCGAGGATGTCACGAGGTGGTCGGGCTCACGTTGGAGCACATGGAGATCAAAGGTGGATGGTGCGTGGAGAAGCTACGGGAGGTGCGGTCCTAGAGGCTTCGACACGCGATGAGTTGAAAAGTCAGAGTGTGAAAATCTGTGTTAGGAAGGGTTTCGGGTCCCTTGAAAATTAATGGGCCAAGAATCTAATTGAGATAAAAAAGCCCAGGTTTAGTTGGACGAGTTGTTTTAGGGTTCCAAGTAGAGATCGAGTAGAAAACGGCCGGCCGTATAAAATACGGAGACGGCGGCTGTTGCGTGAAGCGGATGGTTATTTAAGAGGAGGTTGTCCGTGACTTTTGGGGTTTTGGACGGACGTGTACGAATCATCTTTTGGAATTAAGAAGTGCTTGCGGCTGGAGGGTGCAGGAGCTCCTGGCCGTGAGTTTTTGTAAATGTTTGGTGATCGGATCAGGTGAGATTAGCATGCAGTTTTTTCCTTCTGGTTGTTTCTTTTGTGAAGACTAGAAAGATATTTTGCATGCATTACGTGGATGCGGTGGCTGTAATTCTTGATTAGAAGAGAGGTAATTAGGCCATGGTTAATAAGGTGATTTGTTGAGGGCGTGAGGTGCTAGTTAGATTGCATGCATGTATTCATTGTTTGGCTACGTGAATAGTCTTGTTACGTGCAATGACTCTTGGGAGATTTTTGCATAGAGATTTCTAGTAGATGAATTGACAGAGCATTGGTCTTTTGGTGAGATTTATCTATTGCATGTATCTTTGCTCTGTGCATCTGCTACGTGCATGCATTATTATTTTTAGGTCGGCCGGAATTACCGACAGCGAGATATTTTACTAGGGAGGAAATTAAGAGTGCTAATTAGTCTTTGTGTTAGGGGTGGCTGGCCGAGAGGTACATACAAGCGTAATCAGTTTATTTCCTGTTTTTTTTAAAAAAAAAAAAACATCAGCAACTTCGAGTTGTACTAGGTTTTAAGTGAGAACAAAAAATTGGCGAGGCCCTTGTTCTTGTATTTTCCATTTTTCAGATTAAACAAATAAGAAGACAGGAAAATTTTAGAAAAAGCTTCCGCTAGGTGTTGCAATCATTCACCCCCCCTCTGATTGCTTTCGACGATCCTACAATATGAATGTGATTAATCTAGGTTTTTACGTTCTAGGCATAGATAAAGATATTAAATTTTAAAGTTATACTTATTTTCATTTATTTTTTGTTCTGAATTTACAATTGTATTAGATAGAAACTATTTAATTTGTATTTTGAATTTCCTTCTATATGTAGAGCTAGCATGCATTACAACATATAGTTGGACATCCTTTCCAGCTTTTTATGTATCGATCGAGTTTTTTTTTTCCATGGATGTATTGCTTGCCAAAATCTTGTTTCATATTGTACTACAGCAAGTTATTTTTTTAGACGTACTTTGGCAAGTTAAACAGACATGCATTTGTGCGTGCATGACTCCTATCCGTGCTACCAAAGTACTCACGCAATTATTTGTCACCGACCCATATCTACCTTGTATTATACATACATGGACATGACATCTCAGCCATGGATATTATAGATGGATGCTTAATATTTTTTTTCTTTTTCTACTATCAACGTGGGAATTTCTCGGTGTTTTTATTTTCTTCAATTAATTAATGTGAAAATTTTCTACCTTTTTCACCTAAAATTAACATAAGGACTTTTAGATTGTGAGTAACGCAATCATTTGTCGCACACTTCTATGCATATTGGCAGTGCAATTGTGGAATTTCTACCTAATCTGATTAAAATTTTGAAAATAGGGAGAAGAAAGAACTGTGAGGAGTCAAAACTAAACTAGGAAATCATGTATGAAGATGCTTGTGTTGACGGTTGACGTAATGCTTACGAAACTTTTAAGTAATATTTTTGTTTTGTCACATTTTTGCGAGTATTTTATTTTGTCGCTAGAATGAAGTATTCAAGAACTCGTCCACGAAACTGCAAATGGCAGGTGATGCTCTTCTGAAACACTCAATAGTCTCGGGTTAGTATCATTGGTTTCTAGAATAAATTAGTTCCGTAGAATGGTAGAAGTGCATTTTTGGTAAAACACCACATGAAAGTCTTTTCTTAGCAAAATACCTTCACAAATGTTTAATTTGAACGAATTCACCCCTATTCCGTCTGCCTTGCTTCCTTTCTGCTCCTCAGGAAGCTCGCCAGACAAACACCTCTGTCACTCCTTCGATTTTTATGGGATACCATCAACTTAGGAGCAAACTGGTTTAATAGTAAATATTCGACATAGTCTGTTTGTATTAGCTGTGGTTAATGACTTTAGCTAAAAATGAATAGTAGTGACTGAAAAAATGTCTTTTAGAAGCAGAGGGCGAATGGTGGGAAAAAATAGGGGAGAGATACGTACGCGAGACGGGAACAAGAGAAGTAAGGTGCGTGATGCGCTCGTGACCTCATGTCTTATCCCTTGGGCGAGACACGAGCTACAGGAGTAGGGAAGCCGCTTCAGAAAACTGGATGTTCATATTAGCATCTGATTTCTCTAAGCAGAAGCGAGAAGTGAAAGACAATATGAATAGACGCATACCTCGGTAGATGTGACAATAAGGAAATGTTCAGCTCCAGAACATAAGCCAGTGTTAACATCTTGTAATTTGAGCCATGCTTCGTGTGGATGCTACCAGGGATAGAAATCTTGGTACCAGAGTATTTCCCACCTGGCGGCCGATAACAATAACCAGCTGGTTATCGAAAAAACTAGAAAAAATGATTGAAATTCGAATATCAAAATTTGAATTTGGGCTGTTTTAAAACGGGTAATCGTTCCGATTACCAAAAAACAGGAAAACCCGCTCAAAACATAAAAACCCGATAAAAACTTGGGAGTACATAATTAAATCATATTTAGTTCATACAATAGGTGATCTAGCATAAAAAAAAAAGACCTAAGTCAACCTAGAAAGTGTATTATACAGTCATAAATGTAAAGTTACATTTGAAAATTTTGGGCTGGTTTTTTTGCTAACATTTCCCACCGGTTTTTCCGGTTACTGGCGCCGGTATTTCTATCCCTGGATGCTACTGTATATTTTGCTTATTCAGATTTGAGTGGCCACTGCTGCAGTGCTGCTAGCAACAAAGGAAACAGGGAATTGTAAAATTCTTTGCTATGACCCTTTGGTAACTGAGTCTAATGATGCACTCTTAACAGCGTGCAGTACCTGATGACTAGTGTAATTTGACGTGCCCCAGCAGAAGTGAAGAACAAACAAGCCATCAGGATTTGTCTTCAACGTAATGACATAAGGCCCACCCTGTATTCATGTGGTGTAGATGCTTAGCTAGGGGTGATCTCACGCTGTATAGCGTTTCAGTAATTAAGGTCCTCCAGCGCTGTTGCCAACTGCATGAAACAGCTGAAACTTGTCCTGAACAATTCGATTTTCGATTTATCAGGCCTAGCTAGCACAGTCTGCGACAGCATGTAGAACAAGCCAAGCAAATGCATCAGAGGGGAATGGAAGCAATCTCCCAGGTGGATAGCGAGAAACTACGATAATGATGTCTCAGCGTAAGTGATTCTCCCCAGATTCGAATTATCGCCAGTGGAGAAACTATTCCGACCAGTATCAACCTGCTGATGAACTGATTATTCGAGCAAATGCTCTTTTACATTCACTTTGCACATTGGGGAAGCAAAACTATCGGACCAAATGAATTACATTTTTTTTTGTACAAAAAAGAGGGGATGACTATCAAATGAATTACACTTTTTTTTGTACAAAAAGGTGGGGATGACTACGTAAAAGAATCTTCAGGGCCAGTAAATCGAAATAAATTGAAGCCATCATCACAGGCTATGCTGGAACTCGAAACTGTACCATCTGCGGCGGTTATTCTCATACATTTCTCAATAGACATCGAAAATTGGAACCAACACGGTAACACCAAGCCCATTATACAATCTCTCCCGCTGCTTCCAGGCTACAAGAAACGGGAGAAGCAGATAAAGCAATTAGTCTTGGCTATAATCCTGTATACATGCCCCTACCAAAATCTTTTTTCTTATGTACCAGCTTTGCTCTACACAAATGAAGCAAACATCTATCCTAGGGGGGCCATCACACTCACGACGAAAATCAATATGCTTGCCTCGTTGCCCAGAAGCAAGCAAGATGGGAAGCCTTGAGAAATACGCTGCCGCCAACCACCGACGGAATCAACCAGCGGCAAGCAATATAGGCCTCGGCACACAAATGGCCATATGTTCAGCTACCATTTTTCTTCTGTTGAGGTCTCTTACTTTGTGGTCCTCTTTGGCATGCTATCTCGGATGAGGCCTTTGTTAAAGGCTTGAAGCCCAGGTGGAAGGTTTCTCAATTATAAATTTTCACAGGCTTCTCAAATGTGTGACGATTCTGCAGAAAACTCAAACCACCAAAGCAAAGAACAGTTACATAAAGGGATATGGCTGCATATTTGTTTGTGTAAATTCATATCATTGGTCACCCCAGCTTACTTCTAACACATGAATTAGTTCGTGTAAATTCTATGTGAGGAACAATACTACCCCCAGCTAACCAGGATGTGCCTGCAGCCTGCATGCTCTCTTAATCTGGACATAGATTCTTTATTTTTAAAAAAGATGATTTTTACAAGTAAATTCTGAGTGTGTTCATACAACGTGTGTAGAGTAGGTTAGTCTTGTGCTCTCAGCAGAAGCTATCCTAGATTTTCTATCAATTAACTGCTCTTCCAAAATATCAAAGCTGTTAGCTTCACGAACACACTAAACACCCATCATCAAATCTATGGGTCTGGGCCCAAAAAAAAAAGCAATGAGTTTGCTGAAAGGAAGATGCCAGAGACAAAAAACCTTGCATGGTCTGAAATTAGATATTTTAAATTCCACAATGGCAGGAAAAGTCCTGGCACTAAGACTGCAAAGCTTGAAAGCTGCATGGTACATGACCAAGAAAAGAATTCAACAACAAATCAAATCTCTTTTTTGCTCATTTCACAATAAGCCAATACTGCCTACCTGATTGGCTGTGTATGACCTTTTCGGAGTTGTATCTGTGTGCTCCAAGCCAAGGTATTGTTCCCAAGCTCCGTAAACGTCTCTTCTCTGTAGAATCAGAAGAAAACATCATGGTATAAACATAGTGGACAAGAGAAAAGGCATACATTTAGACATGCTTACATGCTGAAAACGACCACTTACCTGAAAACGTGCAGATACAATGTCAGTATCCTGAAGGTATTCTGGCCGATTCATGGATATGAATGCAAGCTTCCACTGATCAAAGAAGTATTATCAGGGTTAGACATGCATGTTGGCAGTACAATTGAAGGGATAAAAGGCAGTGCAATTGAAGGGAATAAAAGATTATACTTGCAACAAATTTGATATAAATCTGGTACAACGGCAGAGTCAGATAGAAGGAAGAGTCTGAAGAGCGAGTGGGGAAAAGGGCATGTAGCGTGCTAATGTTGGGGTACATGGACCTCAATGGGGTTTCGTCAATCCCAGGTATTAACATTTACAGTTGGACAAGAATGACTGAATGAGGCTTAAAAAGTTAGCCTGGCTACCAAGTTCCTTTTTTAAATGATCAAGTTCAAGGACTGATCATCTTACGGTTGTATTCCAGTATATTTTACTCCCTCCCTCATTCTTTGCTCCATGCTCAAATGCCCCTCTCCGAGGAAGAAGTCCTAGATCCCAAACATCAAAGAAAAAATCCCTGTGGTTGGTTTTAATCGCAAAGGATTGATGGGACATATCAAATCCTAGGAAGTATTTTTCTTGCAGGAATTTTATCCCTATTGCCCAAACAGGATCTAATAAGAAATACATCGCTGTATGCAAATGGCAGCACATCAGTAGAACAGGACCAACGCATATGCTGGTGCTAACCATTCAGCAAAATAAAGATAACCTGATGAGAACAAAGTAGGGATGAAAATGGATCACATGTGATTCATAACTACCAAAAACCATATCCATATTCATATTTTGAAAAAAAAAAGTGTTAGACATGAATACAAATAATCAGATGTATATCAAAACAAAAGAGGATCTAATACGCATCTGACAAACATATACAGACACCTGGATTATAAATGCACACTAATATTTTAGCAATAAGTAATTTATGTCCTATCCAAAATCATCAAGAATCTCGATTATGGATGGGGTATGGATTTTGACAATTTGATTCCACACCCTTTTCCTCATCGGACATGGATAATGTTTTGAGGATTCGGATATTGTTGAATTGGAGCAACAAAAGGATTAGATCCAACTAGGGTTCAAAATCTTGGTGGCTATTGACCGGTAACCGCCAATTACCGTTTCTACTGGTGGAGACCGGTAACTGAAAAAACCGGTCGATATCAATTTTTAATTTTCGAATTTTGGCTGGTTTTTTACGGTTTCTCCGGTTACCGGCGGTTTTTCCGGTTACCAGTTTCAAAACATCCCAAAATTCAAGTTTTGATTTTCAAATTGTGACCAGTTTTTTGCCGATTTTTCCGGTAACCGGCCGGTAACAATTACCGCTGCTGGCGGGATTCTTCCAGTTCCTGGTTTTGGAACCTTGGATCCAACCACCTCCATTTCCATCTCTATAACAAAGCAAGACATGCAGAACAAGAATCCATTCTAAAAAAATTGTTTGGAAAAAATAGTGTTCTAAAAAGGGTCTACTAGGCCGTATAGTCGGCCGTATACAAGTAATGGGTGCCCCTACCAGTTAGCCAGTTATCTGCATAATCGGGCTAGGTATGCTGCATAATAGGCCGATTATGCCATATAATCACTACTAGGTTGGGTGACCGGTCGAGTACTGGTTACTGATTTTTAGAACCTTGGGAAACAAAAATATGGATTACCTTAGAAAATTCCTCATCAGGAACTTGGAGTTTTCTTTGAATGCGCTCCATTACCTCTGCTGCACTCTCACCTTCACGGATAACCAGCAAAAAGGGATCTCCGAAATTCTGTATCTGCTGTTATTGGTCAGAACAGTAATGTCAAGTTGTCAACTGATATTGGATGAGCGATATTGTAGTTACTTTCTTATGCAATTCACTTTAGACTAGTAATTAACTAATTAACAAGGCAATCAAAGGGAAAGTGCCGTACCTGATTCTGATTAGGGTCTTTCATGAAATGGTAAACATGAATCAGCCGATCATGTGGGCCGAGATTCTTCTCTTCCACTGGGATCTGTTTTTCAATTGGTAGAAACAATGCCATGTATGACAATGTTAAATAAGTGTGGCACTCAACAATATATTTTATGCAAGCACTTATAAACTGTCAACAGATCAAGGGGTAAACATCATCAATTAAAACAGATAAGGAATATTACGAACCTCTTCAGCACGTAGTGTCCAGTACTGATCATTTATGTTCTCTATCTTCTCATGAAGTGGGAAGATCTACAGACGAAGATAAATTATTCACAGCAATGCCAAATAGAGTAAGGAAAAACAGAACACTAATTTCAAACAAAGATCAGAAAATCAAGAACATTGAAATAGAGTAGACAGGCATCTTCATTGGAAAAAATACTTCATATAAAACATTCTAAATTTACAAATTAGCATGCACAAACCTTATAAATCTTGTGGTAAAAGACTTCAAGCAAGCGGAGCTCAGCGTCAGGATTAGATAGTTCAACCTGTCGAGAATTAATATAAAGAGTGTAGACATGCTCCAACCAAAATAGAGCAGCTTAAAGATAAATGGATTAAGTGCCAGTTCAATAGATACAACCTAGTGGCTAGAATTGCCTCCCAGTCAGGTATATCCAAATTCAGTTTCAGTTCTCAGAATAAAAGAGATACCAGATTTAATAAACTGAAAAGACAGATGAGTGATTACCTTGGTTTTCAAGTCAGTAATCACATCCCTGATGGTGCTATTTTTTGGAAGTCTTATGCTATGAATTACAACCTGGCAAATCATGCACCTCAGTGACATACTTTACCAACTTAGGATGAAAGTAAGAACTTGTACCATGCAGCAGACAAACCTCGTCTTTTGTTGCATGGTGGAATGCAACTTTAAGTGTTTTCAAACACTGCAATTCTGGCAGTGGAATGTCTAGAACCTCATAATACAAGATATCAGAAGTCTGTGTAAGGCAGGAAGGCAGATAAAATGTAAAAATTATCAGGACCATGTTACAAATTTTTAAATACATAATTGTGCTTATTTGAGTAAATAAAGAAAGAGAATTTAACCTGATTGTAATGGACAAGCATATCCAATAGATGCTCTACTCCACGATATCTGATGGGCTGTGGTTTAGGTTGCTGAGAATAACAATTGTGAGATGTAAGCCGAATTTTTGATGGATCATCCAAGCCAAGTTGACGTGCAACTCTCTCAACAACATCATCATAAGTATGATGCTTCAACCTAATTGAAAACAAGAAACATACATATGTAAGTTGATTATGAAACAGTAGTTGAATAGGGAAAAAAACAAGAGTGATTTGCAATCGCCCACAACTCCAAACGAAAATCCTCCTCCTTTGGTTTCTCCAGAGACCGAAAGTGCACAACCTATAGCACCAACAAAAGAAAGGTTACCAGCGAGCTCAGAAAAAATAAACAAATTTGAACTTGTATACAGAAAAGATAAGGATATGCATTATGCATATACATAATTGTGTAGTACAGCAACAAAAGTAAAAAACATAGCAGCTCTTTGTAGGTACAACCGTACAAGTGTAGTACTACTAATGGGTATATCATGATATAGAAACACCCGAGACATTTTTGTAAAGAATAAATATAGTGCCATGAAAAACACACCAAAGTCCTTAGGTTCTCCAAATATACTATTTGCAAAACAGTATTGGGAGGCTCATGCTTACATGAACACCTTATGCTTACATGAACACCAGATCCTTTCCAAAATAAATAGATGGAAGAGTAGAGAGAACAGCACATGTGGAGGGGAGAGATACAGTATAGTTGGATAAAACAAAGAGTCAAGTTGAAAAAACTACACTTCATGTGCATCTGGGTATACCTGCCTATTATGAACATACTCCAGGAATGAAGGAACATCTGGGTAGCGCACTTGAGTATCACCATCTGGTACAGGTGAGTGAGGTGACTTTTGGAAACAGATTATGTCCCCGTCTTCAAGCTACAGCATGAGGAAAAAATGAGAGGGAGAAACCAATTATTGCCTTTTTAACTACAAAATTAACAATGTTTGAATCTAAGAAATGAGGATTTTTTCAAACCTGACTAGAACGGAAAATAAGTTTCTTGTCAATATGTTCACACATCACATTTGGCTCGAACTTAATTTCCTGCAGTATGACAATGTCGAAAGAGCTCAGAATATTCATCTTGGGGAGAGCGTCACTGCAAAGTGCCTAAAATTATACTACATGAACATAAACTATCAAGTGACGTGCACTTCAATAATTAACCAACCTCACAAAACTACAGGAGTACAAGAAATACATGGGTAGAATGTGCATACATATAGGGTTTTCTAGTCTTGAGAAATAAACACGTAATTGATAATTGTGAAGAAATGAATGCAACAGTCACCTCATATAGCTCAATTTCTTCATTTAACGAAAATCCAGCCATTTCATTTAATTTTGTCAGGATTTCAGACGGCTTTCCCAAAGCCTTGACAAAAAGCCTACCAACAAAGCTGTATAACAAAATAATGTCACCATGTGAGTCTTTTATACTAATTTTCAACATGATGCTTAAGGAATAAATTTAGAAAATATATATATACCGAAGTTCTTCCTTTTCAGGGTTATAAAGTTTGAAGAAAAGTAGTATATCTTCCTTGCTCTTCTCAGGAGGACGAATTGGGCGCAAATCCTATACAAGTAATAATTGGACTTGGTCAGGCATCTATAATCTGGGAAGTATAATAGATAGCAATATAGGAAACATAAAGAAACAAATAAACTGCAATTGCTTTAAGTTATTACCGGTCCAAGTTCTACTTCCAGAAACAGCTTCAGCTCAGCATTTTGTGCCTTGTTTGAGACCTCCCTAAGCTGCCCCACCTGTGCAGCACACGTATTAAGATATCATAACAAATGAATCCACACAAACAAAAACGATAATGGCAGGATTGAAAAGGCCACGAGGTTATAATATTTTTAACTGATCCTGCAAGGGTTCTCTAAAAAAATGATGGTGTACCACTAAATCATTTTTAGTGAAGCCTACAAAATAACAGTAGCTAGGAACACTCAAAATCACGTATCCACTATCTTAAGTTAAAACAGACCTGAAGGCCACTCAAATAGCTGACGTGTAGGTATGGCAAAGAAAGGTAGAAAGGGCTGCATACATAGGAGTAATACATCATGATGATTGCCTGTGTTGCCCAGACAAAAACTCACGCAATAGCAGTGGATACAACTCACGCTTTCATGTGAAACACAAGGAAGAAGATGAACAGCACACAGAGTATTTTGTGCTAATCCTATTCTCATGCACTACTCCAATGTTGCCCAGACAAAAACTCACGCGATAGCAGTGGATACAACTCACACTTTCATGTGAAACACAAGGAAGAAGATGAACAGCACACAGAGTACTTTGTGGCACCGCACAACTAGTGCCTTTTCTCTTTCTTTTCTTCTTCTAACAATGCATTTAACTAACACATGACTAATTCCAGTGACACATGCATACGCGCATTTGACTAATGGTCGCCGATCTGCCTCCGCACTCCTTGTGCTTCTACGATCCGCCGCAACGACATGACGCCACGCATGCAGCTAACTAGAATCGCGCCATTACCTTGACTTGATACGGCAACAATGCCACACGAATACAAATAAACATGAACTATCACCTAGACAACATGCTTAACTCCCAACAATCACCCCTTAACCTTGTTATCGTTATTTGAGTACCTTCTCGCCAAGCCTCGAAGTAGCGCCAGTTCGTCATCGGCATCACCATAACAAGATGCGCTTCCTCCTCCTTGTGGCATTCGGAAGCAAAATACCCATAGTTGTTGCAGTTGTATCATCTTACTTTAGCCTTGTCAAATTTGCGATACCTGCGGTTTGGGCCACCATTGCCATCGGAACCGTTGCCTTCGCGCTTCGATGATCAGGCCTCGGAATGCGTAGACGCTCCTCATACGCCTTGAGGCGGCCGGTCGCTTCTTCCACCAAGAAGCTTCTTCACGACGTAGCTTTCCTCCATCTTATCACCAAGATTGCGAATCTGGTTGATGAGACAACCTCACGGCAAAGTCGTCCACCGACTCCGTTTCCTTCATGTGCAAAAACTCACTCTTAAGGGTTTGCACACGTGCCTCCTTGACGCGATCGACGCCGACGTACATCGTCTTGAGCGTGTCCCATGCAGCTTTCGCCGTCTCTTTTTCGGCGAGGAGAGTCTCCTCCGAGACTCCTTGGAAGATGGCCGCAAGGGCTATCTGATCTTTGCGCTCATCAACATCGTTGGCCACCACAGCTTCCCGGACGCCTTGGGCCTTCATGAACACCTTCATCTTAATTGCCCACGCGGCGTAGTTGCTCTTGTTCAACATTACCGATCTTGTCCTCGGTATGGCTCTGATACCCTATGCTGAACAAGAGCAACTATGTCGCGTGGGCAATTAAGATAAAGGTGCTCATGAAGGCCTAAGGCGTCTGGGAAGTTGTGGTGGCCAACAACGTTGATGAGCGAAAGATCAGATGGCTCTTGCGGCTATCTTCCAAGGAGTCCCGGAGGAGACCCTCATACTCGCCAAAAAGGAGACGACGAAAGCTGCGTGGGACATGCTAAAGACGATGTATGTCGGTGCCGATCGCGTGAAGGAGGCGCGTGTGCAAACCCTTAAGGGTGAGTTTGAGGGTTTGCGCATGAAGGAAACGGAATCGGTGGACGACTTCGCCGTGAGGTTGACGACTCTCGCAACCAGATTCGCAATCTTGGTGACAAGATGGAGGAAAGCTACGTCGTGAAGAAGCTTCTCCGCACTGTCCCGAACAAGTACCCGCAGATTGTCTCAACCATTGAGCAATTTAGAGACTTGAAGACAATGGCGGTGGAAGAAGCGATCGGCCGCCTCAAGGCGTATGAGGAGCGTCTACGCATTCTACACAGGCCGAGTGAGAGGCCCGATCGTCGAAGCGCGAAGGCGACGGTTCTGATGGCAATGGTGGCCGAAGCCACAGGTATCGCAAATTTGACAAGGCTAAAGTACGATGCTACAACTGCACCGACTATGGGCATTTTGCTTCCGAATGCCACAAGGAGGAAGAGGCACATCTCGTTATGGTCGATGCCGATGACAAATCGCGCTACTTTGAGGCTTGGTGAGAAGGTATCAAATAACGACAACAAGGTTAAAGGGGTGACTGTTGCAGTTAACTATGTTGTCTAGGTGATAGTTCATGTTTATTTGTATTCGCATGACATTGTTGCCGTATCGAATCAAGGTAATGGCGCAGTTCTAGTTAGCTACATGCGTGGTGTCATGTCGTTGCGAGCGGATCGGTAGAAGCACAAGGAGTGCGGATGGGCAAATCGGCACCATTAGTCAAGCGCTGTATGCATGTGTGACTGAATTAGTCATGTGTTAGTTGCATGCATTGTTAAGAAGAAAAGCAAGAGAAAAGGCACTAGTTGTGCGGTGCCACAAAATAACTGTGTGATGTTCATCTTCTTCTTTGTGTTTCACATGAAAGTGTGAGTTGTATCCACTGCTATCGCGTGAGTTTTTGTCTGGGCAACATCCTGCACTAATGTCACATTTTAGCAATTCAACCAGATTGATAGGTTATGAGCTCAAATAAACCAATGCAATACACTACATAGGAGTAACTAATGTCACATTTTAGCGATTCAACCAAATTGATAGATTATGAGCTCAAATAAATCAATGCAATACATGTATTTATGAGATATTCATAAACAGCTCTTAAGAGTTAAGATTTAAGAAAAGTGTAAAACTTTCCATTGCAGTTACCTTCCATTTGCAGGTTATATGTATACATGCAACTTACATGCCATACCTAAGTTACCCTTTTCATGTTAAGATAAGGAACCAAAAATGAAAAAGAAATGACCAAGCAAATGAGAACTCAGCTGAACAAAACAAAGGTTTGAGAGGAGATTAAAAGAACTTCAATAGTTACAAAAGAATAGTTTCACTCTTTGAAACACTAGTTTGAACTTTCGAAAACAATATATGACTCACTGATTGTGCTTCTTCATGAGGGGTCAGTGGACGGTTGGGCCGATATGTATGGTTTTGCCTCTTAGCCCACAACCAGAAGCGCTGAAACTGTACAGGGATGCCATATTCCTTTGCAACTTCCTCCTATTGAACAGTTCATTAACAAAATGAGATTAAGATTAATTCAAAGAGTCATTGGTTACATATTACATAAGCTAGGTAAATATAGTATCAACATAGATTATAGAACAATCCCACTAACAAAAATACACACTACACGGCATATAATTTGCAATGTATTAAATGAACACTAATCAGCTGGATCTAGTTTGGTACATACGGTAAGTGCACCGCTGCTTATTTCCAAATAAGTTTTCCGGTTAAGGATAATATTACAGTACAAAATTAGGTTGTGTTTGGAGGGGTCTTGAACGTGAGTTCGAAACTACTACAAATGTAGCACAGTAGCAGCTCAAACCCCTGCAAATAGACCTGTAATGTCCCAAAAATCTTAACCATGGTTGTTATAAAAAAAACTGGTAATGTTTTAGGAATAATTACCTTGAATGAAGTAAAAGGCAATTGTTTCTGTATACGGAAGCTGCGAACTTTTTCATGGTCCACCAGATCAAAATATATATTCTTACCAATCTGCTCCTTCAAATCCTCATCTCGAGCAACCTAGGTTCATTTTTGCAAGTAGAGATTTATCAAAAGGAGTTCACAAACAGAGTTAAGCAGGTATGAGTGTATGACTGAAACAAGTAATCAACAAGACCTTTATGATGGTGTAGAGGTGAGCTTCAGCTTTTTCCTTCTTTTTATGTTCTTTCTCTTCTTGTTCTTTCTTCAACCTTATCTGCAAAAACACAGTTGAACTCCCTCACTACCTGCAAAGAAAGTCCAACATATTAAATATAAATGGAGGAGAGTATACGATACTACTTACCCGCAAATGCTCAGCAATGTCCTTCTCATCAACATTACACATTATTTTCTCCCTGTCACTCTCACGAATATAGACAAGCATGTAGGCATTTGAATACTTTGTGAACTTAAATGGGGTGTTATTGAAACCAGGGTTTATTTGAGGCAACTGTTCCATCCAAAAAAAGGAGGATGTCATCATATAAATACAAGATGAGGGAAATCACTACAATCAACAAGTGTACTGCTCTTAATGAACAGTTGTTAACAAAAAAGTTACCTCTTCCTCACCCCCATACTGATCTTCGAGTGCTTTTTTAGTATCTTCTTTTGTTACTCGCTCATCATCAAATTTATACCTGACAAGACAGTATGCAGCCAGAAAAATTCTAAAGCATGACATTTGCAGAATTGTTTTCAAGGATATAGTAGTCAGACAAAACACATTATGGTGCGCAGAAACACAGAAAGTGATTTGGCATGGCAACTGGTTAAACAAGTTGGTGTGCAGCAGGCTATTTGGCATACACCAGCATCTCAAAAATATGCTGGCCAACATACAGTTGGGGGACTACAGTTGCAGTAAGATACTAGACACTGATGAAGCCGGAATGGGTAGATAGTGAGCAGAGGAGACTATAACTATAATGTATAGCAGTTTAATCTCATGCCTGGTATCCATGAGAAGCATGTGGACTCTAGTCCCTTGTCCCAATAACCTGCTACATGTTGTCCAGCTTAAGATCGCTGGATCATAGTCTCAGCATATGTAGTTATTCTATCACTAAATGCTTGTGCATGGCAGCATGAGCAAAACAAACAGTACCCAAACAATATCTTTAGCTACCGGATAAGTACTGAAATACAATAGAGAAAAACTTTTAGCACAAAACGCACCACTGGTCTGAGAGTGTAGGCCGTATGAAAGCGTAGTAGTGACCACCATGTACTCCTCCACTATGAACAAGGACACTGAATAAAAGCAGATAAACAACATTAGCACCCAAAAATACAGACCATGTCTATTGAGTCCATCTCAGTCTTATACTATAATAACAAATGGGCTAGTGTGAAACTGTCATCGCAAAAGAAATAACAAGTAAATTTTCAAATTTGCACATTTTTCTCAACTTCAGCTTCATATATGTAAGGATGAAATGGCAGTGCTTTCATATATACTAATTATCGGCCACTTTCTCCTTTCAAGCTCTTGCCTATTCTACAATATACAATAGAGGTCAACATCAGGAAAAAGTAACTTTTCTTCTCATGGTGCCTCTTTAACATTGGACGCCAAAGTACCATATATGCAAACTTTTTCGAAGAAACAAGTGCTGAACTGGTTCGAATTTCTCATTTGTACATATATTCATGGCTGTTGTGCCTCGTATAAAAGCATTCAAGAAATTGACTGGACAAAATGTACCAAAATGTAAGATAAAATAATTTACCTGTGAAGAGTATAAAGGTTTCTAATACTTCTATCTGCATCTGGAGTAAGATATTTTCCATCATCTCTATCAAGATCAAGTTGTAGCGGAACTCATACCGGTCATTGATCTGCAGAAGTATGTGTTTCTTCAATTAGCAATTTCTAAGTTATCTTTTCCATCATTTCTTAAAGAGGAAGTAAGAGGATGTCTCATGTTGATTGCTTGTGCAAGCAAAACACAAAGAACAAAAAAACTGAATGAGCAAAAACCAAGAATTTGAAACAGAGGGCTCCTAATCAAAAGAAGGAACTGAGTAAAGAATATAGTAAATAACTCATAAGTAATTTCACACAGCCTGACAGATAGTTTTTCAAATGGCATGGATCTCACACTCAGGAGTCAGCAACTCAGCATAACATTTGCATATTTGGGATCCCCCTTATACCGTGTCACATTTTATGATTTCAACAATTACGTTCAGAGATGACCAGTTAGAATGAGTGAAAAAAGAATGAAACAAAACAAAGTATTTCAGTTGGACGTCTAGAAAGTAGAAAGTAAGCATGGAACTGCATGCTGGATGTATTACAGCATATGGGCCATGCTAGGATTCAAATGGGTAAGTGGATCCAGTAAACAAATTTCTATATCCATGGTTGTCTTTCCAAATTAGGAATGGCACAAGACAAGATAATAAGGTGTCAATTGTCACGACTACTTTCAGCCTGGAAGATATCTAAGGGTGTGTTTGGTTGAGCTGTGGCTTCTGGAAAAGTTGCTGTGAGCTGTGGGCTGTGGAAAAGCTGCTGTGGGTTGTGCTATGAGAAAGCTGAAAGCCGTTTGGTTGAACAGCTGTGGCTTATGGAAAAACTGCTGTCAGCGGGCCCCACATGTCATCCGTGACCCCACATGTCAACCACCCAATGCATATTTTTCTGTTTTTTCCTCCGCGTTTCTTCCTCAGTCGTCAATCCACACGAGACGGCAAGACAAAGGCAGCGGGCGAGCTCGCGCCGTCTCATGGCGATGGCGAGCCCACGCCGACGGCGAGCTCGCGCTGCCAGCGGGCGCGGCGGCGGCGGCGGCGGAGCTCGCGCTCGCCCGCGGTGGCTCCCAGCTCGTCGGTCTTGGAGCGGAGCGGGCAGACGGGGTGGAGCGGTGGCGGCCTTTCCTCGCGAGTCTGCGGATGGGGAAAAGAAGAGGAAAAAACGAAACGGTACCTTCATAACCAGTGGCAGGTGGGTAATTTCGTGGACAATCACGAATCCACTGCCGGTGGAAGCAAGGTGCCACCTGCTGTGAAAATTGTACTACCACAAAAGCAGCTTTCTCCAAAAAGTAAGCGTGGAGTTTCCCCCCTTTGGTTGGCTTTTGGCTTTTTGGGAAGCCAAAGCAGGTTGGGAAGCCCAACCAAAGGCACCCTAAGTAGATCTGAAGTACTTATTGAAGCAGCAGAGTGTGTCAACTGTCACGACTACTTTCAGCCTGGAAGATATCTAAGTAGATCTGAAGTACTTATTGAAGCAGCAGAGTGCTAGCTACGAGCATCAACCTAAATAAACCATCAGAATTATCTATTTACTGATGCTTTCTTAATTCTAGAGCAAAACCAGTGTGATAACAGTTTTTACCACTTAGCAGTTAGCACCCTTGCCCGCTTCCCCCTGTAACTACCTGATTGTGCAAAACCACCCAGAATATCGGTTGTAGCCAAGCTAGAACATACTAAACAGGTAATGGTCCTGTTGCTCACTTCAAGGAGTTAGTAATGGCTGTGTCTGTGGTTGCCACAATTGAGTCACAGATACTATCCCAATTCCATTATGCCATTTTTTCACAATCTTTAAAGAATCGTTCCAGCTAGTTTGTAAGCGGTTATACCAGTAACAGGACAGAAATTGCTACCAGCTGGTAGAGGGAAACAAGTCAGGAAACAGAATATCAGATATTGATACCACAATCTATGTTTCATCAGTCTAAAGCCTGACAGTTAGGTGTTGCCAAACCCTCATATCCATATTCATGCCATGATGTTATGAATAACCAGCATGTTGTACAGCATCACTTGAAATAGGTTAATCATATAGAAGTATGAGAATAAATAATTTATCAATTTAAAGGTAAGGATAGCACAGTCCCAACCTTAACCATTGTATCTCGCATGTAATCATATTCAAAACGCTTCAGTTGAAGTTGCAAAACAGGAGGGAAATCAAGGAAGAGAACACCCTTTTTTGCATCCTGAAAAGGAAAATAAGATTGAAATTCAGGTGCCAAAATAATAACAAAAAGGTCAGAAATATAAAATCGTCACATTATTTCCTTCATTATATTGAAAACGATTGTTTCATGCATGCAGCTTTCCTAAAATCTTTGAAAATCAGGTAATCAATATATTTTTATTATAAAATTAACTTCAAGGAAACCCTTTCTCAGTTAATGAATTTATGCAGGTATTTACAAACATTACAGAGTGATCACCAAAATAATAAGCGAAGGTACTATGCTAAGTAGACTTCATATATGTATCAAACAATAAATATTCCAAAAGAAAAAAAATGCCTACTAAGATCTTAAAAAGCACAACAATAAAAATACAACATCTTAATACTCAGCTTCTGAGCAATGCATAAAACAGAAATTGTGGGGGGGTACTTGTAAGCCATATTGCTCCGCGTGATATTTGTTATCACCCTCTAGACGCTCCACTTCGACATATCTATCAAAGGATGCATAAACATCACGACAACCTTTGACATCAAGTTGTAGATCTGCAAGACCATAACATAAGCAACATGCAATATATAGATATAACACGTGCAATGCAAACACAAATACACAATTAAAACGACAAGGCCTACCATAAAAGGACTCTTTTCTGCTAGATTTATAGTCAACATTAATGCACTCGATGTAATTAATGTGATGGCCTTCAAATAATTGTTCAATTGTTCCTTCCACAACAGTTCCCTGGGGAGACAGCGCAGTTAATAACAAATAATAGGCAATACAGACAATTTGTTATTATAATATTCACCTTCATCTTGCCTTCAAGTTTCTCACAAAGAACTCTGTTGAGCTCTTGCACATCATGCTGCATGAAAGAATCATAAGTGTCCCATCCAAAAGATTTGGTCAACTCTTTTGTAGCTACGCTGCTGTCACTATACTGGAGCTTGTAAAAAAGGCTCTGCAGGGCTAAAGGGATACTCCCAGATGGCATGTCATTCTCAGTAGTTGGCATATGATATACAGCCTAAGAGAAAATTTCAATAAATTGGTTCAAAATTTAGAAATTCAACAAAGCACATAGGATAGAATAAGGCATGATCTCACACCTTCCTGAAGTATGGTATATGATACAATGTTTGTAGTAGAGAGTTCATATAACAGGTAGCTCCTTGATTTTTGAGACCAACATAACCTGTTTCCTTTTTCGAGTCATAAGTCCAGTAATCAACCATTCTGCGAACAGCAACCTCAGCTTCCACAACAACAGTGTCATTCACAAGATAGCCCCTACTTGGGTCATACAGCTCACTCAAAGGCATAAAAGATGTGAAACCCCAGTCACTCTCACGTGCATTAAATTGATGTTGAGTATCTGCCAAACAGGGGAGCAACGTACAGACTCAAAACAGAGAAATTTTGCAAAAATATTAGAAAATTCAAATATAACTCAAGCATTGCTGCTACAAAGCTTCATTAATTACACATAGAGAAAAATAACAGACAAAAGGAGTCTTCGAAAGAAATGAGGCTCACAACCAAATTCATGTTAGGTAATAAAGCTAATGTTCATTATACCATTAATTAATATGTGACTAAAAACTAAACTGAGGTTTAAGGCTTCAAGCCACAGTAACTAACCAGAAAAGTTATAAAGTAAGAAACAAAATATCAAGAATTTGCTCGAGATGGAACATAACATATCGTGAAAAAAATGATCAACTCCATATGTAATTTATGATTCATAGACATCCTAACAAAGACTCATTCAACCAAATCCTAGTAAGAACTGTGTACAAGTATAAAATGCAACAATGCCATGCCAGCTCCACCATTCACATAGCAATAAACAGTCCAATTAACAGTCAACAGTCAATGTGATATTAAATCGTCATAACAATGTTGACGACCACCAATGCAATCAACGGAAAGAAGCACACTTGGAAGATGAGAACTTGAGATACTAGATCTGTAAGTTGCCAGAAGTGTAAGGCAAAAGAGACACACAGCTGAGAAACATCCTATGTAAAAAAATACTTAACTCAAAGTGAATAGCCCTGTAGAAGTTTAAGTAAACTTTAAAAGAAAGTTTCTATTAAGTTTACGAGAAATTTATGTGCCTTACATGTGCTACATGCGTCATGAATATTGTAAATCTTGATCTAAAAGAATGAGCTCCATCTCATTAAAAAATACAAAATGATTTGCACTGCTATGTGTCACTGTGGATTAATTGTCATTGATAATACGATTATTAATAGCCTTTGCTACTAGTGTATCGCCTAAGAAACTAGGCATATGTCATGTCCATTTCAGTCACACTGCCGACAAACTACATCCAACAGTACATACGCAGTACCCTAATAGCACTCGACATGCCATCATAATAAAAGTTTGACAGTTGTCGATAATCAAATAGCGATCATCGAGTTCATCATGTTCCACCTCAGTTCAAGCTATATCCCCTTGAAAGTTCCATGACGGCGATGGCACTCTTGACATGGGAAGTACAACATTAAATGAAGAAATGCAATACCTTTCCGTATTGTATACTTCGGATGGATCTGGTTTACAACGGCCAAGCTGAACTGAGCGTACCGGCTCCATCCGTAGGGGAGGTTTCCTGAGTCCGCAACGTCCAAGTACATCGAGAGCTGGTCCACATTGTTCCCCTTGGGGAAAATCAGCACACGCCTGCACGCAAAACCAGCACATAGATCAAAACCCCTAAAGTTTCAAGTACTCCCACGCTAACTGCATTTCCACTATGAAGCAAAAAGGCAAGCGATCCAAAGCTCACCATTTAAATCCGCCAACCACAAACACGTCTGAGTAGTGCTTCTTCCCGTTGAGCCTGGTGAAGTTCTCGATCGTCCAGGTGAACCGCGATGTCTGCGGGTCCTCCGGCGGCTGGCTCTCCGCCGTGTTCGCAGGCTCCGTCTGCGCCACGACTAGCAGCAGCAACAACAGCACCACCATACGTGTAAGATCAGCAAAAGTTCGAAACGCATAAACCCATCAACCACCCAACCCCCACACGGGCGCAGAGACACACAGAGGGGAGTAAATCGAGGCCCTAAGTCTCACCTTCCATTGGCTGGGCGGCGCCGGCGGCGGGGAGCTCCTGGTGCGGCACGAGCATCTCGTCGTCCTCCTGTTGCTGCTGCGGGGGGAAGGAGGGCGCAGGGATCAGATCCGGCAGGGCGCGTAAACCCTAGGAAAACAAGGAGATCCCCGATCCGCGCGGGAAGGCGCGGAGCAGTGGGAGGGGACGACCCGCGGAGATCGGGGCGAGCACGTACCTCGAGAGGAGGAGTCGTCATCATAGTCATGGAGTCGTCGCCGGCGGCGGTGAAGGGTGGACGGCCTGAGGCGGGAGGGGGGATGTGAGGGGGTTTGCTTCTGCGGTGGATCGATTAGTGTCGTGGTGGGGGTGGGGGTGGGTGGGGGGCGCCGAAGAGGAAGCAGGGGGCGATTCGAGGATTCCTGGGTCCAGCAGGGCAGTGAGAGAGATTAGTGGATCGATTATGGTTGTGAGAGATTAGTGGATCGATTATGGTTGTGATCATTTTATCTTCAGCTTTTAGTTTTCAGTTTATTTTTTCCTATTTATAAATTTTATCTTTTTTTGAATTTTTAACTTTTTATTGAGTTATTTTGTCTGTTTTTTTCGTATTTATTTGTATTATACGTAATGGGCTAACATATTTTTAATTTTTTTAAATTTAATTATGTTAAATAAGTCTCTGTCAGCTACATTGTTTTTTCAGCCAGCTACGGTGCTTTTCAGCCATAAGCCACCAAAAAAGCCCAAATGATCACCACCAGGTATGATAAATTGCTTCAAAATAACGATAGAGAAATCGATTCGTTTATTTGTTTGAGGAAAGTTATAAGCTAAAAAGAATAGATCTTAAAAATATTAGGCATTGTTCCAAATAGCTTATGATTTCTGGCTTTTAGAAGATAGTTTTTGAACGAAATGGCTTTAAGTTGGTTTCTATAAGTCATTTGTAATAGTCACTGCAGGAATCACTTTGAACGAAGTATCTTTTCAACATGAGTATTCCTTACTCCCTCAATCTCTCTTACAATCAGTCAAAAACCATAACACATTTGCACAGGGCTTTTGCCTAATGGTTTTGTAGGAAAATTTCTAAACTACCCTATTGTATATAGGGTTTATATTGGTCTCTGCTTGGAGTTATTGTATATCGGGTCTATTTATATTGGTTTCTGTTTGAAAAAAATAGAAACCAATATAAATATCCGGTTTTTCAAAACGACTTCCTCACCCCTCTAAATCTTATCTCACTCCAGAGATAAGACAAGAGATAACATGCGCATTACGCACCTTACTCCGCTCACTCCCGTCTCATACATGTATCTCTCTCACACTTCTCCACAGCTCGCTCATCTTCTAAAAGACATTTCTTTCAGTCACTACTATTCATTTTCAGCTAAAAGTCATCAGCCGCAACTAATATAAATAGGTCCATAAAAAGGTGGATAGCTAATGAAGAATTCATTCCCGGTGTATTTTATGTCTATATCGTCTCTCTTTTGTGTGTGATTGGCTTAGTATGAACATGCAGCAATAACGATTATTTAGCAGGTCATCGTCCAGTTTGCTCTTCATTGGCCGATTTGGTATGTCATTGGGATTCCCCCCTTTCCAATCCTATATTTCTATTAGATTAATCTTGTAGATTAATTGCTGCTAGTTCCCTAGATTATATCAGTTTAGCAGCTATTTAGAGATTAGATCAGTTTAATTAATTAAGGTTCTAGATGGGATTATTGCTCATAGTGGATTAATTCAGTAGATTAAGAAGAGGTAGATTGAGAAGGGATCGGTAAAGGGTGGGTTCTTTTGGACTGATAGTTTATGGTTTATGGCTTAAATATTTGAATTATGCCTGTTTACGAGAGGTAGTACGCACAGAAAAATAGTCGCATGTGATTTTGACTGATATAGCTGAACTCAGTACACTTTTTACTACAATCTTCTTGTTGACCCTATTTTGAAAAAAACGCACCGTTTAAAAGCTCGTTACTGTAGATAGTACAAGCATAAGCCAGTTGAAAGTCGAAAAGAACTCAGCCAAAATCTCATGCACGCGCACCTATGGTAGAGCATTCGACAATGGTGGCAAAACCCTCGATGCGATGTTGCCCACTCGTCATTGTCACCGCGTTCTTTGTTGTGACAAGGCAAGGCCCCAAAGGACGTCCACAACGCCAAGGGCCTCGCTTGGTTGGAGTCAAAGTGCCATCGTTGGATCCCACGCCACACACCCACCACATGTGCCCACAACCACCACACCAAATGTGCATCACCCGCTATTGCGTGCTTGCTATCGTCGTCGCAAACCTGCTATGCTACAGCTATCATACTTACTACACGTCTTTGCCGCCCTCTACATCATTGTGCTGCGTACCATTGCTATCGCTATGCGCACCTCCGAGACCGTCACAAGACCCACCGTCGCCGATGCTCTACAAAGACAAGGTTCTTAAATTTCTTGCTTTATAAAAGCTAATTTCTACAAATTAAGAGCTAAGCAAGATTTATATTACAATTTAAGACCTACATAATTCTAGTAATACTAAGGCACCACAAGCTAAGTCTCTACAAATATATTTCTAGCTCAATAAGATAGGACAATTTCAATTACTAGAAATATAGATGTAGAATAGTAGAGATAAAGAAAGAACCAAATAGAGACATGCGATGTTTTTGATGTTGTCAGTGTTCTAAAAGTCAGCCTAGACAGTCGCCTAGGTGGCACCTAGGCACTGGGCGTGGCCTCCCCACCGTGATTTAGTGGTAATCGACCAGTTGGGCACTCGGTCCGATTAGGCAATCAACAGTGGTCCAAGGCGGTGCTAAGCGAATGAGGCAACACAAGGCGTGGCGCTCCAGCGCATCAACGGTTCAAGGTGGCTAAGGTTGGGCGCGATAGTGATAATCAAGTGGTATAAGAAGGTGCTAAAGTGCTCTCATATCCGTGTAGGGTTAGGATTTCCTCTCTGCTCGCCTGCGCCTCCCGCCATCGCCTCCTCCATTGAAGAGCAACTAAGCAAGTGCAAGTCGCCGCCTAGATCTATCTCACCGCTGGCCGATCTATCGCATTGACATGTCCTTAACTCTAACATGTCCCCGCACTACCTCCAACCCATCGTCGCCATCGCCTCAACCCATCGTCGCCGCTACCTCCAACCAACTCACCGCTGCCACCTTGACCACCAACCACTATATCCGCTCTCTCTCTCTTGACTCTCTCTCTCTATTATCACATCTTGCCTTAACACGCGGAATGGGAAGGACAAAGGAGCCGCCGAGTGGAGCTATGGTAGTATATGATCACCGTGTGGGGCTATGGGAGTATATAGCACGATCACCAGTAGGAGATTAGGAGTCTTTGTGAATCTGTGATTAGTCTCAATGGTTGGATGATCATTGGAAATTTGGAATACAGGAATAATCATTACTCATTAGTACTATAGTACATTATGCACTCGTACATTGTGCAATGGTCATTTGGTGATGCTACCACAAATAATACATCATATAATGCTTTCCTAATTTGGCAATTTGCTATTGTGTGGTTATTGCTAAAGGGCCGATGATATATGTAGTTCTAGTGCTCTACTATTTGTACTTATAAACTTATAGCCCATTTGCTTCATCAATTCATTCTTCATCATCCATTGCTTGTGTAATCCATTAATTTGCGTATGAATAAATATGATACTACACTAGGATGTCATCTACCACGTTAGTTCCTGAGGTGGGCACCGAAGATAGCCTCAAGAGAAAGTCGGGTGACGTAGGGTAGGAATATGGGGGTGTTGGTGAACCCAAACAATTTGGACAAGGTGAAATGTATCTTGTGCAACAAGGTGGTTTCCAAGGGCATCTATAGGATCAAGCAACATATTGCGCATATTCAAGGAAATATTAAGAGATATCCCAAATCTACAAAAGAAGACGAACAAAGTGATATAATTATATTGAAAAGGTAAAAACAAGAAGAAGAGTAAAAAGCACAAGAAAATAAGGTTAGGGAAATGTGAGCATAATAGGTGGTGGTGAAAATGAAGAAGAACTTGACGAGATCGAGTATCAACATAAAGAAAGTTAGGCCTATTGATAGATTTGTAAATCCGATTGATCATCAAGAGAGCACTTTGAGTACTCAAGAGTTGAAGAGGTAACAAAGAATTACGAAGACAATTTGGAAAGAGAGACACCATAAAGTGAAGTAATATCTGGCAAGATGGCTTTATGTTTCTGTAAAGATTGTAATTATCATTCATTTTATTTTTGTATGCTATTAATTCATTCTTTGTTAACCTTACATTGTGGTGTGTATATTTGCTCTTTACTCTTTAGGTGTTCCTTTCAATGTCATCAACAACGATGAATTCAAACAAATATTGGAGGCCATAAGTTGCTTTGGCTTGCTTTGGAGGTCCCTCTCAATATGATGTTCGGAGCCATTGTTGAAAAAGGAATTGTTGATAACTAATGAGTAGTTTAAAGCACATGAAGAAGAAAGAACCATGACCGAGTGCTCCCTCGTGACCGACGCATGGATAGATCAAAAGAGGAGGAGCATCATGAACTTGTGTGTTAATTGCAATTTAGGGACAAATTTCATAGGATCAAAGGAGGCGTCGGAAAATGCACACACAAGCGACTATATCTTTGAGTATGTGGATAGATGTATTGGCACTATTGGTCTCCAAAATGTGGTTCAAATAGTGATAGACAATGCTTCAAACAACATGAGAGCAAAGGAATTATTAAAGGCCAAAAGGCCAAATATCTTTTGGAGTTCATGTAACTCACAACATCAACCTTATGTTACAAGGAATTGGCAATATATCAAAGTATAAGAAGACGCTTGAACAAGCAAAGGTATTGATAGTTTTTATCTACTCACACCACAAGACTTGGCATTGATGAGAAAACACACAAAGAGAAAAGATATAATAAATCAGAGTGACTAGATTTGCTTCAACCTTCTCTTACTTTGTAAAGTTTGAATGAGAAGACGCCGAACTAAGGGCGATGACACTTAGCAAGGAGTGGAACAATCCGCCTAGACTAAAAAGGCAAAGGTGTCATGGCAACCGCATCACTCATTAGTAGATCATTTTGGAATGGTGTGAATAATGCTTTGAAGGTATAGTAGTGCTGTCCATTATGTTATGTATTTGAATTTTCCAATTTGCAAACATTTTATGTTGCATTGCTTGAAGGTTTTTGAGCCGTTACTGAAGATTCTTTGCATGATTGATGGGGATAGTCCATCTATGATCTTTCTTTATGGATAAATTTTAGAGGCAAAGAAGTAAATTAGGGAGGCCTTGAACAATTCGGAGAGCAATTACAACTTGATCATTCATGCCATTGATGGAAAGATGAAACAAATGCTTGATTCTCCATTGCATTTGACGACATATCTATTAAACCCATATTATAGCTATCGTGATCGATCTATTTTTTTTTGGAACAAGATATTATGTATGGATTTATTAAATATGTTGAAATATTTTATCATGGTGATAATGAAGTAATAGGTCAAGTACTCAATGTTGACTTTGACATATTCAATGATAAGAGAGAGATCTTTGGAAAAACCCTGCCCAACTTGGAAATAAAAAAAGAGAGCTTATTCCTAGTAAACTTATTGTTCTTAACTTAACATATTTATATTGATATTTCATCATTTATTAATAACTCATCTTTCATTCTTCCTATTATGTAACTAATTGGAGGTCAAATATGGATATCATATTCCCACTTGCAAAGATTTTCCATAAGAATCCTCTTTGACCTTAAGTTCATCAGATGTAAAAGAAATTAGAGTACTTTTGACATGGTATCTCCGATTCTCTCTACTCTTACTATTCAAGAAAAAATTACATATCTCAAGTAGTCAAGAAAGTCTAGTATTAAACTTTACTTTGCAACTTGTAGGTACATAGAAAGAAGAGAAATAAGCTAGACGCTCATCGCCTTAATAATCCAGTCTATGTTCAATTCAATGCAAGATTGTTGAACAAAAAGAGAAGAGCAAAACGAAGAACATTGATGTCCTTTAGCTACGCATGCTAGTAATGTTCAATTTAATGCAGGGATGATGATGTTGATCCCGAAATGGGTCTTTCATGGGATATAAGTGATGAGGCAATGGGAGCTAATGAAGCCATGCAACCTCCTAGAAGCATTAGAGTGAGAGCTTCATGAAGATGATTTTGATTCTGAATCTAAAGAAGAGGAGGTCAATGAGGATCTTGGAAATCTTGAATTTGAATCCAACCAAGATGAAGTGGTCCTAACCAAGGATTATGGATAAGAGGACGAAGATTGACTCATTTCATCATCACATTATCATGCTTGTTACATTAACTATGTTGCTTGTTTGTGACTTATGAGGAGAACTATGTCTATGTGTGTTTTGTTATGTGTATTTGAGAATAATGCTTATGTGTGTTTCTATGAACTTCATAATTTATTACATATGTCTTATTATGTTGCTATCATTTCTTTCATTCTTTTGAATTAGAAGTTTGAGCTTTGAAGTACAAATGCACAATAGTTATTTAATAATCGTTGTGGCTCTGCATCAAACAGAGAGAGAGAGGCGCGCGCGACTCCGTCCCCTACCCTTCGAACGGTGGCGCGGAGGCTAGCGCCTAAGTCGGGCCGGCGCGCGCACTCCGCCCCTACCCTTCAAACGGTGGCGCGGCGAAGGCGCGCTGTTCGGTAGACGCGCCGCGTTCCGTCCCTTACCGAACGGGTGGCGCGGAGTCCGCGCCAGGTCGGCCGAGCGCGTCGCGCGCTCCATCCCCTACCCTTCGAACGGGTGGCGCGAGGTCGGGCGCCTGTCGGCCGAGGCGCCGCGCCCGCCCCTACCCTTCGAACGGGTGGCGCGAGGTCGGCGCCGTCGGCAGACGCGCGCGCGCCCGCCCCTACCGCCGACGGGTGGCGCGAGGTCGGCGCCAGGTCGGCCGAGGCGTGCGCGCCCGCCCCTCACCTTCGAACGGGTGGCGCGGGCCGGGCGCCAAGTCGGCGCCGAGGCGCGCGACGCCCGCCTCACCCTTCGAACGGTGGCGCGAGGTCGCGCTGCTCTGCAGACGCCGCGCGCGCCCGCCCCTACCCTTCGAATGGGTGGCAGCGAGGCGGCGCCAGGTCGGCCGAGGCGCGGCGCGCCCCGCCCCAACCCTTCGAACGGTGGCGCGAGGCCGGGCGCCAGGTCGGCCGAGGCGCGCGCGGCGCTCGCCCCCTACCTTCGAACGGTGGCGCGAGGCTAGCGCTAAGTCGGCCGAGGCGCGACACCCGCCCCTACCTTTGAACGGGGGCGCGAGGTCGGGCGCTGTTCAAGCAACGCGCGCCCGCCCCTACCTTTAAACGGGTGGCGCGAGGTCGCCGCCAGGTCGGCCGAGGCGCGCGCTCCGCCCCTACCCTTCGAACGGTGGCGCTGGGCCGCGCCAAGTCGGCCGAGGCGCGCGCGCTCCATCCCCACCCTTCGAACGGTGGCGCGAGGTCGGGCGCTGCTCGGTAGACGCGCGCGCTCCCTCCCCTACCTTCGAACGGGGTGGCGCGAGGTCGGGCGCCAGGTCGGCCGAGGCGTCGCGCGCCTCGCCCCCAACCCTTCGAACGGGTGGCGCCGAGGCCGCGCCAGGTCGGCCGAGGCGCGCGCGCGCCCGCCCCTACCTTCGAATGGGTGGCGCGAGGCTAGCGCCTGTCGGGCCGAGGCGCGCACACTCCGCCCCTACCCTTCGAACAGTGGCGCGAGGTCGGGCGCCGCTCGGCGTAGGCGCGCGCCCGCCCCTACCCTTCAATGAGTGGCGCGAGGTCGGGCGCTGTCGGCCGAGGCGCGCGCGCTCGTCCCCTACCCTTCGACCGGCAGCAGCAGGCCGGCACCGCTGAAGTAGACGCGCGCGCGCCCGCCCCGCACTAAGATTGGAGCTTGGCGCCGATATTGTTGTGCCGGGTCATTGTGACCTTGCACCGTAGTGCGCTTAATGGCGGCTGGAATCACGCAAGCCGCTGCCCGCCAGAGGTCGCCGCCGCGTCGTCGTACCGCCATTCTCGCGAGTGGGACGCGCGCGACTCACGCATCGTGCGCCGTGGATGTGAGCGGTTGCGTGATCGCGCCGCTCGCCTCTTCTCCGTGGAAGTTGGACGCGTGTTGAAGGCGTGGAGGCGCAGCGCTGTTTGGCCACCCACGCACGGCCTTCTAAGCCCTGCGGTTCTTCTTTCCAAATCGTGGCAGCCAAACCGCGCAAGTTTGATTTGTTCGCACTGCGAGCCACGTGAGAGGCGAGCGCTTTATAAGGTGCCGTGTTGAGGTAGAGGCGCCTTTCTTGGTGTTTTTCTTTATCTTTTGATCTGCGCCGCTTGCTTCCGCCTGCTAATTGGAACGCTAGTTGCTCCTTTCCCTGCTTCTTTCTCCCTGGTCGCGAAGAGCGATGGCTAGCCATGAGGACGCCACCTACCATCCCCGCAGCGGTTCCTTGCCTATCCAGGGTGAGGTGTCCCATCCTTCCAGTGAGTACGAGCCGGTGCCGCGGGGAGCTCGCGCCAACAAGTGGTGGGATGCCATGGAGCACTCGGGAGGCCGCTCCCGTGTGTTGGGAGGAGCCGCGTGATCGAAGGGACGCCGCAACTGACTGTGAGGAGAGGAAGATCGCGGATCGCGATGGGGCTCGCCACCCCGTCGGGCGAGACGAGCCAATCCCCGCAATGGAGGCGATTGTTTTGTCGCGTTCTTCGACGCCGCCTTCGAATGCCCTCCACATTGTTCGTGGCGAAGTCCTTCGCCTACAAATTGAGCTAGCCCAACCGACGCCCCACGCAATACTCCGCCTAGTCGTTTTCATGTGGGCGATGCGACAGAGGGGCGCGCCCAAACATGAGCTTGTTCGCCACTCGCACGCACGCACGCCGCCGACCCGAAAGGTTGATGGGGCGGTGTCCAACTTCGGCGGTGTGGACTTCAGACCGGGCGTCGTGGCGCGACGTTGTTCCTCGCGCCACCGCAGCAATGGGAGTCCGGCCGACTCAGCGGTTCTACTACACCGTGACCGACAAGAGCGGAATGCAATGCCGAGGCGGCCGATCTCGCTAACAAGACGCTGGTCCAAGGCGAGACCGACGACACGCAAAGCTACGAGTCTTGTCGGTGTCGCCCGCCGAATGAGCCTCACGCGACCTAGCCGAGGAGTTCACAATGTATGGGGTGGCGCCACTCTCCTCCGGGAAGTATGTTGGACAGACGACTCCCGCGAGGACGGGTCACCCCATCCGTATCTCGCCGCTCGCCTTCCGCCTCCTGTAAGCCACCCAAGACGCTTTACGCGTGCCATTGTATCTGCTAGTCTCCGCTGACCGACGTGATCTCCGCGCAGCGGCTTGGCTAGAAGACGCGAGCGCAGCATGCGCGCTCCTCCGCCGACACGCTTAAGGAGCACTGGCTCGCGAGGCCGCAGCCAAGCGGCTAAGCAAGGGCGGGTAAACCGCACATGCGAGGCTCGAGCATTATCGTGCCGGAGCGCGGTGCGGGGAGCTTCCCGCCGACTCGGCGCTCAGGCGTGATAGCCCCGTGCGGTGTTATCTTCACGATGCGGGCTCGTTCCGGCCGCCGATGTGACCCAGCGAGGCCCCTCTGCGCTAGCACACCGAGACGTGGCGTGCGACGGCGTGGGGCGCGCCTCGAATCCCCTGCACTCTCCGACGCCACAACCCGTGCTCGCGCCATCGTTGAGCCGAAGTCGCTAACCCGGGGAGCACCGCTCCCGCGAAAACCACGGTTGATGGTGCATTATCAACCGCGCAGGCCGGCGAGGGCGCGCCTACGGAGGGAACCGTGGGGCGACGGAACCGCACTGGTGTTGCCGCTGAAGAATCGCAAGCCGCCAGCAGCGCGCCTCGACGCAGCCTCCCGCCGCCAATGAGGGGTCGATACGTTGCAGGGCCTTGTCGCGATTACGCGTCAGCGCCCGAGCGTATTCTCGCCGACCAGCGAGGCGCCCGCCTCCACTTGGCGGTCGAACCGCGCCACTTCCTACCGCGACGAGGCGCAGGAGGTAGGCGCGAGTCCTCTCTTCACTTGACCGCGAGACTCTCCGACCGCTTCATTCTCGCCAACATCGCGACGAAATCTCCTGACGTGGCGAAGGATCGAGCAACGAGGTGTGCGCGAGTCCAAAGCCTTGTGCGTGATGCCCCGCAGTGTCCGTTGTTGCGATGCGCCGCGCCGCGTAAATCTCGGCGCGCTAGCCGAGCTCGCCGCCGACTTCCTCCTCGCCTGAGACACTTCGCCCTCACCGCAGCCGCAGAGCACGCCGACAACGGCCTTGACCGAGAGATGTAGTCGCCATGCGAGGGGGAACTCCTAGCGCCGCGCGCAGCCTCCGAGATGAAGGTAAATATGTGTGCTTCAGCCAGAGGTACTAATGGCGCCACGACTTGTTGTTTTTGCCGACGCTTGCCACCGCCTTGACGAGGCCCGTGTTCGGGAGCGAGGGTTCTAAAGCCGCCTTCGGCAAACAATGCTCGCGCGAAGGATGAAGAGCTTCGCGCTTGGAGGGCGCCATGGTGGCCGCGCAACTCGAGGCCACGTGGCTGGCGCGCCGCTCCGGGAGCGCGCCTTCCCGCAGCAGACGCCCCCTGAGGGGAGAAAGCCCACGGACGGAGTTCGCTGCAGGAATAGCCGTGCTTTAGAAAATGCGCCCACGCCGGCGTGGCGCCATGGAGTCTCGAACCAGCCCTCCGAGATCTGTGCGCCGAGTGCGGACACTATGCACGGCCGAGGACCCGCGAGACGCCGAGATTGATCGAGGAGGGCGGGCGTTGCTCTTCGTGGCGCCGTAACCTTTGGCGAGCATCGCGCTACTCTTGGTGTGTGCCGCCGCCATGCTTCATACTCGTGGGTGTAGACATACCCATGAGCCGCGAACTCAATCGGATCTTCCCGCCGACCGCAGTTGCGTTTCGACGCCATTCGGTCCGTCGGGCCTAGCTCGCGAACTTCCACCAACGGATCCGGGGCCGCCGGAAGATGCGCGAGGTCACCGCGGCAGAGCCGCGCATGGGGAGGGGACCTCCCGGTGGCTCGAAGGGTCGCCCAACACCACGACGACGGCGGCCGGTTTGTTTGCACCGCGCCAAGATCGAGCCGTTGGTCGGTAGGGCGGGAGGATGATGTATTGGTTCTCATGCTTGCAACCATGTAACCCTTTCTTTTGCAATGAAACCAAGTACCACTTTATTCTTGGTGTTACTCGCCGCCGAGTGCGAGGGGAAGACTCCGCTTTTTAGCGCGCGAGGGCGCCCCCATCGTGTCGTGTTTAGAGTCCGTGAGATCGGCGCGCGCGAGGCGATCTCGACGCCACGACTTCCTTTATAGTCCGGAGACTCGCGCGTGCGAGGCGGACTCGACGCTACGCCTTATTTAGAGTCCGTGGATCGGCGCGCGCGAGGCGTAACTCGACGCTACGACTTCCTTTATAGTCCGGGACTCGCGTGTGTGGAGGCGGACTCGACGCCACGCCTTATTTAGAGTCCGTGGATCGCGCGCGGCGAGGCAAACTCGACGCCATTTACTTCCTTTATAGTCCGGGACTCGACGCGCGAGGCGACCGACGCCACGCCTTATTTAGAGTCCGTGGACCGGTGCGCGCGGAAGCCGAGCTCAACGTTACGCCTTATTTATAGTCCGTAGACTCTCGCGCGTAAAGCCGAGCTCAACGCCACGCCTTATTTAGAGTCCGTGGACCGTGCATGCGAAAGCTGAGCTCAACGCTACGCCTTATTTATAGTCCGCAGACTCGCGTGTGGAAGCCGAGCTCAACGCCACGCCTTATTTAGAGTCCGTAGACTAGTGCGCCGCGAGGGCGCCCCCGCTATGCGCCTTATTTATAGTCCGCAGATCGTGCGCGGCGGAAGCCGAGCTCAACGCTACGCCTTATTTATAGTCCGTAGACTCGCGCGGCGGTGAGCCGAGCTCAACGCTACGCCTTATTTAGAGTCCGTGACCGGTGCGCGCGGAAGGTCGAGCTCAACGCCACGCCTTATTTATAGTCCGTAGACTCTTGCGCGCGGAAGCCGAGCTCAACGCTACGCCTTATTTAGAGTCCGAGACCGTGCGCGGAAGCCGAGCTCAACGCTACGCCTTATTTATAGTCCGCACTCTTGCGCGCGGAAGCCGAGCTCAACGCCACGTCTTATTTAGAGTCCGTAGATCTGCGTGCGCGGGAAGCCGAGCTCAACGCTACGCCTTATTTATAGTCCGCACTCTTGCGTGCGGAAGTCGAGCTCAACGCTACGCCTTATTTAGAGTCCGTAGATCGTGCGCGGCGGTCGAGCTCAACGCCACGCCTTATTTATAGTCCGCAGACTCGCGCATGGCCGAGCTCAACGCTACGCCTTATTTAGAGTCCGTAGATCGGGTGCGCGCGGAGGTGAACTCGACGCCACGACTTTATAGTCCGAGACTCGCAAGCGGCGAGGCGGACCTCGACGCTACGCCTTATTTAGAGTCCGTGGACTTTGTTCCTCTTAGCGTGACAGCATAATGCTCGGGAACAAGAATCTTTGACCTCCGCTTATGCGCGAGCATCGATAACAAGGGGCTAGCGCTCTACACTTGTCATCCTACTTCTAGGCGAGTATCGCGCAACTCGTCCGCATTCCATGTGTGCCGAGGGCTTGTCCTTCGAGCGTGGCGAGGCGGCACGCCTCTCTTCGCAATGCCTCCATCACGATGTACGGCCTTCCCACTTGACTCTAGCTTGCCACGGTCCCGCCGAGCGCCACTTTGAGAACGATCCCGGCTTGAATCCCCGTGCATATAGAGCGGTCCCGAGCACGCATTGTTCCGCCGCGCATACTTTCGACATGGTGGGCACATCCGTCCGCAGCCGCCGAGGAGGTCCATGGACACACGGCGCTCTTCTTCGGTGCTTGACGAGGACCTCCGCGAGCCGCCTTGATTTCCGGCGCCACCGCTTCGTCCGGTAAAGGAGCTTGAACGGCGTGAATCCCGCCGGACGCTACATCGCAGCGGCGACCAAAGAACGCCGTGAAGCTCGCCGCCACTTGCCTTGGCAACCCGACCAGCGCTTTTTGATGGCGCCGAGATGGCGCCATTCGCCCGCCGACCGCCCCGCTGGATCGGGTGCCCTACCGAGGCGAATCGAGGGTGATGCCCATGCCGCCACAATAGTCTTTGAAGAGGGTGGCGCGAATCGGCATCGCTGTCAACCGTGAGCTCCCGGCACGCCGGCGACATATGATGTTTTGCCGAGGAAGCGCCAGATGGCCGCAAGTTACTTTAGCGTGGGCGACCGCTCCGCCATCCGAGAAATACTCAACACGCGACTACCACGAACCGGAGGTCCTCGAGCTTCGCAAGCGGTCCTACTATGTCGACGCCAACGCCAAAGGGCTACACCGAGGAATGGGGTTGAGGCTCGTCGGGCTCGCGGATGATGCGCGCCATCCACTAGCACCCTTGGCACCGACGGACGAGGTCTTGGGCGCCGGTGATGGCGGCTGGCCGCAGAGAAGCCTTGCTCAACGCTTTGCCGACTAATGACCTTGCGGTGCGGAGCCGCGCACCCGCAGTGGATCTCCGCGAGGAGCCTTTCCCCTCCGTCGAGAGGCAGCGCAAGAGCGGTGCGCAAACCCTTTCTTGTAGAGTATCCTTCAAGACCCGAAGGACCTTACGCAGCGCCGCAAACGCCGGCTCTGCTGGGTCCTCCCGCCGCGATGCCTTGCAAGAAATTGAAGATGGCTCGCCAATCACCTCTGCCGGTCAATGTGGTGGACAAATGCCGCGCCCCGCTTGTCCTGGTGGTCCGCCTTAGCGAGGCGCGCTCGTCAAGCCGCTTCTCCGCTGGGATGGCCTTGACGGTGACGCCAAAGTGCCTCTCCTCGCCTCACAAAACCGCGAGGTACTTGTCCAACTCGTGGTCTTTGGCTTGGCCATGACGCAAATAGCTGTAGCTTCCTTCAAGCTCCGTGTATCTTGCCTTGGCGCTGGAGGGCTTCAGAGACAAAGTATACGGGTCAGATGGTGCCTTCTCTAAGACG